>CM019155.1:146329585-146444129 GCA_009733165.1 Naja naja
AAAGGAATTAGTTTCACTAGATTTTAAAGCTGGTATAGCTGTTCCTTGTTTGTTCCAAAGAGAAAAAGATGGTTTAATTTCTCTATTACTGTTATTTATGGATGATATGAATTATAACTAAAACTGAACAAGAAGCACATGAAATCATTAATAAATTACAGAAAAAAATTAGGATTAGAAATTTAGGGGAAATTAAGCATTATTTGGGTCTTGATATAGTGAAAATGAATAAAGGTTTTAAAATTTCGCAAGCCAAAAAGATTAGCCAATTATTGAAAGGCTATAACATGGAGCATTGTAAATTTGCTAAGACACCAATGAGTAAGGAATTTACAAATAGTGATATTAAAAATCCTATGTTTGATAAGGAAATATATCAATCCTTAATCAGTAGTCTATCATATCTGGATAATTGGTCTAGACCAGATATATCTTACAGTGTAAACCAATTGGCTAGGTATAATGCTGAACCAAATGAAAGGCATTGGCAAGCAGCTAAGCGAATACTTAGGTATCTAAAACACACAATCCATTATTCGTTATATTTAGAACCAAGTAATGAATTAGTGTTAACTGCATATGCTGATGCAAGTTTTGCTACCGATCAAATGACTTGTAAGTCAACATCAGGTATAGTGGTAATGTTGGGTAATGCTTTAATAGGATGGAAGTCTATTAGGCAACAACATATTAGTTTATCCATTATGGAAGCAGAATTCTAATGTTTATCATTAGTGTACAGAATTGATATATTATAAACAATAGTTGATGGATATTGGTATTACTGTATGTGATCTGTTTATTGTTTATGAAGACAATCAATCTGTAATTAATATGGCTACTAATTTAGCTGCTAAAACAAGGTCTAAACATACTGATTCGAGATATTTGAATGTTAGACAGTGTGTTCAAAATAAATTAATTCAGTTAGAATATGACTGAACATAATATTGCAGATCATTTCACGAAAGCTCAAGGTGCAATTAAGCATAAAGAATGTTGTGAGAATTATGATTTAAAGATGTAATATATTATATATTGACCAACCCAAAGGAGACAATGTTAGGTTTCTGTAAACCAACTAGTTGGATTGGCAATATATAAACTAACAGTGTGTGTTTGTGTCTTTAAGACAGAATCACTGTATTGATTCCGATTGGTTGATTGTATTGCAAATTACCATAAGAGGGAACTAGAGATCATAGCTTGTTCTCTATGACATGCTCTCTGACAACGACCCAGGAGATTACAGCACAAGACCTGGGATGTCACAACAATAGAACTCAGAAGGTCATCACACAGCCCATTACCCAAATCATTACAACACAAAAGGCTGAGAGATAAACAGGCAGTACCTCAGCCACACAGGGTCTTACAAAAAAGCCAATCATTCTGCAAACATCAACTCTATCAACCTATCAAGAAGTAACAACACAGCCAACCAACTCTCTTATAAAAGAGCCAGCACACCACACCTCCCCACCAGTATTTACAAAGAGGTGGCAGCTCCAATCACATTTTGCTCGCACAAGCACAAAGCCAAAAGCACCATCCTGAAGATGGCAAGTGGGACCTTGTCGAAACATTACCAAGATACTCTCAATCTTACAGGAGAAAAGACCAGAACACGCCAAGACCTGCATATATATATGTGTGTATGTGTGTGTGTGTGTGTTTTCATAGATTTTCATGGGTAAAGGTATGTAGGTCTTGGTATATTCGGGTCTTGTCCCGTGTAAGATTGAGAGTACCTTGGCGATGTTTCGATGAGATCCCACTCACCATCTTCAGGCTGGTGTCTTCAGCTTTGTGCTTGTGCCAGCTGGCACAAGCACAAAGCCAAAGACACCAGCCTAAAGGTGGCGAGTGGGATCTCGTCGAAATGTCGCCAAGGTACTCTCAATATATATCATCCAAAAGGTTAGTGGAAGACACATCCAAAAAAAATCAAAATTTATTATGGTCAATGGCCATATTATGGTCTATTAAGGGAAGAGAGAGAAAGAAGACTATGTTTTATACAATGTTCTTAAATTGGAATGTTATAAAAATTGGATAATAGGGCAAAGTAGAAATATATTGGTGGATGGAGAGTGAGTGGCTTTGACACTACATGAAAACTTTCTTAAAAACATAGTTAAACATATGTTAAATGTTCAAAAATTTTCTACCTTTTACATTTCAAAGAAGACCAATCAATCCAAAATGGATCCCCTATGATCCCCTTATAAATACATGTCTATAAAATGTTCATTAGCTTTTTTCCATATTTATACAGTGGTTTATGAGTGAAGCTATAAAAGCTAAGAACTAGAAGCTACAAACCTTTAGGCATCCTTAAAATAAATATCTCAAATCTTCTAAGGAGATAAAGAGATAGGTGCTCAAAATCTTGTTAAATCAATATATTCAAAGGAAAAAGGGGTTAGGTTAAATAATCTTGGATAATGTATGAAAATGTAGCAAATAAACACTTCATTTGGAATAGGCAATAATGACTTTTAATAATAATACCAATCCTTCATAAACTCTTGTTTGATACAAATAAGGATGTCTAAAGTAATAATATTGATAATATTACATAATCATTTCCCATGGCCAGAAAGAACACATGATGTGCTAATTCCTCTTTATGAGTTGCTCTCTGTGGTTGAGGTCAGGCCGCAAAACAATGATGTAGCATTTTGGCAAGAATATGCATCCCAGTAATGCAGCGCTGGAGGAGAAGATGGAGAAGACCTCCACAGCTACCATGGCTCTCCCTTTAGTGCTTAGATAGGCTGGAAAGAAGGAGATCCACACACTGCAGAAGGCCAGCATGCTGAAGGTGATAAACTTGGCTTCATTGAAACTGTCAGGTAATTTATGGGCAAGGAAAGCTACAATAAAGCTGCCAATGGCCAGAATACCCATGTAGCCCAACACACAGTAGAAGAAGGAGCATGACCCCTCATTGCACTGTAAAACCATTTCTTGGAGCTGTGAATGCATGTCCACTTCAGGGAATGGGGGAGATGTTGACAACCAAAGTATACAAATACAGACTTGTAGGAGAGAGCATGAAAGAACAATAGAAAAGGCTAATCTTTTCCCCACCCATTTCCTCATCTGAGATCCTGGTTTAGTGGCCATGAATGCCACAACCACAGTGATGGTTTTGGCCAGGACACTAGAAATTGCCACTGAGAAGGTGATGCCAAATGTTGATTGTCGGAGAAGGCAGGTCACTTTGCCAGGTTGGCTGAGGAAGAGCAAAGGTGAGAGAAAACAGAGCTGAAGAGAGACAAGGAGGGTGTAGGTGAGGGGCCGGTTGTTGGCTTTGACAATGGGAGTATCCCTGTGCTTAATAAAAGTTCCTAATACCCAAGATGTCAAGAAAAAGAAAGAAACAGCTGCTGTGGCTAAACCAGTTCCCAAGGTTTCTTCAAAACTTAGAAAGACCAGCAGTTTCAAGATGCATCCTTTCTTTTCTTTATTTGGATAATGATCTTCTGAACATTGAAAACAATCATCCATATCTGAAAGAAAAGTCAAGGCATGTTTTTATATATTATATATTTTTGAAAATAATATTCCTTATGGGTGCCAACCATTATCCCTCTCAGGTCTTTTTTTTACTGGCTATGGGTTGGATCATGTTTTTATGGAAATGCAGTTTTTCCATCATTGTATCAGCTGGAACCAATATAAAAGAAGCACAATGGGACTGGCAATAAGTCTATGAAATACAGTCCTGTCTGGCACTTTCAAAAATATTAAAATTTAGACTATTTTGACTTTTCCCATTTTTTCAAAACACAGGGCCTTGGTGGTGCAGGCTGTTAAATGCCTAGCACTTAAGTTCAAGCTGCCTGCAATTACTGCAGGCTCGAATCCCACCAGGCTCAAGGTTGACTCAGCCTTCCATCCTCTCGGGGTAGGTAAATTGAGGACCCAAGATTGATGGGGGCAATAAGCTGACTTTGTAAAAAATGCCACTTAGTAATAAGCAGGCATATACAATGGAATGAAGGCTATTGCTGAGCACATTGGGTTGTATCCCAAAAATTGTAAGCTGCCCTGAGTCTTTGGAGAAGGGCGGCATATAAATTTAATTTAAAAAAAAACTTGTAAAGGTGGATATAAGAGCTCAGCACTTATGGGCAAATTTTGAATTCAGAATGACAGGTTGAGATTCACAGGTATAGAAATGAATATTCACCTTGAAGAACTCACACAACTATTTACTACACTAAAGTAGTGTATTACAATTTGGTTAGGTGTATCTAAGAAGAACTGGAATGTCCAACCTACCTTTTTGATTTGAAATCTTCCCTTCTGGACATGGAACACAGTCATAGCAGCAGAATTGTTTTTCTTTAGTCTCCTTCTTCCAGTATCCAGGGGAGCAATGGTCATTACACAGAGAAATTGGAAGAACCTGGTGATAAATACAAAAGATTTTTGCAAAGGGAGATAAAAAAAAATTAATTAATGCTGCAGGATCCAATCTGAGACAGTCACTGGCACCAACAATTGACCAGTGACTGACAGAGTAGATTTTTCAACATTATCCTGGGACCCCTTCATTCATTAGTTATTAATTGTTGTTGTTTATTGGGGGAAAGAATCCTTTAGTTCCTAGAGGGATATTAAATATCACCTCGCTGGGCTTATACTATATATTAAAAGTTTTTGAAATTACAGTGATGATGAAAAGGGCCTCTTTGAAAAAGGCAAGTTGAGTAAATAAATATACATGATGACAATGTTATAGAAATGATGCAGCTGCAATGATTTGAAAGACAACTGCAATCAAATATGAAAATCAGTCTTTTATATTGTTACATCATTCTGTCAGTTTCTTCAATGCTTGATAGTACACCATATTTGTTCAAAGTGTGACATTTTTTCTTATAAGAAAAAATAGACATTAGATTCCTAAAGAGACTTTGCTCAGTATGGTTTCAGAGACAAAAGTCTCTATCTGGAATCATAATGGCTCAAGATACAGTCCATTAAATCAGTTCATACCTGATTAAAAGCTGGGTGCCAGACAATCAAATCTTCATCAATGAATAATTCTTTGTCTGTTGGAGAACTCGGATTTATTATTCCGACTCTAACTCTTTGAAAAGACCGATTGGGAAATGTGATGAGGTTGATGATATCAAATCCACCAATTACTTCCCCTTTTTCATTCAGGGAAACTTTTTCTCCAGCTGAATTGTTAAAAGAAACACCATGTAGAAATGGATGGAGCTATGTGAAGGAGAATAAAAAGAGAGAGGGTTGGAAGGATAATACAGGTAGTCCTCTATTTACAACAGGTTTTTTTTAGTGACAATTCAAAGTTATTATGACATGAAAAAATGACTGTTTTTCGCAGTTATGACCTTTGCCATCTCCAAAGGGGAAACCAGGTTCCCTTAACAACTGTGTTACTTAACAATATAATACTTTCTTGATGTTCATACCTAATCGGATTTTATAAGCAGAAAATATTAAGGCTACCCACTATAGGTTCAAATGGTAATTCTAGATCAGATTGCTCATTGAAATAAAAGAAGAGTCCAATGCAGAGAGGATACCTGCCAAGGTTGCAAATATGGAAGGTCAGTTTTTTTACCCATCATTGTTTTTTTCTTATTGAACCCTGATATAAGTAGAGCTTGCAAAGCATGAGCCACAGCATAAACAGCATTGTAGACACTGTAGCTTTGGCCAGTCATTTCCATTTCAAACACAGGCCCAGGAAGATCCTCCAATTTGTTATCTTCCAGGCACTGCCTATTGGACGTTTCTTGTAATTCTGATTTTGAGAGTGAACAATCAAATGATTGTTCCCAAACATCTTGCAGAAACCCTTCTCTGCAGCCTGAATGAGGGCTGATGGTCTGAAGAAATTCCTTGAAACCTACAACTACTCTTGAATGAACACTAAAGGAAATAGCCCCATGGAACATCTGGAGATCCCAACTGATTTGTAAGCCTGAGAGCACAAAATCAATCTGTGCAGTCATGATCCACACATTTCTAAATAATGTGGTTTGCTTGTTTTCAGGAGCTGCTACAAACATGATAGCTCTGAGCCAGATAATTGTCCCCGATTCTCCATAGACGAGAAATGTAGTGGTGTTGCTATTCCTCATATTAGTGAAAATACCTGAGACTATGTGATAAAGTTCTATATAGTGTTCCAAGTGGATTAGTTGTGGAAGCCTTTGTATGAACGATGAACAGATTCCATTTTGTGAAAGTATGGGCTGCATTTTCTGTAAAAAACGTTCTCCATTATTGTTATCCATAGTGAAAATCCCAATCCATGTCCATCTAAATTGATGAAGCAGTTGAATAATCCCAACATATTGATGGTCCTCTTTTGGGACCATGAAATAAAATGAAGATCGCTTACTGGTCTGAAACTCCTCTTGGGCTAATGAGCCATATGTCAGCTAAAAGAAAGCAGAGTGATATTCTGTTGAGTTGTTCGCTCAAATCTGATCTTTCTGGCTCTAGTTTTTCTGAAAACAATAGCCAAGGAAGGGTTTTTTCCTCTATTTTGTTTAAAATATTAATATAGCATGGAATTTCTATGAATTATTTCAAACACATTACAATAATTCATTTAGTTGAAAAGGACCAGGGTGTGTTACATTCAAATCTTCCCTCTGGTATGGAATGATTCTAGATAATTACTTGTACGATTGGCATTGTAGCTTCAAAAATTATTATTAAGGTGTCTAGAATATCTTAATACAAATCTAAGTCTCATACCTGATTCTCAGAAATTATATCATAAAAACAAGGTACAGAAATTTTCTGGTCATCTCCTCCATACTTACCTGTGGAATTTTGTAGAAATCTACAACCTCAGCTATATTAGATGATGTATCAGAACCTAAGCCTCCAATGATGGCCATGAGATTCTTCTGGCTATCACATCTGTAGTTAGGGACAAATTTCTGGGATTTGAAAAGCAGGTCCATGGTGGTGCGATAGGTCATCCTTGGGTTGTTGTAACTGTCATAGATGTGGAACCCGAGAGTGATGTTAGGTAAGATCTGGGTGTCTTCATTGATCTTCTTTACAGCAAAGGCCAAGGCAAGGATGTGTTGGTAGAATTTGGTTATTACACTGAAAATAAATTGAGCACACCTTTTCAAAATAATAATAATTTATAATTTTGCAAATTGTTTTAGGATGGTCAGTATATAACTGACTACTGAAAGACCTGTTTCTGATTGAAGTATTAATTAATTTTATAATCAGTCCAAATATGCTTTGCACACAATTCTTTTAATATTTTTCCAGAAAGTTAATCATTATAAGACATACTGTGTTAATTTCTGAAACTTTAACCTCACTGTTCAGTTTAAACTAAAATGCTGTGTCTTGTTGTTTTCTCTGTTGATTTAGTCTTCTAGGAAGTATAGATGAAGGGTAAGGTTCTCTCTGAACCCATACATCTTGCTATGTGAATCTTTTCAGTTCCGAATGAATATTCCATGTGTGCTCATAATTCTTAGTTCCACCAAAGTCAATATCTAAGGTGTGTGTCCACTTTGGCTGCAACAGATAGAAATATTAAAACACCTTCAGTCTATACTACCATTCCTTACCTCTTTAGTAAAACAGAATGCCAATAGATTTAACCAAGTTCCCATATTTATGTCTATGGAGATTCTCAGTCATCCTGGTCATGGTTGTCCCAATGATGTTTTTCCAAAAGGATATTGGACTTTTTAGTGTTTTATTGAAACTGTTTTGCTTCTTATCCAGGAAACTTCCAGGCTTGAACCAGAATTGAGGCAGAACAAGAAGTTTCTTGGATGAGAAGTGAAATGTTTCAAAGAAAAAAAAAACCAAGAACATCTAATTGCCTTTTGGAAAAGTATCTTTATTTTTGTGTTGTGAAAAGTGGCAGTGCTGGGTTTTTTTTAGCGTTCTTCTTTTTGATAATTTCCTTGCAATTAAATATGCTTTACTTACAAGAACATTGTTACTGAAACAAACACAAAGATAGTTTCCTCTATTCTCATCACTTGAAAACTTTCAAAACACAAAGAATTCTTACATTTCCATGAAAAACTCTACATTTTCTAAACAAACAGCTATTAATCATATACACAATTCTTTGCTATGTGAGTATATGTCAGATGATTCAAAGGAAAATCTTTACATTGGTGAATCATAAAGGTTGAGAAAAGGATGTTGGTTGAATAGAGTTCGATAGAAATGGTAAATCAAGTGAGACATCATCCCACCAATGACGAGGTCCCTAGGTTGATACCACTCATGTGGAACAGGGAAGGCATCACTTGCAGGACAGCTCAAAGGAACTGCTTTGTGCATCCGGAATACCAGGAGGATGGATTTTATGGTTCTCTGGGAATGAAGAAAATGTCTAAGTCTATCTTCAAGGAGAACCTCTGGCAGATAAAACAGAAGGAAGAGAACTTTTTGGAAAGAATCACACAGAGTCAGCATTACCACTTCCTTCCTCCGTGTGGCTCTTGAAGTATTTATATGGATTGTTTCTCACTTTATATTCCCTTTGATGCAGAAGTTTTGATATTTTGGCCTGCTAGAAAAATAGAATGATTGAAGTCATTCATAAGGGACATAATTGCTATGGAAACACTAACCACCTGGTAATGTTTTCTTAACATGTGTGATCAACAACTTTCTTTCTTTGGAGTGACATAATAAGTGACTAATGCTTAATCTGTTCTGAAAATAGAGGAGAAATAGAATTGGGAAGTTTGAAGCTACAATATTGCTCTAATTCTAGAAATCAGGACAAAGATTAAATTTTATCAATGGACCAGGAACTCATGTTTTATGAAATGGTCAGATATCAACTATCTGGTACAGATTAAGTGGTCTTGATTTGAAAATCCTTTCAAACTTGACAAAACTTCCAGATCCAAATCATGCTTGCCATGGTATTACAGAAGCTAAAGTGCTATTTTAAAAAACAATGTTGATGCTTTTGAACTTTGCTTATAGGGAAGACTTCTGATAATTGCTTTGGCAGCCAAGAAAAGAAAGTCTGCAAAACTATAAAATCATTGACATGTTAAGAATTGACCACTGAAGAAAATTCTGGTGACATGGCCTAACATCCAACTGTTGGCATTCTATTCTATGAATAATCTCTTCTTTCTTTCACCCTTTATTTTAAAATCATAGCTAAAATCCAATGGTATTGAATCACACACATTCACAGCTCCCTAAATATTTATTTTCAGCATTTTAAGTCTAACCTAAGCCTAAATAAAAACAAAACAAAACAATATAGCCCTCTGAAGAGTAGTATTTCCTTTTTGAATTAGAAGATTCACCATGCAGTCACACAACATGTTACAGCCTGCTTTGAGTTTTTTTTTTCTTTGGAGATTTTGAAAGATTTGTAGATACACAATCCTATCCTCTTGTACATTTACAGTTTCTGATTCAGAACAATTCACACTTGCATAAAAGTTCAAAGCCGATAGTAAGAATCAAGATTTCAGTTCCTTGTGCAGTGTTTTCGGTAGTGGAGCTGTACAGTTTTACATGATATGCTATCAAATTGATATGTGGCAGAAGAGAAAGGAAATTTGATTTCATTGCATTAACATTTATTTTGGGTTAATCTCAATCAATGTTGCAGAACAATGGAAGAGAGAGCCAGTTGTTATGACCCAGATTCAAACTTTTATTAGATCCATTTATATGCAAAAGTCCATTTGTGCCTAATAAAATTACAGTTACATTGGATGAAAGATATAATCCATAACAGCAACTCAAGTACAAGCTGTTACTTCCTTTCTTTTGATGTAAGGACTCATTGTAACCTACAATCTGAACAGGGGTGCCTAAATCTTTGACATAAAATTTCTGATTTTTAAAATCAGAATCATTGGTACATTTGTACATTCCAAAGTAATATCAGTTCAAAGCAAATCCCTGGATATGTTTTTTTAATTAATAGCTTTATCACACATTGACATGGCAGCTCATAGCAGACCCACATGATATTCTGAAAAATAAAATGATGCTAAATGCCAGGACTTTGCCTTTTATCTTAGCATATTTTCCTATCTTTTTATTTTTCATTCCATTTAAGATTTTATTTTAATAAAAAGGTGCTGATGTATCTTTGCATAATATGGAATGGAGGGGGGTTGGATGGATTTGCCAGTCTAAGGTCCACATACTATCATTAAACGATCCAGGAATCAAATCCTAAATTGTTTCCATTTGGATTCATTTAGCCTGTATGCATTTGTTTGAAATTTGACCATGGTTTGCATTTTGACACATCTATTTTTTTTTTAATACTGGAATATGTACTTCAAAAAAACACATGGTGAAAATTCCTGTAATATAGTCACAGAGAGAATATTTTCTTAAAAAGGAGAGAGAGGACTGCAGCTCAGTAATTGCCTCATCAGAAAAGTTAGATATGAAGAAGGGGGAGATTAGGAGAACTACCAAGAGAGCATTTCAGCTTTTCTTCTTCAGCAGTTCTTCTGTGAATGCTAATAATTCTATCATTAAGTGATCCTAAAGATGCTTTTTCAAAAAGCAACTGGACTTTTTCTTGTGGGAGACATTTTTCCTCAAGAAAAAGCCTTTTGAAAAAGCACTTTCAGGACAACCATGACCTGGATGACTGAGAATCTCCATAGACATCATTAAGTGATACTCTGATGTGTAATTACAACAAGACAGTCCGGCTGGTTAACTGACGCCAGTCCTGCTAGGGCTTGTGTTAATTCTTGGGTTGAATCAGAAACTAGGAATGTGAATGTTCATATCTGCTCTCCATAAGCATGCCACAGTAGGATAACTAATGCCCAATTTGACAGACATCTTATTATGTCATTGTTTATTCTTCAGGATAATAATTCTGCAATTTGGCTTTAGATGTTTCCTCAGCCTCTCTCAGCCAGTCTTTGAAAACTTTCAGATTTGCACATAAACCACAAACCACCATGCAGAGCAGAAAGCAGGTTTCAAGGGTTTTTAATGTCAAACAACAAATTTTCCATCCGACAAGATGGTCTAGACAGTATCTCAACCGGTCGAGGTTAGCACTGGAAGCTTCTGCCTCACAGTGTTATTTAAAGTTATAAACACACCCACCTAAATGCTTCTATCTCCTACCCATGCCCCTAATTATTCCCTTAATCGCCTCTTATTCCTATCATCCTTTTTTACCTAATAAGTCCACTATTTCCTTCCCTATCACCTATTCATCGCTCATGCTTCCTATCTCATAGCGAGTAAATTAAATAGTTAAACTTCCCCCCTTCCCCATTGCCTATTTCTTCAGCACAGTTGATTCAGCAGCTGTTATTTCTCTCAGTTTGGCTTTGACAGAATCATCTAATTAACGTCCAACAATCCATCAAACCCAAACAGGAGTTTACCTCCAACTTGCGGACTGAGAATCCCCTTGCATGTCATAAATGGGCTCAGATCATCTATCATTCCTAATGGAGCCCAAAAGCCTCTATATTGAGAAGAAAAGTTCCAGGCCTTTGAGCGCTCCAGCCCTCAAGAGACTTTCCCACAAACTAGCTCAGATCTTTACACAGTTTAGCTAATTTCAACTTTATCTGGAATTTTCTGACATGGAAACAGAATTGCTTGGAGGACATGAGAATGGTTTAGAAGAGTCACATACATGAAGACACATTTTATTTATATCTCTAGAGTCCTAATGTACTTTTTCCTACTGCTGAAACTGAGCAACTAGAACTATGATTGTCACATTATAGAATTATATATTTAAAACAATGGGACTAAAATAATACTGTGTTTTCCTGAAAATATGACCGGGTCTTATATTAACTTTTGCTCCAAAACATGCATTAGGGCTTATTTTCAGGTCTGAAAATGTAGCAAATTGAGCACTTCATTTGGAATAGGCAATAATGGATTTAAATAATAATCCCAATCCTTCATAAAATCTTGTTTGATAGAAATAAGGATGTCTAAAATAATAATGATAATATTACACAATAATACTAAATATAATAATAGCAGACACGCTACTCTTTTTTGTTAATCATTTTCCATGGCCAGAAAGAACACATGATGTGTTAATTCCTCTTTATGAGTTGCTCTCTGTGGTTGAGGTCAGGCCGCAAAACAATGATGTAGCATTTTGGCAAGAATATGCATCCCAGTAATGCAGCACAAGAGGACAAGATGGAGAAGACTTCCACAGCTACCATGGCTTTTCCTTTTGTGCTCAAGTAGGCTGGAAAGAAGGAGATCCACACACTGCAAAAGGCCAACATGCTGAAAGTGATGAACTTGGCTTCATTAAAGCTGTCAGGTAATATATGGGCAAGAAAAGCCACAATAAAGCTGGCAGTGGCCAAGATACCCATGTAGCCCAACACACAGTAGAAGAAGAAAGATGACCCCTCAGTGCACTGTAAAACCATTTCTTGGAGCTCTGAGTGCATGTCCATCTCAGGGAATGGGGGAGATGTTGACAACCAAAGAATACAAAGACACACTTGTAGGAGAGAATGAGAGGACAGTAGAAAAAGCCAATCTTCTCCCCACCCATTTCCTCATTGGAGA
Organism: Naja naja; assembly: GCA_009733165.1. Taxonomy (NCBI): domain Eukaryota; kingdom Metazoa; phylum Chordata; class Lepidosauria; order Squamata; family Elapidae; genus Naja; species Naja naja. The sequence goes on from CM019155.1 coordinate 146,342,156, forward strand.
TCCTGGTTTAGTGGCCATGAAAGCCACTACCACAGTGGTGGTTTTGGCTAGGACATTAGAAATGGCCACCGAGAGTGTGATGCCAAAAGTTGGTTGCCGGAGAAGGCAAGTCACTTTGCCAGGTTGGCTGAGGAACAACAAAGAGGAGAGAAAGCAGAGCTGAAGAGAAACAAGGAGGGTGTAGGTGAGGGACTGGTTGTTGGCTTTGACAATGGGAGTATCCCTGTGCTTAATAAAAGTTCCAAGTACACAAGATGTCAAGAAGAAGAAACAAAGACCTGCTGTGACTAAACCAATTCCTAAGGTTTCTTCAAAGGTTAAAAATACCAGGATCCCTAGAAAAATGGCACCCATTGAGAGCTTCCAGTAACGTCTCATCATGGCGAGGTAGGAGAATTTCGACCTGCTCTCCTACTTCAGGTTTTCTGCCTGTGGACAGCCATTCATGGCAAGGTTTGTTCTCGAATTGAACACCTTAGCGAGGAGTAACTCTCAGAGCCCAGCTGGGAAGTTGCAATCCCGGGAAGGCAAAGAAGAGAGCCCGGAGTCCTGGGCAGAAGAAGTCAGCTTGCTACGAGAGCTGACCCATGGAGAAGATGACCCATTTCCAGAAGGGATCAGAAAGAAGATCTTGGATTCAGATTGGATAAGACATTGGCGATCGAGTTTGATCAAATTTAGTGTTGGATTATAACATGAGGTTTGCGAACGTAACTTTAAAACGGAAGGGGGGAGAAGCGGAGCATGGTGGTAGTGACTTAGCTTTTACCCTCAGCTTTGAGTTAAAGTGGAGATTTATTCTAACTTGCTGAATCGAAAAAAGAAAAAAGAAGAAAGTGGGAACTGTTGTAAAGAACCTGTGGCCCTTAGGAGTTTGATCGGGAGTTTGGAGTGATTGAGGAGTGACAGTGCAATTCGTGGAGGTGGCCATTGAGATCAGCAGGGGACCTCCTGTCATTCCTCATTGACTCTATTGGAACTGTAGAACTTCATCTTATGATTATTTAAATTAAATACTTATATTTATATTATATTTATATTTATATATTATATATTTAAACAATAGAAGATTGAAATTGAATAATTGATGTATATAAATTTAATTTGGTAAGTGATATTTAAATAACTAATTTATTTACCTACTCTCTTTGGATATCTTTCATTCCTTTTCTTATTTTTTTTCTTTATTTGATTGAATACTGAATAATGAATTTAATATGTTAAATAATATAATGGAAACCTAATCAATTCCTCCTATCTCTTCTCTCTTTCCTCTCCTATATACTTTCTTTGTTGGTTATTAAGGTTCATTGAAACTTACAATATATAAGGATATTTAACCAACATATTTGAACAATTAATTAACTTTAAAATATTTAAAGAGTAAAAAATATTGTATTTGGTAAAGATTAAGTAGCATATTAAATTTAGTATTAGATGAAATCTAATTGAGAAACATGGAAAAGGTTGGATTGGGTTGATGGTAATTAATAATACGATTTGGGGGAATATATTTAGAATAGTGGAGGAGCAGCAGAGAATTATTAAAGAAATGACAAGCACTACCACCACTATCATGAAATCGGGGAAAAAAAGTATTACCAACTACAACACCACCTACCCCTACAACTTCATCAACCCAACGAACAATTGAAGGGATGTTGGCTCTGGAAAAATCAAATACTCAAACTGGTACTCAGTCAGTCCAAGCTACATTACTTGCAATTCAAAGTACGATGCTGACCCTACAGAAGGCCATGTCTAAAAACCATGCAGAAAACAAAGTTGAAAGAGAAACGATGAAAATAGAATTAAAAAATGAAATAGGGGAAATGAAAAGTGAAATCAAGAACCTTGATGGGAAAATAGGCCAGCTACAGGAAATGATTAAGACCAATGAGGAAAAGATAGCAGTAATTGAAAAACAAGCAGACCAAACTGAAAAGAAAGTTGAGGATATTGAACAAAAGCTCATGGACCAACACAAAGACACAAATGACCCTGATTTATCTTGAGATGGATATGGCCTCCTACTATCTCAGATTCCAGAATGTGGAGGAAGAGAGAGATGAAAACTTAACTTTGGTAATGGCGCGAATACTAGTGGAACTCCTAAAAAAGGATAAAAAAGAGATGGTGAGAGAGTTGGATGATGTATATAGAGTATTTACAAGTTATGTGAGATGGCACAGACTCCCCTGAGAAGTCCATGTTAGATTTGCAAGAAGGCGAATGAAGGACATAATATATAGGATGACAAGAGATGAAGTTATGAAATATAAGGGACGGGAAGTAATTGTGCTAAAACAAGTACCAAGAAGAGTCTGAGAACAGAGGAAGGACTATCGATCTCTTATGAACTATTTAATACATATATATATCTTTTAGATGGAGCATCCTGGAAGGTGTACTGGTAACTTGGAAAGAAGAAAGAGTGAAAATAGACAGCCTAACCAAAGCCCAGAGATATTTTGAACAACTAGGAGGATCAGAGGAGGAATTGAGTAGTAGAGAGGAATCACAGAGTAGGAGTCATAAAGAACTACAGCTTAGCAATAGAGGAGGGGAGGAAGAGAAGAAGAGAGGAGATAAAGAAATACTTGTTAGAGAAGAGGTAAGAGTGAGAACTAGAAGCCAAACAGTGAGTAAAACTTAACAAAGGGTAGAAATAAGGGAATAAATGGAAAGAGGAGTAAAATTAATGTCTATTAATATTAATGGATTGAATGATCAAGCTAAGAGAAAAAGAATCTTTTTTAAACTAGAGAAACAAAAAGCGGATATAATATGTCTCCAAGAGGTTCATATCAAAAAGCAAGATCAGATATACTTACAAAATAAAGAACTGGGGAAAGTATATACAATGTTGGCAGAAGAAAAAAAAGAGGAGTGGTATTATATATCAAAGAGGATATCACTTCAAAATTAATTTATAATGATACAGTAGGGAGAATACTAATGGTAGAGGTGGATATACAAAACAAAAACTCTATTAGTGGGGATTTATGCCCCCAATAAGAATCAGAAGGATTTTTATAAAACTTTACATGAGAAATTGATAGAAATTGGCAGTTTGAGAATTTGTCTAATAGGGGACTACAATGCAATAACAAATAATGAACAAGACTATGCATGCGAGCAAAAACAATACAAAAAACAGAATATATTGCCGAAGAGTTTTTTTGAGATGACCAAAGAATTAGGACTAGAAGACCTGTGGAGGAAAAGAAACCCAGGAGTATCTCAGTTTACTTTCTACTCCAGCCCACATAAGTCATGGTCAAGGTTAGATATGATATGGGCAAATAATGAGTTAAATAAGGAGATTCAGGATATAAAGATTTTAACTAACACATGGGCAGACCACAATCCAGTACAGATAATTTGGAAAGAACAGACTCGCAATAACAGATGGATATTGAATTTGCAAGTATTAAAAGAAGAAAGTTATATTCAAAAAATGAGGGAAGAATTAACTAATTTTTATAAATTTAATAAAAAGAAGATACCTCATTGCAGAACTTATGGGACACGACAAAGGCATACTTAAGGGGAATATCCATAGCATATACCGCAAACAGAAATAAGAAAAGATAGGAAAAGCAGAATACCTTAACAAAAAGAAAAGAAAACCTGGAAAATAGACAAATGAGAGATTTGGGAGATGAGCAAATTAGAAATGAATTAGTACAAGCTAAACATGAAATGAATATTTTGGAACAGGAGGAATTAATTAAGAAATTGCAATATACAAAACAAAATTATTTCAAACATGCAAACAAACCTGGTAGGTGGCTAGTGTATAAACTGAGGAAAGAGAATCAGAAAAGAATGATATATCAATTAGAAGATAAAAATGGAACAATAGTGACAGATTTAGAGAGAGAAAAAGGAAATCATAAGAGAGTATTTTGAAGACCTTTACAAGCAAGATAAAGTGGAGTTAAATAAAATAAAATATTTGAGAGAAGGAATTATACATCCGCTACCCAATGATAACAAGGAGATGCTGAATAAAGAAATAACTTTGAGTGAACTAAAAGAGGTGATTAAAAAACAAAAAGGTAATAAAATGCCGGGTCCAGATGGATTCCCAAGTGAATTGTATAAAAATTTAGGAGAAATACTAGATAGCATGTTGTTAGAAGTCTGCAATGAGGTATTATTGGAAGCTAAAATCCCAGAATCCTGGAAGGAAGCATACATAACATTGATTCCTAAAGAGGGTGCAGATGCCAACGAAATAAAAAACTATAGGCCAATATCTCTCCTGAACTCAGATTACAAAATCTTCATGACTGTCATGGCGGAAAGACTAAAAAGAGTGCTCAGTGATAAAATTAATTTTGATCAAAATGAATTCCTACCTGCAAGGCAGATCAGACACAATATAAGAAAAGTGATAGACATATTATTATATAATATAGAATATTATGAGAATCACCCAAGAGATCAAGTGGCACTGGTTTTCCTGGATGCCCAAAAGGCCTTTGATAATTTAAACTGGGACTTTATGAAAAAACAGATCAATATGATGAAATTTGGTAGCAACTTTGTAAAAATGCTTAACGCAAGTTATGATACCCAAGTGGTGAATGTATTAATAAATGGTGAGGCCACTAAATCATTTAAAATAGAGAAGGGTGTTAGACAGGGATGTCCACTGTCACCTCTGTCACAGCATGTTGAGCATTTAATATATGTTCAATATATTTTGATGAGAAACAATGGATGGAAACCAACCAAAGAGAGAAGCAACCTAGAACTAAGGAGAAATGTCCTAGCTGTGAGACCAATCAACCCATGGAACAGCTTGTGTCCAGAAATTGTGAACACTCCACCACTGGAGACTTTCAAAAAGAGAATGGACTACTATTGATCTGAAATGGTATATGGTCTCCTGCATGAGCCGAGGTTTGGACTAGAAGACTTCCAAGATCACTTCCAACTCTATTATTCTATGCTCTAATATGCCCTCCATGTCATGGGTATTTGAATGAAGCAATTTAGGAAATAGATTACTGTGAGCTGGGGTGCTTTTGATGTCTGGGAAGCAAGTACTCAAGTCACCGTCACTTCAGGTAAGCATTGATATTCCAGTTGTAATCTGACCTAATAGGAATGTAAAAAGACAAAGGATTCTGGCAAAGTTAATAAAACCAAATGTAGACATTGTCTGCTTACAGGAAACACATATCTTAAAAACAGAGGAAAAATATTTAGATTGTACTAAATTAGGAAAGATGTTCACGGCTTCAGCAGACAATGAAAAAAAGAATGGAATAGCAGTTTACATTAAAGAAGAGATAAAAGCATTATTAGTATTTGCAGATCCCAAAGGAAGAGTTCTGGCAATAGAAATACAGATAAACTTCAAAAATTCTATTGGTGGTTATTTACGCCCCTAACACTAACCAAAAAGAATTCTATAAAGCTTTGTATACCAAAATTATTGAATTGGAAAGGAAAAATATTTGTATTATAGGGGATTTTAATGCGGTTGCAGAATATCAAAAGATTATAAAGGAGGGAACAAGAAGGGAAGAGAAATAAAGAAAAGAGAATTGCCAAAGATTTGTGTAGAAATGATTAATGAATTAAATTTGATAGACATATGGCGAAAATTAAACCCAGATAAGAGACAATTTACGTTCTACTCAAATCCCCACCAGTCATGGTCGCATATTGATATGGCATGGATAAGTGGAGTTTTAATAGAAGAAGTGAATGAACTAGAAATTATACCAAATTCTTCAGCAGACCACAATCCTCTTAGAGTAATTTGGAAAGGCAAGAAAAAACCAAGGAGAAGGTGGACTTTGGATTCCCAACTATTAAAAAATGAAGAATTTATAAAGAAAATTAAGGAAGAATTATCTCTTTAAGGAAAATAATAATTTAGATACATCTATTCAAAATCTATGGGATGCCATGAAAGCCATTATACAGGGAACTATAATATCTTATACTGCACAAAAAATAAAGAAAAACATGCTCAACAAAATAAATTATATCATATAATCAAGAAATTAGAATCTGAATTACAGGATGCCCCCCAAAATGCTAAAATACAGGAACAATTGATTCTCCAGAAACATATACTTAATTTGGCAGAACAGGAAGAATTGATTAGGAATATGAAGGAAACTAAACAAATATATTTTGAACAAGCAAATAACCCCGGTAGATGGCTCTCTTATAAGCTTAAAAAAGAGAAAGAGAAAAGAACTACTTATCAATTACAAGATGACACTGGGAATTACCAACATACAATAGAGAAGAAGAAAGAGATTGCATATAATTTTTTTTTTTTTTTTTACATATGCCTTCTCTCTGGAGACTCAGGCGCTTACAATTTTGGGATACAACCCAGTGTGCTCAGCAATAGCCTTCATTCCATTGTATAAGCCTGCTTATTACTGCTGCATTTTACAAGGTCAGCTAATTGCCTCCAACAATCTTGGGTCCTCAATTTACCTACCCCGAGAGGATGGAAGGCTGAGTCAACCTTGAGCCTGGTGGGATTCGAGCCTACAGCAGTTGTAGGCAGCTGGAACTTAAGTACAGGCAATTAACAGCCTGAGCCACCAAGGCTCTTGCAATAGATTTTAAAAATCTATATAAGAAAGAGAGAGTAGATGAGGATCAGATAAGGGAATATTTAAGAGAAAAAAGAACTATAGAAATGAGTGAAGAGATGAAAGAATTTTTGACGAAGGATGTATCGATGATAGAATTAAAACAAGCAATTAGAACTCAGAAAAGCAATATTAGCCAGGGCCAGATGGTTTCCCAGCAGAATTTTATAGAGCATTTGAAGAACAAGTGGGACCAGTGATGGTGGACTTATATAATGAGATATTACTATCTGCTAAAATGCCAGACATATGGAGAGAGTCATTAATATCACTAATCCCAAAGGGGGATTCAGATGCCAGAATGTTACAAAACTATAGACCAATTTCTTTGCTGAATGTTGATTATAAAATATTTACTACAATTATTGCCACTAGGTTAAAGAAAATTATGAATGATCACATACATCCAGGCCAAAATGGATTTCTTCCAAATAGACAAATCAGGATAATTTAAGAATAATAATGGATAGTTTGGAGTACTATGAAGCCCATCCGGAGAAACAAGTAGCTTTTGTTTTCTTGGATGCTCAAAAAGCTTTTGACAATCTCAATTGGCAATTTATGATTCAACAAATTTATGATATCAATTTTGGCACTAAATTTGAGAATATCATTACAGCAATCTATTCAATACAGAAAGCAAATATTATAATAAATTGAGAGAACACTCAAACTTAAATATAGAAAAAGGAGTACGACAAGGATGTCTGCTATCCCCTCTGCTCTTTATACTATCATTAGAGGTACTATTAGAAAGAGTGAGGCAAAATCCTGAAATAAAAGGATTGAAAACCAGAAATGAAGAATACAAACTGCAAGCATTTTCAGATGATATGGCTTTTATCATAGAAGATCCAATAGAAAAGGGACCAATATTAATTAAAGAATTAGAAAGATATGGAGAGGTGGCAGGATTGAAAATTAACAGGCAGAAAACCAAAATTTTAGTAAAAAACTTAACAGAGCTTCAAGCAATAGAATTAGAAAAGGTGCTCGGACTCCAAATAAAAAAGAAAATTAAATATTTGGTAATATGGCTGCAGCGCACTGTAAGGCGATAAAAGAAAATAACTATGATAAGTTATTAAGACAAACAAAAAAAGATTTGGAGTTATGGACGAAAATGCAACTATCTTTACTAGGTGGAATAGTGGCTATAAAAATGTCCATATTACCAAAATTCCTTTATTTATTTCAAACTATTCCAGTTAAACTAGAAAAAACCTTCTTTGACAGTCTTAATAAAATGACAACAAAATTTATTTGGCAGGGTAAAAAACCCAGAATAAAAATGAAATCACTACAGGATATGAAGAGCAGAGGAGGATTTGGACTGCCAAAGTGGGAATTGTATTATAGTGCAGCTACATTTGTTTGGTTAAAAGATTGGATTAATTTAAAGAATAAAAGAATGAGTCATGGTTGGAAGCTTATATTACCCTTATACCTAAAGAAGAAATGGACCTACACCAAGTTAAAAATTATAGACCTATCTCAATGTTGAATTCAGATTATAAAATTTTTGGTTCAATATTGGCAGAAAGGATGAAAAGGTATTTAAATGAATTTATCCACATGGATCAAAATGGATTTTTGCCAAAATGACAAATTAAACAAAATGTGAGAATAATTTTAGATACTTTGGAGTACTAAAGCACACCCTGAAAACAGATGGCATTGATGTTTCTAGATGCTCAAAAAGCATTCAACAATGTGAACTGGCGGTTTATCATATTGCAAATGATGCAAATGGGCTTTGGAAAAAACTTCATACAGGCTATTGAGACAATATATAATAATCAAACAGCGAAGATATTGGTAAATGGAGAGTTGACAGAATCTATAGGGATAAGAAAAGGAACTAGACAAGGTTGCCCTCTGTCGCCTGCTGTTTGTTTAACACTAGAAGTACTGAATAGAGCTATCAGAGAAGATGAAGAAATAAAAGGAATGAAAATTAAAAAAGAAGAATATAAACTACAGGCATTTGCAGATGATTTGGTATTCATACTAGAGGATCCACTTAAATCAGCACCTAAGTTGATAGAACAAATAGAAGAATATGGAATGGTGGCAGGTCTAAAAATTAATAAAGACAAAACAAAGATCCTAACAAAGAATATGTTAGCAAAACGTAAGAAAGGTTTATTAGAGATACAGATTGCAAATAAAGTTAAATATTTGGGAATATATATAATGTCAAGATGCAGTACATTGAAAGAAGATAATTATATAAAACTCAAACAGCAGATAGCGACAGATCTTGAAAGATGGGAAAATATACAATTATCTCTTATTGGCAGAATATCGACAGTTAAGACGAATGTATTACCTAGAATCTTATATTTATTTCAGACAATTCCAATTAGACTTGGGAAAGAATACTTTGAGGATTTAAATAAAATCACATCAAAATTTATATGGCAGGGCAAAAAGCCAAGAATTAAATTTAAGCTATTACAAGATGCAAGGTCAAGAGGGGGATTTGCACTACCTAACTAGGAATTGTATTATCAAGCTGCAAGTTTGATGTGGGTGAAAGAATGGATAACATTGAGAAATAATAGATTGTTAACTCTAGAGGGTCATGATTTATTACTAGGATGGCATGCTTTCTTATGGTATAAGGGAACTAAAAAACAAGGATATTTTAGAAGACACTATGTTCAGAAGCTTTATTTTTAAATTGGGAAAAACTAGAAAACAACATTATATACAAATTCCATTATGGGTATCTACTATTGAAGCTTTTCCATATCCAATAATATATAAGAAGGAACAAACAATTAGATATGGAGAGATTTTAAATGAAAAGGGTGAACTCAAATCGATGCAAACATTACAAGAACAAGGAATAAAAATGAATTGGTTTTCATATTTGCAAATACAATCTAGATATGATAAGGATGTTAGGACTGAAGGTATTTATAAAAAACCAACTGAACTAGATAAAATTTTGATGGGTACAAATGAAAAAGTGATTAAAAAACTCTATGGTCATTTATTAGAAGTTAGAATGGAAGAGGAGCAGGTTAAGGAAACAATGATTGCTTGGGGGGAAAATTTTGGTTATGGGATAGATTTAGAGAGATGGCAAACACTATGGGATCAGAATTATAAAATGACAATGTCAACTGCATATAAAGAAAATTTGTATAAGATGTTTTACAGGTGGCATCTATCCCCGAGAAGGATCACAAGAATGTTTAAGGACAAATCGGATAAGTGTTGGAAATGCCATCAGATACCTGGCTCCTACTACCACATGTGGTGGACTTGCGCTGATGCTAAAAGATACTGGACTAAAATCCACATGTGGTTGGAAAAAATGACACAACAACATATAGACTTGAAACCTGGGATATTCTTATTGGGAATTGTACCAGAGACACTTAACAAAGAACTGAAATATTTGATTGTTAATGTACTAACAGCTGCCAGAATTGTATTTGCTAAAAATTGAAGAAATGATAAGATACCTATGCAGGAGGAAGTGATGAAGAAGATTTTGGACTGTGCCGAAATGAGTAAATTAACATTTGAAATCAGGGATCAAGAAGAAAAGCAGTTTTATAAGATATGGAATATGTTCTATCAGTGGTTAGATAAAAAAGTTTGGTAATATATGGAGTATAAAGATAGATAGAACTGTTGAAACAACATAGAGATTATAATAGAGGATTAATAACAATGACTATAGTTTTTCTTTTCTGTAATAGTGAGTATGAATAATGAGGAGAAGGCACTGTGATTTTTGACCGACTGACACATTTGGAATTGATATGGATTTATGTGTTGTATGTTTGTTTATGTTTGTTCTTTTTTTTGGAAAAATAAAACTTTTTTAAAAAGAATAAAAGAATATTAGCTATAGAAGGCCATGAACTTCAGAGAGGATGGCATGCTTTTCTTTGGGATATAGGATCCACTAAACAAAAATATTTTCATAGACATCTGATAAGAGACTCGTTGATATATAATTGGATTAAGGTAAAAAAGAAACATTATATGAAAATCCCAATTTGGCTATCTACTATGGAAGCGATGATTCATCCAAATAATTTAGATCTGAATAAAATGCTGAAATATAAAGATTTATTGGATACAAGTGGAAATTTAAAAACAATACAAGAGCTACAAGAACAAGGGCTATAAATAGACTGGTGGGCTTACCTTCAAATACAAAGTCGATATAAAAAAGATGTAAAGGAATATGGAATATACTTAAAACTTCAATATTTGAACAAAATTTTAGTAGGCCCAGACAAAAAAAAATATTACTAAAATTTACAAGTATCTTTTAGAAATAGATTTAGAGGAGGACCAGTGATGGTGGACTTATATAATGAGATATTACTATCTGCTAAAATGCCAGACATATGGAGAGAGTCATTAATTTCACTAATCCCGAAGAGGGATTCAATGGAAACCCTAAGCCATATCGATTCAAAATTTCTGACAGCCGAGTTAGCCAGGAATATCTTTGAAAGTTTAGGATCTGCTGTTCATCTAGGCAGATTTTAGGAAGTCTGCTGGGTTCCATCTGGGTCACTTTTAGCCAGTAGGCTACTGCCCTAGTAATCATATAGGTGTTCAGTGAAAGACATCCTAATTTGGCTCTAACAGCTGCCGCCGAGGTGGAATTGTTTACTCCCAACATCCTCCTTAGCAAATTATTTTGGGTTCTCTCTAATATGGGGATCTCTGTAAGTCCCCAGATTTCGGCATCATAGAGCATAATTGGAACAAGCTTGGCCTGATAGACTTTACGAATTGGCAAGATCGAAGTTGGTTGAATACGTTTACTTATTTTGTAGGCAAGGCTTGCTCCGGCTCTGGCCTTTTGAGAAAGAAATTGATGAGGAGGAGTCCAGCCACCTATGCTAGAGAAAACAATTCCAAGATAGGTATATTGGGTAACTTGCTCGATCCTTACATCATTAATATGCCAGCTGTGCTTTTTATTCTTGTTGGCAAAAACTATAACTTTTGATTTGGCTATATTTATAGTCAAGAAATTTGTAACACAGTAACGTGAGAGCTTGGTGAGGAGTCTTCTCATACCTGTTTGGGTTCTGGAAACAACACTAAATCATCGGCATACATTAATACATTAATATGTTTTGAACCTATTCTAGGGCTATGCATAGAAGGGCCTTCCAACTCAGCTGCAATATCATTTATATAAAGATTGAAAAGAATAGGGCCCAACAGACAGCCCTGCCTTACTCCTCTGGCTGTCGGTATGCTGTTAGTTGAAGCCCCATTTGCTGCATATCTGACTCTAATTGCCATGTTAGTGTAAAGAATTCTAATCAATAGGATAAGTCTTGGATCCATCCCATGATTTGGAGTTTCCTCCACAAATGGTTCCTATCGATAGAGTCAAAAGCGGCAGTAAGGTCAATAAAGGCAGTATACAACTTTTCCCCCTGGGTCTTATATTTATTAACTAATTAAGAAAGGACAAAACAATTATCAATTGGAGACCTACCCGATCTGAAGCCTGCCTGCTCGTTTGCCAAATAATGTCAGATAAAACTCTTCAATTTATTCTGCTTTTAAAAAATTATCAAGAAATTTGTGCCATGTGACTGGCAACCACATGTTTGTTGGACCCATGTCTTTCCTGGTTGGCTTATGCTGCCAGGGAGGCCACCTGCAGTTGGCTCTGGGCAGTTGTCAACGCTTCGCTGAGAGAGGGTGTTTTTCCCTCCGCCTTGAAGGAGGCGGTGGTGAGGCCCCTCCTGAAGAAGCCTGCCCTGGACCCGACTGTGTTAGACAACTTTCGTCCAGTCTCCAACCTTCTCTTTCTGGCGAAGGTTGTTGAGAGTATGGTGGCTCAGCACTTTCCACTTTTCCTGGATGAAGCAGACTACCTGGATCCATACCAATCGGGCTTCCGGCCCGGTTTCAGCACAGAGATGGCATTGGTCGCACTGATGGATGATCTCTGGAGGGCGTGGGACAGGGGTTTTTCCTCTGTCCTGGTCCTATTAGATCTCAGCAGCTTTCGATACCATCAACCATGGTATCCTTTTGCGACGCCTCAGGGGGTTGGGAGGGGGGCACTGTTCTTCGGTGGTTCACCTCCTACCTCTTGGGGTGGTCACAATCGGTGTTGGTAGGGGGCAGAGGTCGACCCCGAGGGCGCTCTCTTGTGGAGTCCCTCAGGGGTCGGTCCTCTCCCCTCTTTTATTTAACATCTACATGAAGCCGTTGGGTGAGATCATCCGTGGTTTTGGGGTGAGGTACCATCAGTACATGGATGACACCCAGCTGTACATCTCCACCCCAAACCAGATCAGTGATGCCCTCTCCCTGATGACCCACTGTCTGGATGCGTGCAGTTTGGATGAACAGGAACATGCTTCGACTCAACCCGGCCAAGACTGAGTGGCTGTGCATACCGGCATCTCGGCCCAGTCAGGAATATCCATCTTTGGCCATAGGGGAGAGGTGTTGCCCCTGTGGATAGGGCACGGAATCTGGGGGTCCTCCTAGATGTGCGGCTCGGTTGGAGGAGCAGGTGGGGGCCGTCACCAGGGGGCCTTTGCCCAGCTCCGCCTTGTTCATCAGCTTTGCCCATTTCTGGACCGAGATGCCCTGCACAGTCACTCATGCCCTTGTCACCTCCAGACTTGACTACTGCAGCTCTCTATTTAGGACTGCCCTTGCATACCATCCGGAGATTGCAGCTGGTGCAGAATGCAGCCGCATGGGTAGTGATGGGAGTCTCCCGATTCTCCCATATTACCCCCCTCCTGCGTGGCCTGCATTGGTTACTGGTTGCGCTTCGGGTGAGATTCAAGGTTTTGGTTTTAACATACAAAGTCCTACATGACATGGGTCCCCAATATTTAAGGGAGCGACTCCTGCCGATATCGAGTGCCAACCACCCTGTGCGAGCACACAGGCAAGGACTCCTCGGGGTCCTGTTGGCAAGTCAATGTCGGCTGGCGGTTCCCCAGCGACAAGCCTACTCTGTCGCGGCCCCTGACCTTTGGAACCAGCTACCCCTCAGGCTCTGCCTGGCCCCTGACCTTCGCACCTTCCGCCACAATCTGAAGACCTGGTTGTTTGACCAATCCAGGCTGTGACCCCTCCCTGGGGGGAGAATGGTTCTTAAATTATTTTAAATTTTAATGTTGTTTAACTATTATTGGGCTTGTGATTGGTTTAATTCTCTTTTAATTATTTATAGTTGTTACTGTTTTAGTTGTGAGCCACCGTGAGTCTTCGGAGATGGGGCGGCATACAAGTCCAAATAATAAATAATAAAATAAATAAACTTTGGGTTTGTTTGAAGAAAGATGGCTATTGAAAGATGCCACCAGTATCCTTCCATGCAGGACCTCAGTAACATTGGGCATTGCATGGGAATCAACGATCACATTTCTTTCCAATTGTTCAATGATTCTGTGTTCAAAATTGACTTGGAAGACACATGGAAAATACAGTACATCTAGTCTAGTTAAGACTCACCCTTCTCTGTCAAGGATTATGCCCCATGATTCTGTTTGGAAATATTATTGTGCTACTGGGTCCTTTGAATACTGGGGGAAAGGAACAACTATGATCGTTACAACAGATATTATATTTTATCATTATATTTGTGCTACTACTCAAGGTGTTTAAATTCCAATGTCTACTAATTTGTTTTGAAGTTTTACATTGCTAAATTAGGAGCTGTTTAGCTTCTGTATTTTTTTACCTGAGGTTTAGCATTAGGAACTAAAGAATGTGTTTCATTCATACTCTTTCATTTTAAACCTTTAAGAAAAGCATTTGAATAGATGTTTCAATTCCAAATTTTGATTCGTGCCAATAGGGCTGTTTCAAAGTAATTGGGGTAGGGATTGTGGTCTAAGGATCGTGGTCTAAATTGGGCTGAATTTGAACATTTCCTCTTAGTTATTTGAGTGGAATTGAATGAAATCAGTTAATATATTTATATTTGATGGTTGTTTGGGAAAATAAAGAAGCACAAGAGTTCAATCAGTCCTCCCCTCAGTCTAAGCCAAATTACTTTAGAAGAGGTTCTTCAAAAACCATGAAGATTTCTTCACAATATGGCCCTCATTTTCTCATTGACCTGCCCCCTCCCCCCCCAAAAAATCAATCATTTTGTCCTGTCACTTCAAAGTAAAACCTTTCTATCTATCTTTAATTTTATTCTTCTGTGCAGAACCCTTCTACAAGACTTGAAAATTTGACATATCCCACTGCTTATTTGAGGTTTTCTAGGTGTATATTTTTATATACTCTGAAAACAATCTGCTATTTCTGTTTTTTTTTTAAAGCACTTCCTGATGTTTAAATAGACTTCTTGTTGGGCAGATGAGCAAGCATTTCAGTAAAATTATCCTAAACCAAAAGATTACACATATGTCTAAGTTTTTGTAGCAGAACTAATTAAAAATTGAGTAAGGTGTTACTATGCTTTTGATTTATGGGGCCAAGGAGCCACGGTGACTGTCACATCAGGTACTTACTACTTTATTCCTACTTTATTTTTTTCTAATGTTACAAGGTTTACTTGATTTTTTTTATTCTTTAAATGTTGGACTAGTTCCCAGTTCATAGACATTAATTGACAGGGGCTAACTATGCGGAAATATTGGTTTAACTGCAATTTCACTAAAATGGAGAAATATAGGATGAGGTGAATTTTGTAAGAATTCCACGGAGCTCTTATTTGGTGCAAAATCACTGTCTGTTGTCCAATTAAGTAAGTTTAAGAATTTAATCTATCTATCTATCTATCTATCTATCTATCTATCTATCTATCTATCTATCTCTGACCAACTGTGTGACTGTCTATCTGTCTATCTATTTCTCTGTCTGTCTATTCACTCCAATTGAAGAAACAAGTCATTCTCTATGCATGGTAATTTTCTCAACGGGAGGCACTGACAAGGTTTTTACTCATATACTCAGATTAATTTATGGGACTATTACAGTTAGCTAGATTATTGAGGCTAATGAATTCCAGTAATTGCAACTTCAGGTGAAGGTTTTCTGTTATATTTTTCACATGGATGTCATGATTGAAAATGAGGTTTGTCGCTGTGGCAATACAAAAGAAGCAAAAACAAAATATATTTCTTTTTTTAATTAAAGAGAAAGAGAATAAAATTGTGAATATGAATATAAGGCAGAAAAGAGGTGTAATTAAAATGGGGAATGGAAAAAACAACAACAGGGCAGCTGTAACATCAGAGGCCCAAGATTTGGGACTGAGATATTTTTTGTCAAACTGTAAAAGAATTAAAATCTCTGTGACTATGGTTTTAATATATTTGGAGGAGGTACTATGCTCACCGTCAGTCCAGGTAAGCACTGATATTCCAATGCAATTTGACTTAACAAAAATGTAAAAATTAGATTGTTGTGTAGCCATGGAAATCTTTACCGAAAATGTATGGATTTTTAATGATGGGATCAGCAGAATGGATTTCTTGAATGTTATGTGCACAGAAGTTGCTGATTGGAACTTCTGTGAAAATTAATTTAATCAATTAAATTAAGTTCCTTCCTGATAAATGTGAATGCTAGCTAGTTTTAATCACCAGCACTTTTAAAAGTGCAGAGATTTGGGACAAAGGTAGGTTTTGCAAAGCTGTAATGGAATATAAATTACTGTGACTATGCTTTTGATTCCTGGGGAACAGGAACTGCTGTAACAGTAACTAATGGTAAATTGAACTAGTTTTTGTTGTTGTTGTTGTTTTCTTTAAGGATTTTGTGGGATTTTTCTCTATTTTCTGTTGCTTTTTAAAATGATAACCTATCTATTTCAAAATGTCTTTGAATGACCCTTTGCATTGGTGCTATTGAAAAATCATCCACGCTAAATTAAATGTCTTATTCACAAATCCATCCAGAACATGCTTCTAAGAGGGTTTCAGATTATTTATTTTAAAAAAGATTGTACTTCTAAATTCAGATATTAAGAGATCAAATGTTTGGGCTTGTTCATTGCAAGCAGAAGTATAATAAGCAATAGAGATAGTAGAGACACTGAAAATTCAGAGGTTTTATACATCTCCAAATCTAAATTTAAAAAGTCTGAAATCGTTTTGGTTAGGAACTCAGGGATTTTTTCCTTTAGTAATTTGATTTGTCCAAAGGAATTTTCTGCCTTCTTAAGATATTTGGTGTAATTGTTGGGGGCGGGGGGAACTACTGTAAATTTGATCTAAGCCACTTTCCATAGTCTGGAATGGACAAAATAATTCTTTGTTCAGTTTTTGTACATGGTTTGTATTTAACTGTCTTGACGTGACGACTTCTATTACTGGGGCAAAGGAACAATGGTGACCGTCTCCTCAGGTATGAATTTTTTCATTCTTTCTACCTCTTCCATCTGCTATTAATTTGGGTTTTTTTTTTGTCTTTTGTCTTTAATTCTCTAAATGATATTAAAGTGTTATCTGAATATAAATCATCTTACTGGGAAGCCCATTCTGGAGCAGTGATTTCTCAAGTAACGTCTTTGCCATGACCATTCACATTTTTGCTATTCCTAAAAAAAAGAGTAATTGTTTCTCTAGGTATTATCTCTATATAAATTTATATGTATATATGGTATTTAAATTTAAACATTAAGGCATCAAGCAGTCGAGCTTGTCTATTGCAACCCAAAATATAATAAGCCACTTAAAGGATATTTTTCTTTGGAGGTTTATAAAGTGAGTCAATTTTTGTCATAGTCTGCTAAGGATGATGTGATTCCTTAAGTTTTTGTACATGGATTGTATTTGGTTGACTTGATGTGATGACTGGGATTACTGGGGCAAAGGAACCATGGTCACAGTCAGCTCAGGTATGTTTTTTTTCCATTATTTTTACCTCTTTCATCTGTTATTAATTTGGATTTTTTCCCCTTTTGGCTTTAATTCTCTAAATGGCATTCAAACTTTTGTCTGCGGCACTTTTAGAATTCTGACATATAAGCCTTCTTATTGGAAAGAACATTTTGAAAACGGAGATGGTGACCTCTTCTTTAATGTCTTTGCATGAGGTGGTTTTTTTTTTTTGCTATTCCTGACAAAAAAAAATGATTCTCTAGCCTAAATTACATTTCTGATTTACAAATCCATCCAGAACATGCTTCAAATAGGATTTTGGACTATGGATTTTTTTTTTTGTAAAAAAACGTTCTTCTAAATTTAAACAATGGCATCAAGTAGTCAAGTTTCCTCATTGTGGCCAAAATTATAATAAGCAACAATGACACATAAAATCCAAAGATTTTATCCATCTCCAGATCTAAATAACGAAGCCCAGAATCATTTTGCCGTAATATATATTGTCTTAAGGTACTAAGAACCTCATGGATTTTTTTTCTTTTAAGAATTTGCTGAGTCCTCAGCAATTTATGTATCATGTCTATCTTTTTAAACCATTTGAAGGGTATTTCATGTGGCGCTTCTATAAAATAGGGTTTAGCCACTTTAAAGAACAAAATCATTCCTCATTAAGTTTTTGTATGTGGTTTGAACTTGGTTGACTTGATGTGACTACTTCGACTACTGGGGCAAAGGAACGTCCGTCGTAGTCAGCACAGGTATGTTTTTATCATTCTTTCTATCTTTTGTGTTACTAATTTGGAGTTTTTTTTCCCCTTTTTCCCCTTTTTCCTTCAATTTCCAAAATGACATTTTGTCTATGGCATTGACAATGTTCTTAGATATAAGCAACCCTATTGGGAAACACATTCTGGAAACAGAGAAGGTTTTTATTAATATCTTTGCATGACTATTCACTATTTTTGTTATTTCCTTAATTTATCCTTTGCAATCAAAAGTATAATAAGAAACAGTGTCACCCAATAGCCAATGACTTTATGCATCTCCAGATATAACCAAGTCCAGAATCTTTCTGCCACAATATAGATTTTTGTCTTCAGGGTTTTTTTTTGCTTCAGTAATCTAATTAGTCCCCAGCAGTGTATATGTAGTTTCTATCTTTTTAAGCCATTCAAAATATTTTTTTTTGCTTTGGGACTTCTATAAATTTAGGTTAAGTCACTTATTCATGGTCTGGAAAGACAAAATAATTCCTCATTAGGTTTTTGTACATAGTTTTGCATTTGGTTGACCTGATGTGACTACTTTCGCATCTGGGGTAAAGGAACAAGTATCGTAGTCACCTCAGGTAAGATTTTATAAGTCTTTCTACCTCTAATATCAGTTATTAAATTGGATTTTTTTTCCTTTTTGTGCTTTAATTTTCTAAGTGATGTTAAAATTTTGTCTGTGGGACTGTTAAAGTTCTGGGACATAAGCAACCCCAGAATCTCATTTGGAAGACAAGGTGATCTATTAATTTCAGGAAAATCAAGTGTAAATTAAAATAACCCAACTGCCCGTTTGACAGAAATCTGTACTTCAGCCAAATGGACAGAAAATTGGTTATGAAGTTGCAAACATGCAATATGAGTTCCCCCTAGAAAAAAAAATCAGTATTTTTATGTTTCTCAGTCACTTTTAGGCTGATGTTTTAAATAGTTTGAAAAGAAACCGCAGAATAAATGTTTTTAGAGAATTGTTTGACACTTGATGGATATATATATACATACACATATATACATACAAATTAAGGTTAAGGTTTGGTTCCCAATAGTCAAGCTTCTTGTATGATTACCCCATGACTATTGTTCATTGTGACAACTGGTTTGACTATTGGGGAAAAGGCACCCTGGTCACCGTCACTACAGGTAAAAACTATTCTTCTTTTTTAAGATATACTTTTTGTGAGTTTTTCTTTGTGATTTTAATGCAGTTTTGTTGGATTCACTAGAGTCCATTCTAGGAAGAACTGAATCTGTATAGCAAAAATCAAAATGATGGTTTCTCCTTTTGTTTGTCTACTCTATTTTCTCTCCCCCTTTTCTTCTAAAATGCCATTTTATCGTTTCTGGGTTACTTGAAAAATTTAGGAAGACTGATGCGAACAAAATTATACTCCCCCCCCCCAAAAAAATTAGTTTGCACGATCTGGGAATAGAGAAGAATGTTATCCTATTGAAATTTTATTAGGTTTGTTCTAAAAGATGAGAGGAAACAACATAATTTTACTTGACATGAAAAGGGATTTAATTAATATTATTCCAGTCCAGTTCTCAGTGATTGTGAAGAGTTAAATATATATTTCACAGAGTTATGTTAATGTATGTTTCAATACTGGGGACATAGAACCTTAGTCAGAATTACCACAGGTAAATCTAATTTTTTTCTGAATCATATATGTGTCTTATATGTATGAGGACTTTTATTAATTTGGAAGGGTATTGCCTCCGTTGAAGAAACCCACTCTTCCATTCTCTCAATGTTTTTAATTTCTGAAATATTTCAACCAAAGGATGAAAAATGTCACATATCCAGTGCTAGAAATGAAATCGTTTGTTTCTTCCTCTTTTCTTTTATCGCACCTTTATTTTATTTTATTTATTTATTTGTTTGTCCAACATGTACAAGATAACAAGTATAGATATGAACCTTAGATATATCATTTACAAAGCATAAATCTGTCTCTCTATTGAATTGTTGCCTGTCTTCTATTGGCAGCTATTTCTATTCCTTTTGTCTTCCATTATTTTAATTCTTCAATTCTTTAATTTTATTACTATGGAAAATGAAAAGAAGAGTCTTATGGCCCTTTAAAGACTTAAATAAATGGCCTTTTGTTACAACCTATTTCATGCAATATATCAGATGGTTAAAGTTTTCTGCTATAAATTGGATAATTTTTAATGTATTGATGCATTCTCTCTCTTATCATTATCTTCAGTTATTTTTTCTTATTATATACTTCTATTATTTTATTTCCTGATCTTTATGAGATTTATCATTCACTCATTATGAGATTGATTTCTAGCTTTGACTTATGTTTTGGGGGAATCCAGCACAGATTCCCATTTGAATTAAGCAGAAGTAAAATTATTAATGAATTGCCTTTAAACAGACTGAAGAGGGATAAAATGCTGGTTAGATAAAATAAAAAATAGAAAATGTGTATGATTTAAAAAAAATAGAATTAATGTGTTTATTTGCAGTTGGGAGGTTGTGGGGGAGGAGGGTTGAAACTAAAACAGTTGGACAGAAAACAGAACATTTTGGGATGTTCAGGCAGCAGGTGGTGATAGATTCGTTTCTCAGTTTTAGTATATTTTAAGACTCAAGTTTCATCTGAAAGGGTTTGGGGCTTCTAAAATAATTCTGGATGGCTGAAAATAGCCCTAAGTGTTTCGAAAACAACATCTGTTTTTTTCGGATCCTCTTCCTCCTCCCTTTTTCCAAAAATAAATGTGATTTATCATTTTTTAATTTTATCAAGGAAAAAAAAGTTAAGGTCTTTCCTTAGACATTTGTTTTTGCTGGCACCCTACAGTTTCTGCACATTTTTCTTCTAGAAACCACACATTAAAATGGTAAGGAAAAACAGAATTGTTTATATTGATTCAGCTTTAATAATCACACATTTTCTGCTTGTTTACTATAACAATCTCTTTTACTTAATTAATATGCCTTAACATTATTTAATTGATTACTATAGCAATATATTTTAATTATGTTTCTGTTTTTTACAAGTGGAATATTTCTTAATAATTTTGCACTAAGCTTGTTATTGAAGTGTTGATTGTTTTATTATTTTTAAATGAATTACTCATGAGGGAAATTGTTGATTTGATTGGGGTGATTTTTTTAAAAAAAGAATGACTTTGTGGCATGAATCAGGATTGTTCTTTTTTTTTAAGGGGCAAGTATTTCTCCCAAAGTAACTAAGAAAGTTGTTCTTCAATTTTCTAGTTGGAAAAAAAAACTTTATTTTATTTTTAATTGGGATTGTTCTGTTCTTATCCTGTATGGCAGAGTTTCAATTTATTTTATCTTGGTGGAGTATAATAATTACTGTTATTTGAAATTTCCATCTTTCTTATTCTGAGTGATTGATTTTAAGAAAGGACTGGTCATTTTGGAATTTTGTTCAAGAAAAGGTATTATTTTACTAATCTTAGTTCATATGGCATAGACTGCGGGGAGCTTAGTACATGGCAAATTAATATTCCTATTTAGTTAACCTTTATTATTTATGAAATAGAAATGGTGGTTTATTAAAATGTTTCTAAGGGTGATATTTATTTAGAAGATTGGTTGATTGATTGTTGGATTGATAAACTGATATTCTTTTCACTGCACAATTGGTAGCCCTGTTCAGCATTTTAACTCCCAAACATTTGGGATGCTCTGACTATCCCAGAATTTTCCCATCCAATGTATCTCTAAAACTTAGCCAGAAAGAAGCACTGCAGATGCTGTGTTCCATATCATTAGTCTTCCCAACCCCTGTAGCTTTAGCTATATCTGAAATAATAATAGCTCGGGCAGGAAGAATCTCTCCAAGCGTCCCTGAAACATGTTTTCCACTTTTGAAAAGATGTTTGGCTTCCTTACTCAGCTATGCCTTTGAGCATAACTGGAAAAGCCGTGGATTTTAGTAAGCTAGCTTGCAGGAGAGCTTCATATTTCTCAGCCCCAGGATAGCTCTAACAACCCTCAGCTAGAGAGCAGCTGGAGAACCTTAAGCTGTAGCTTTGGAAAGGTAGAAGCAGCTCCTTTTTTGGCTTAGCTTCTTGAAACCCATCTCCTTAGCTTTCCTCATGGTCAGCTAGAGCTGAGATGAAAGGGCTCTCCAAAGCTCAGTGCTCGCCTAGAGCACACAAAAGGTTTAGCTTAGGGCAAGGGTCTTCAAACTTGGCAGGTTTAAGACTTGTGCACTTCAACTTCCAGAATTCCTGAGCTAACATGACTGGAGGAGGAATTCTGGAAGTTGAAATCTACAAGTCTTAAAGCTGCCAAGTTTTAAGACCCCCTAGCTGCTAGGGGTATTTGGAGCATTTTCTCCAAAACCAGCTTTCTCCTTAGCTTCCCTGAAGGCTAGCTAGAGCTGAGATCAAAGGGATCTCCAAAGCCAGGTGCTTACCTAGATAAAATATAAGGTTCAGCTAAAGCTAGGAGCGCTTTCTCCAAAACCAGTTGTGTAGGTTTTGGAGAAACCAGTGCTGACTGTCATAAGTGCTCAGTGATGGAAGCTCAAGCTCTTTGAAGGAAAAGGCTCCTAGCTTATAAAATGCTAGCTTTCCTAGCTATAATAATTTTTACAGCAATAGCTAGGGCAGCGATCACCAGGTGTCATAAGGTGCCTTTCTATAGCCCCCTTACGCTGAGAAACAGCTTGGTATAAAAAAAAACCCAGGTAAAAGTATCAGCTAGTTTCCCTGAATCCCACAGTATGGCTAGGAGTTCATTCGTATTTCAGGTGCAAAAGGCAGGGAGGAATGTACCGCCAAGCCTAGTGCTTAGCTAGGGACCAGATGAATGCTTTTCTTCCTTAGCTCTGTGCTTAGAAATTCTCAGAAACCAACCCCTGAGCTAGGAGCATATGGTTGCTAAGCTTTCAAAAACTACAGAGATGGCATCTCCTTAAAGCTAAGGGCTTAGCCAGGTCAAAGCTGCTTTGTTCCTCTATTGAGAATTGGCTTAAACAACCATGGGCAATTTCTCTGTAGTTTCTCTGAAAGCTTGCATTGGGTTTGGGGGCATGCTGCACCTGAAATTTACTGCCGGGGTTAGCTGGGATTGGGGTGGTGGTAGGAAAGCCATAAATCTTTCGTACTGATCCCAATGCTAGCTAGGAGGAAAAAGCAAGCTAAGTTTCTCCAAAGGTTATCCCATGGGTGAAAGAATCCATGAGGGCAGAGAGGGGTTTGGAGGAAATGCTAGCTTTCTGTGAAAACTGCTGTTCAACACCTGTTAATCTTTCAACTGCAGAGATAGCAAGGGCAGTAGCAATAGCTAGCCCCCCAAAAACCTGAGAGAGTTCCCCATTTGATGGGGAAAGCTCTACCTATTATGTAGAATGTCTAAAGCTCACCGATCAGCTTGGAAAGCTGCGTGCTGTTGAAAGCTGCAGTTTCAGGAGAAATTGAACTGGGGTTGCTAGCGAGCTTACTGGCCCCCCCCCCCAAATGTTTCTTGCTAAGCATAGCATGATGGGGGAAAGTTTCTAGCATCTCACCATCTCATTGGAAGCCCAGTGCCGGTTGAGTTGTATGGGATTTTTGGATCCAGTGTAAGTTAGCTAGAGTCGAGCTAAAGCTTTCTAAAGACCAGTGCTTGGTTAGAGAAAAGCTCTTTTGTTCTCTGATGTTGGAATTCGGGGTGGTCAGGGATTCTGGCAGGAGCTTTTGCTAAGATGTTGAAGCCTTTCAATCCTGGAATTGTTCGGAGTTATAAAAAGTTAAAGCGTGGACAGGGAGCTCAACCAAAATATTCCTTATGGTCTCCGAAGCCAGAGCTCAGCAGGTATCCAAGTGATTTAGGGTTCTGCAAATTATAGGAAATACTCCAAGCAAGACTCCAAGACTCTTTTTTCCCTACCCTAAAACTTGTGGCTGTTCTAGGAGATAACTCTATAGCTTTGGAGAAAAAAGAGCTAACTACTCCCAAGTGTCCCATAGAGTTTGCAAGGGGCATGTGAGCCTCTTAGCTTAGACACCCGAGCATTGGGGGAAAGCCGTGAGCAATTTTTCTGCCTCTCCTTCCTTTATTGAAGTGTAGTATCCCACTTGGGAGAATGAAAAAGTTACCAGCTGTATCTTGGATTCAGCAGCAGAGTAGAATTTGGTATGACTAATGGGAGGGGGACTTTGGGGGCTTAGCCGTTCCTCAGCTAGGTAAATGATTTGACTTGGTCAATTATGCATAGTCAGGAAAAATCAGCTAGGTTTTTCCCTACCTGGTTTCTTGGAACAGTATTACTCAACCTCATCCACTTTCCTCATGTGGCTAAGGAATTCTAGAAGTTGAAATCTACATATCTTAAAGTGGATGAGTTTGACAAATTCTGTTTTAGAAAATCACTACTCATCAGCTCAAGCCTTGGAGGATTCCGGTGGACAGGGTACTATGATTTTGCCATTCAGTTGTAAATTGTATGTTTTTTTTTTCTGAGCTACAGCTCCAGAGATGCAGACAGAGAGCATCTTTGGGCTTTCCTTCTCAAATGCGACAGAGTTAGGAAGCATGAAAAGTTCTAGCGGTAGATCAGCTGCAGAAAGGGCAAAATAACAGAGTTGGAAGGGACCTTGGAGGTCTTCTAGTCCAACCCCAATAAGCCAAGCTCCCAATAAATCAGAGAACCAGCTGCCAGGCTGGTTACTTCAGTAATGGTTACTTTAAGGTACAGTCAGATTCAGTCAGATTCAGATCGAGGCAAATTTTCCCCTCCTGATTTTGGCATACGAAGTGTTCTTTAAAAAAAAAAGAACTAGACCAGTCTGGATGGAGAGGAAAAATGAGAGGATCACTTTTTGAGAGGGAGAACAATCAGTTTTCATCCTGGTCACTGAGAAGGTTTTAGCCCTGCTTGATCTCCATATTTAAACGAGAAGCAGAGCTGGATCCCACTGACTGTGCTTTGATTCTGGAAAAACAAAGAAGCAATGCACAGAAACTTTCAGTAGGTGACAAATACAGTTGAATTGTATTAGTATTTCAAAAAGAGCTTTGCTCAAAGGCTGGTGGGCTTTCTCCTCAGTTCTTGCATTTTCCGGAGAATAATATGCTTAAGTGCACCAAAGTGCCTACTGTCCCTGTCCTATTGTTTCTTTTATTTTCTTATATGTATCCATATATTTATAACTATGTTTATACTTATACACATTATCTTGTAAGCAATTGACTAATCAAATAAATAAATAAATAAATAATAAATAGGATGAAAAAAAAATTTAGCAAGGGGGAGAAAGGGACTCAGCTCTTGCATGTAAGAATCTAAAGCAAGTCCACAAGTCTTAAGTTATCAACTTTGAAGACCCCTGATCTAAAGCATGTCTCCAGAAATACTTCAGATCCTCAGCCTAATTTGGAAGGTCTACGGTAGATTTTATAAGCAGGTCTGGTCATTATGCTAGAGTACATTTGGTAGAATTCAGTTTGGTATAGTGGTGAAGTTGCTGATGTAGAAACTGGGACATTGTGAGTTCTGGGTCATGAAAGCTGGCTGGGTGGGCTTTCCGTTGGTCACTGACAGGGTTGTCACCATGAGGGAAATAGGAGAATGAGGCATGGGAGAATGAGGCATGTTCATTAGTGTGTGTGCGTGCGTGTGTGTGTGTGTGTGTGTGTGTGTGCGTGTGTGTTTCTAAGCAAGAAATCAGGACAGTTGACAGAATTGGAGCCTAAAGCATAGCTTATAAGAATCCAAAGAGATAACTCTCCCTACACAGGAAAATCTGAAACTTTTTTGAAGTTGTGTAAGTTTTTGTGGGAATATCCTTGAGAGAAAGAGGAGAACAAAGTGGAGAGGGAGGCACCATGAGGAAGGCGATAGTCAACTAAGAGGCATCTCAGCCCACAGAAAGGTGGGTGGAAAGTATATCAGAAGAAACTCTCCCTCATTCCCTAGAAACTAAAAGAAGGAAGGAGACTTCCTTGCAAGACTCTGTTACAGTAACATTACAATAAATGTAGTATTAGTGCTCATGATACTGGTTTCTCATCTGGGCTATCTCAAACAGTTGACACCTAAAAGGAAGCTGTGTGTGTGTGTGTGTGTGTGTGTGTGTGTGTGTGTGTTAAATAAGAAAACAAAGTTGACTGTTTTATTAGCCAGCCAACTAGTAAAGAAAATGGAGTCAAGTAGAATGTCCAGTTTGAGCAAATTGTTGGCTTTCATTTATCTGGCTGACCAAGATAAAGTTTGGAGACAAGGTCTCAAAGAAAAGTTTGAAATCTGCTTCATCTTTTTGGGAAGAAATGTTTGATTGCTTTGAAATCCCATTGTGTGGCCTGAGGAGAAATTATGCTTCTTGTTTTCTTCCCCAGACTCCGAAATATTTTGTCAGTTCCTCTGTGACCACTGAGTAAATGCTATTTTACAAAACATTCTTAAGGATTCCTCCATTCTGGCACTATGGGTAGAGATATACAAGGGAGGTTTTGGCTATTGTTGCTTTCATGAATCTGAAAATGTGTTGTCTTTGAAAGAGATTCTAGACCTGTTAGAATTCTTCCAGTGGTGGGGCAATAAGAATTCAAAATATTTCCTCCATGAAGGAGATGGGCAGTTTCTAAATATGAGATATAACTATATAAACTTTCACAAGGTTGCTCTCAGTGATTCCTACAACAATCCTGGGAAGTAGCCCCATTGACTGAAATCTCCTATGACAAAGCCTGGCAGATCATGACTCTCAGGCCATGGGCAGCTAACGGTCAAAGGTTTGCACCTCAATTCATACTTCCTAACCCTCCTATTTTAGCTATCACACAGGATGATTATATGAAGTTGGGATCTATATCAATTGTTAGAACTGGTGAGAAAAGCAAGTGAAGCTTGGTTGCTTTCTATAACTTGAAGGTATTTTATTTTTTCTTTCTTTCTTTCTTTCTTTCTTTCTTTCTTTCTTTCTTTCTTTCTTTATTTGTTGAGCATGTATGAAAAAAACAAGTGTAAGTATGAACATAACATATAAACATATAAGTATAAACAGGTAGAAATATATACATAATAAATGAGTACGAATAAATGGGAACAGTAGGACAGGGACGGTAGGCACACTGGTGTGCTTATGCACGCCCCCTTACAGACCTCTTAGGAATGGAGTGAGGTCTATGGTAGACAGTTTAAGGTTAAAATTTGGGGGGTTTGAGGATGTAACAACAGAATCAGGTAATGAGTTCCAGGCATTGACCACTCTGTTGCTGAAGTCGTATTTTCTGCAATCGAGTTTGGAGCGGTTTACTTTGAGTTTGTATCTATTGTTTGCCCGTGTATTATTGTGGTTGAAGCTGAAGTAGTCATTGACAGGTAGAACATTGTAGCAGATAATTTTGTGTACTAAGCTTAGATCAGACTATAGGCGGCATAATTCTAGGTTGTCCAGATCCAAAATTTCCATCCTGGTAGCATAAGATATTCTATTGTGAGCAGAGGAGTAGATTACTCTTCTCATGAAATACCTCTGGACTTGTTCAATTGTATTAATGTCTGTTATACAGTGTGGATTCCAGGCAGATGAGCTGCACTCAAGAATTGGTCTGATGAAGGTTTTGTATGCCCTGGTTTGCAGTACGGTATTACCAGAGAAGAAGCTTTGCAAAATTAGGTTAACAATTCTTAATGCTTTTTTGGCAGTGCTGATACAGTGAGCTCTGCAGCTTAGCTCTTTTGAAATGAGCCACTATCAATGAACTATCTATCACTGTATCAATGAACCACATATGAACCATGTATCAATGTATCAATGAACTACATATGAACCACATATCAATATACCAATGAACCACAATGTGCACTCCACAAAAAGCTGGTTAAATTGGGGAAAACCTACACAAATAATTTGTTTGCCTTCTCTTCCAAAAAAAGCAAGGCTCACCTCCTTTTGTGCATGCAATCCCCGCTGAGCATGTAACAGCTTCCAAATCCGGCATCCTTCTCTTTTGCTTCTCCCTCAGAATCCCCAAAGGCCCCTTCTCTTTTCCCACTCATCCCATCCGGGGACAGCTCAGAGACCGCAGATATCGCCATCGGATGTCTTGCCAAGAATTTTCTGCCAGATTCAATTGCTTTCTCCTGGGATAACCCACAAAACCAGAGTATCAGCAACCAGAACTACATGAAATTTCCATCTGTCTTGTTGAGTGGGATGTACACAGCAACTTCTCAGGCTAAAGTCTCACGGACGACATGGAATCAAATGAAACCGTTCTACTGCAAAGCCACTCACCCTCAGGGCAACAAAATAGTCCCAGTTGTTCAAAAAGGTAAGTGAAATTCCTTTATTCCATCAGCCATGTCACCCACGAGCACATAGGGGACTTTTAAAAGGTAGTCAATCAGAGGGCATTAGAAGCTAGACGCAACGTGTGCTTGTAGAAAAGTTAGCCTGCCTCCTAAATCACTATATCTAATTTCCTTTGTTAACCCAACAGATAATTAAGAAAGTCTAATTCCAACCTGACATTTTCTACCTGGGTGATTATTTCTTCTGAATGACAGGCACACTGAGATATTTTCATTTCCCTTGAAAACCAATCTTCTGACTATAGTTGAGGTTGGACATGGCTTCTTCTTGGCCATGGGAAATGAATTCTCTGAATATGTTCTCACCAGTCCCTTGTATTGTGCTTTAGGGATGAGCCAGGGGTCTGGAGTTAAACCTGGCTCATCCTTGTTTCCTATAGATCCCTATTTTTGAGAAATTTAGGTAGAAACAAATGTATTTCTCAGTTATGGACTATAATCAAAGGCCAGCAGACCACTTAGTTTATACAGTGGTTTTCTAGATAGAACTGAACACACAAGTCTCTCGACATTACTGCAACTTCTGAATCTTCATTTACATTATGCTTTTACATCACATTATGCTTTTAAGGTGTTGAATTTCCTTGGCCTAATTATCTGTCTTTCTTGTGAAGTTCCAGTTGTACTTACAGATCCTACAATGCTCATCCGTGCACCAATCTTTAAGGCATTTTCAAGTGCGTACCTAAATTCCACTGTTACCTGTGAAGTTAGTGACGTCTGCCCCGGAAATGTTGCCATCCGTTGGCTTAAGGAGCAACGAGAAATCACCACTGGCATCACCACCAGCAAACCCATCCCAAATGGCCGTGGGGGATACACCATTTGGAGCAAACTTGTCGTCACCAAGGAAGACTGGGTTTCTGAAAAGAAGTTCACCTGTGAAGCGAAAGCCATTGATCTTTCAGAGACATTCGACTTGACATCTTTCTGCAAAAGTAAGTGGGATTCAGAGGAATGTGTCCAGTTATGGGATAACCCTTTCCTCAAATGCTCCTTTAGATTGAACACTGAGTTATTTAATTTGGGGGGTTCTGCTGCCAACAGAAGCTTCTTATACACACATCCACCCCACATTCCGTACATATTTTTGCTCACCAGGGACCAATGTCTCTGAGAGCATCAATTAGTTCAGTAACTAATATATTCACCTGTAAAGGAGAATATTTGTAGCTCATGATTGGAATGTGGGGGTCCTTGGTGCCCTCTGAGCTTGCTTGTTTTCTTGTAGGCATTTCATTACCCAAACTAGATAACCTCATCAGTGGTAGAAGGGAGTGGGGTTTGTACTGATGATGTTACCTTCTTCTGGAAACAAGCAAGCTCAGACAGCCCTGAGAAATCCACACATTCACCCATATTTTGATGGCAAGGCAGAGAATTCTCTTTTCTCTGACATGCCATGCTTAGAATTTGAACAAAGGAAACACATTCTCCTCGTTCATAAATGGCCAGGAAAAACAGAACAAAATAGTGTATCTAGCTACTTAATGTTAACATTCCTATTTCAAAGTTCATCATTGAGATTCATGATTTATTTATTTTAAAAAAGACTTTCATGGTTCAATACAAATCTACTGTGACAGATTCTGAAAACCCTATCAAAACTCTCAGAGATAAATCCAAAGAGAACATTTGTATATTTTTCAAAGATTCATAGCAGCAGGTCCCTGGTACATATTTTTTTCCACCTGAATGTAGACTACACCCAGCGTTACATAAATCAAGTTCTTATCTACTCTTTAACACATTTTAGTAATCAGAAGACAGCAGTCCCACATAAATGGCTCACAATATGCTTGTTATTAAATATGGGAAAGGTAGAAAAAAATTTGTACAATTTACTGATTTCTTGTTCAATGGAACAGTTCTTATTTTGCTTTTATTTCCCCAGCAACTCCTCCCTCCTGTTTAGATGTTACCGTGGAAACCATCCCCCCAGCTTTTGCTGATATGTTCCTGACCAGCTCAGCCAACCTCACTTGCAAAATCTCCAACATCCCTCTTGAGGCAGACTATTCAAAGTTGAACGTCACCTGGACACGAGCATCAGACCAGAAGCAACTACACACTGTGATGACCAACTTCCTAAGGCAGAGCGATGAGCTTTCCTATGTCAATGCTGTAGCCACAGTGTGTGCAACAGAATGGAAGGAGGATGAAACTTTTACCTGCAAAGTGACATTTGAGGGCGTACTTGTCAATCCAATAGAAAAAACCCTGGAGAAGGACAGTGGTAAGTTTCTAGTTGTTGATCCATGAAAAGCATTGGGGCGGGGGGTGTCATTCATTCCAGGTTTCCAGATGAATGAGATTACAACCTCATAGATTAAAAGCATTCTCTCCAGAGTAGGCCCAGAATCCTTAGTACATCCCTCAGGATACCCCCAAATAATCCTTCTCCAGTTGCCTTGATTGACATCCCCATGAATCCTATTCTTGATCTGCTACTTATGACTCCTCCTTAACTCCCATCGAGTACACGTCATGAGAATCCAGTTTCCACATCTATGGTGGCCTACCAATATCCCCCCCCCAATTCCACTCTTCTTGTATAGAGAGAAAGCACCTTCTCACCTTCCCCAGGAAAAAGTTTGCATACAACTTGAGACCACTCAGGTTGACAGACAGCATAAATGTAATTATTCTCTGGCTGCCTTGATCTTGACTGGTTCCTTTAGACAGCTGGGCAGCATGAGCAAAGGCATTTAATTCTGGCCTAATTATTCCACATGATCATTTTTCCCCCTTTCCCTTGTCTACCTTAAATGGACCTGGGCTGTTTTCTGCCAAAGGTGAACCTTCTACCTTTCAGCCAATGAACTATCTTTGTTCTATGACAAAGAGAAATGCCTTCAACATTTAAGAGTGGTCTCACCTAGAAGCAGCTACGCTTAAACATGATCATCATCATCAGAGGTGGTATTGAGCAGGTTCTGACCAGTTCTGGAGAACCGGTAGCAGAAATTTTGAGTAGTTCAGAGAACCGGCAAATACTACCTCTGACTGGAGATTTTACAGTATCTTTCCCCAGCCATGCCTACTAAGCCATGCCCACCGAACCAGTAGTAAAAAAATTTGAATCCCACCACTGATCATCATCTTTTAACGACCCCATAATCCCTTGTGGGGGTGGAGTCTGGGTGACTGAATGGAGCTAGCAGAGTGTTTAACTGGCCGGATGCCCTTCCTGTCACCAATGCAGGAGAGTGCAGTACAGTTAAACATGGTAATGTGTACTAAATACATGTATACTAATGTATCCTCACCCTTTTTCCTTTTCTCATTGTTCAGTTGGCGAACCAAAAGCTCCCTCTGTCTATGTCCTTCCACCTTCATCAGAAGAGCTGAATTTGCGGGAAAAAGTTACCCTCACATGCCTCATCAAAAATTTCAATCCTGGCAACTTCTTTGTACAATGGCTCC
This sequence comes from Naja naja, assembly GCA_009733165.1. NCBI lineage: Eukaryota > Metazoa > Chordata > Lepidosauria > Squamata > Elapidae > Naja > Naja naja. Next base: position 146,374,096 of record CM019155.1, read on the forward strand.
AGAATGATCAGCCAGTCAGTGAATCAGTATACTTCACCAGCAAAGCCATATTAGAGTCCAAAATACAATCCAAAGAGTATTTTGCCTACAGCATGTTGAACGTCAATGAACAGGAATGGAGCGCAGGGGATTCCTTCACTTGTGTGGTGGGACATGAAGCCTTGCCCTACAACTTAACTCAGAAGACTGTAAACAAGAACACGGGTAAACCATCCGTAGTCAACGTCTCCTTAGTCCTCTCCGACACTTCCAGCCCTTGCTATTAATTGTCAACCTAATTTCTTTTGAGAAACCTCCACTTACTCTATCTCCACTAGCTTCTACTACTCCACTAGTTTCTTCTGCTTCGTTACTGATACTTCAATGGGAAGTTTTCATTGATGAAGGCAGATCTCTAAGGAAGGAGGTGTCAGTGTTAAATCAGTAGCTGGCCACCTGTTTCTGAAGGAATTAAATATTTTGCAATAAAGTATTTTTTCTCAAAACAAAAAGAAAAGAAATAATCTGGCTTTTTGTGAGAAATAGTGATGATGCACAAACTAATACTGGAAATTCTGACTTCCTCGGGCACCTACATTTTAAAATCCTTTTGTATTTATTTCTTCAAGCAATAATGCCTGTACTTCATCTCTTTCTATGGCATAATGGTCCTTGTTCTAAGTTGTGCTACCCCTGTATCAAACTGGAAAAAAGCTGTTTTAGAAAGCTGGCAGCTTCCCTTTTCTGTACTGTCATAGATTATCTACTCCCCACATAAATGCCCAGTTTGGTGTTATTCATCTTTTCAGATCATGCCATTCTGTACGGGCACATCCTTGGACCATTCACTTCCCTTTAATTTATTTTACAAGCAAGGAGATGTCTCATCCATTGGGTGTTATCTGGGGCAACAATTACACCCTTTGTACAAGACAAAGAAGTTCTTAAGAAAGTGTTTTATGAAAGTCTAAAGCACACTAAAATAACACCCCAACAGGTCTTTAAACAGGGCATAAGAACTTAATATTCACAATAGGAACACAACTAAATAAATATTGAATATTATATCATGCATCTCAGATTTCACTCAGCTAACACAGCTCCAATTCCAAACAATCTGTACATTATTTTTTAGTTCTAAATAAAGTAAAAACTGTAAAAACCAATTCAACAAAGAGGATCCACAAACTAAAACAGCTTGGTTAAACAACATAAAACATGTGCTTCTATGGAGACTCATCATACATGCAATTGTCAAATAGTAAATGCACAAAATAATAATGATGATGTTGTTTTGAAAGTCAGGGAATGACATTTGAGGCTTTCTGCAAAATAATCTAGTCCATTTCAACAATTCTCAGCACACAGATGTTCTTCTATAAAAAGAGAAATAACAATATTTTAAAAGAAAGCTGCCATTATTTGATTCATCATGAATTTTTATAATCAAGACATTATTTAGAAGATCAAATACTTAGAACTTCAGGACAATAAAAGATTATCCCATGCATTAAAACAAGATCAAAAATTAAGGTTTGAAAATCCATGCAATTTAATTAAATTATCCACGGATACACAACTAATTAAAAAATCACAAACATCTATGAACACATCATTGTGTTAACCCAACTGAACATTCCAGCATCCTTAAGAAAAATATCACTGATTACTTTGTTTAGTCAACAGAGGAGATGAAATGAACTCAAACTTTTTTTTTTTAGAAAAAGGCAATAAATAGTTTATACATTAAATAGACCTACAATAAGCTGCTTAAATTTTCCATACACCCTGAAAATTACCCATCGAATTTTTATTTAAAAAAACATAACACTGACTTACTTAATAAAAAAATACAATTTCCCTTTTTGGTTTTTTGAGCAAATGAAGATTTTCATGATGGGCAATCATGATCTTTACTCTTGTAAGCAGGTAAATGCTTCAAAACTTCATCAAGCAAATGCAACCAGCCTAAACTTCAGATTGATACTCTTCTGGTGTACTCTTGTGCTTCAATTGAAAATAATCCAGACAAATACTTCTCTGTGAGTTTTAAGAGTCCCCAAATGGCCACCATGCCAGGAAAGGCCAAAAAACTGTTGCTTCATCTCAAAGAAGAACAGAAGAAAGAGAAGGAGTTGATGCCCAGGGCCAAAGTGCGCATTGGAGGCATGGTGATCCATGCCCTGAATGTTCTTTCTTCTCTCCTAACATATGAGAAAGAATATTGACAATATTATAACTGAGGAAAATCCTCAGCTATTTCATTTGTACTTCATGAGGATATACTCAAGGGAAGGACCAAAAGTATTTAATGCTACTATTGCCTTTTCCATCTATCCTACTCACTATGGCTTCTCGGTAATATTAAGCCATGCGTCATCAACCACAGCACTTAAAAAGACAAAATTCATCGTCACCAGAGGTGGTATTCAGCAGGTTCTGACCAGTTCTGGAGAACCGGTAGTGGAAATTTTGAGTAGTTCAGAGAACCAGCAAATACCACCTCTGACTGGAGTTTTTACAGTATCCTTCCCCTGCCACACCCATCAAGCCATACCCACAGAACCGGTAGTAAAAAAATTGAATCCCACCACTGATCTTCACCCTCATCTTACAGCCAAATACTGGGCATCTTAAAGTCAAAATCACATTAGGAAGACCCACCCATTTGAACTCCCAATAGCTTTGTATAGATGATAGTCCCCTTTAGTGTCCTTGTGGATCTGCCCTAGTTACCTAACTAACCAGGTTTAATTATTTTAACAAAATAACAGAGTTGTAAGGGACCTAGGAGATCTTCTAGTCCAATGTTATAGGGGTTTGCTGTGTAGGCAGCACTATCCCTCTCTAGCATTCATCTCCATGGTTCTGTGATATATTTCCTACCTCTCTAGGATTTATCTATCTGCTCCTGTGAGGCAATTTCCTGTTCCTATTATATGTATTTATACACTTCCAATGATGGCTTATGACTTTTAACTGCATTTTGATTAAACTTCTTGAAATATCCAACCTCCAGGAAACTTTATATACCATTTCAGACAAATGTTGTCCCATTTCTTCTTAAAATCCTCTAGTGTTGGAGGACCCACAATTTCTGGAGGCAAGATGTGCCACTGATTAATTATTCTAACTGCCAAGACTGTTTACAGAGAGCATGCAAATAAATCTCTCTTTGTACTCAAGGAAACTTCTACTACTTCAGTTAATATTGTGAATCAGGAATTCAGAATGTACCAGTTTGCTCATACATTGTCATTCACCCATCCAGTTGGATGAAATAAAACCTACCAATGTGATGGAAAGGATAGAAGGCTGACTTTAAATAATGCAAACCACAAATTCAATTCTAACAAGCCATAAAACTTACTAGAGACTTCGATCAAAACACTTTCTTTACAATTAAACTACGTATACTGATTGCAACTTCTTTGAAAGACTCCAATTCATTTAAAATTAGTGGCACATATATTTTTTAAAAGCTCCCTTCCAAGGACATCCAAAAAATGAGACATCTCTTTGACCCAAATTAGCATATTTTTCACAATTGATATATTCTCAATCCTTCCGGAAATTGTAGCCGACCATAATTCACAATCTATGATTGCAAATTGAAAGAAACACATTGTATATTCCAGAAAGAGAAATGTTATGTCATGTTTTGGAGGATATCAAAGAGCGCACTCCATCAAATGGATTCAGAGAGCAAGCTTTGGTGTATGGAATTCATCAAGAATTCATGAAATCATCCTTAAGAGTTCAGTTCTTCACGTTAATTGCACGTGGTGATAAGCCAATATTGCACCACCTTGCCAACCCAAGGTGAAGATTTTAGATTAGTTTGAACTGATCCTGTCCCAACCTGTACAAACTTCCCACATCAACTTTCTTCCCACAAATCTGCAGGATCTTTTGACTTGTGCAGATGTGGTGGGTTGAATAATCCTTCAGCCAAGCAATTGTCATCAGTTATTTGAAAACAGTCTTTAGAAGTCTGTAGTTAGTAGCCACAAAGGTGCTTTTTCAAAAGGCAACTGGACTGTATTCTCCTTGAAGATGTTTTGCTTCTCATCCAAGGGTCTTCTTCAGTTCTGACTGAATGAGAAGTGAAATGCCTTCAAGGAGAAAACAAAGAAAGTCCAGTTCCTTTTGATAAAACATCTTTGGGACAACCATGACCTGGATGACTGAAAATCTCCCTAGACATCTGTAGAAGGTAGATCCTCCTTCCCTTTTTATTCCTTCTGTGGGATAGTCTGAAGAAAGGCCATCTCCTACCATGCTAAGGCTTCACTGAAAGAGCTCATCTCTTCTTTCTCTGTTAGCTCCCCTCTGCTTTTCTCCACTATTATTTGCCATCGTCCAGCATTAGCTGTATTTTTGTGTATCACATTTTCCCTGCTCTATAATGTTTTCATGGCTCTTGCATGCTACCCTTATCATATATGCTGTTTAGCTTCAATGCACCCTCACTTCTTTCTGAACTCTAGACCTTCATATGTTGTCCAAAGGTTACGTAGATGGAATTGTGGACTCAGAAGATGAAGAAGAATTCCAAAACCTCTCGTCGATCCTTTCCACTTTCATCATTCTTTTCCTAGTGAGCCTCTTCTACAGTGCCACGGTGACAGTCATTAAGGTAAGACATGTAGACTAGAAACAGTAGAGTATATGCAAGTAAGATGCCCTTGATCATGTTTTCTAAATAGAGAATGGGTAGACTTTAACCTCCAGTCATATAGTTATCAATGTCCACTATTGGAATGGATCTATCTATCACTTATTAATAATATGGAGCGATATAATATGCGATTAACAGAGTTGGAAGGGACCTTGTAGGTCATCTATTTCAATGCCCTGCCCAAGCAGGGGACCCTATGACATTTCTGACAGATGGCAGTCCAGTCTCTTCTTGAAAGCTTCCAGTGATGAAGCTCCCACAACTTCTGTTCCATTGGTTGATTGTTCTCACTGTCACAAAGTTTCTCTTTGCTTCCAGGTTGAATCTCTACTTGTTCAACTTCCATCCATTATTCCTTGTCTGGCCTTCAGTGTTTTGGAAAATAGCTTGACCCCTTCCTCTCTGTGGCAGCCCCACAAATATTGGAAGACTGGTATCATGTCTCCCCTGGTCCTTCTCTTCACTAGACTAGCCATGTCCAGTCCTGCAACAATATGGTGTTTGGAAACCTTTTTTGTATGCATTTTCCCTTGCATGCATAATTTTGGCTGCCTGCTCTTTCATTAGAAAGTAGCATTGAAGGAAATAACTTCTATTACTACTCAACTTATATCTGTTTATATTTTTCCATTGTGTGGTTTTTATGCTCATCAATCTGCATTGCAGAAAAGACAAAAGCAAACACGTATTATTAACTTAATGAATGTATGTATATTAAAATTATGGCAGTCCCAATATCTCAGGGGCTGCCATAAAGAAGAAGGAGTCATGCTATTCTCCAAAGCACCTGAGGGTAGGACAAGAAGCAATGGATGGAACTTTATCAAGGAGAGAAGCAACTTAGAACTAATTAAAAATTTATTGGCAGTTAGAACAACTATCCAGTGGAACAACTTGCCTCCTGAAGTTGTGAGTGCTCCAACACTGGAAGTTTTTAAGAAGAGACTGGATAACCATTTGTCTGAGGTGGTATAGGGTTTCCTGCCTAAGCAGGGGGTTGGACTAGAAGACTTCTGAGGTCCCTTCCAACTCTGTTATTCTATTGTATATGTATGTGTATATGCATATGTATTGCAATATCAAGCAATACTACAGATTGAGTTGAGAGCAGAAGGGATAAATCAATTACTAGATGCAAATTTCAAAGCTGTAGATTTGGTAATAATTTGAACTCATTTTGGTGGTCCAGTTGATAATGGGAGAACTCACCATGGCCAATTGGCTGCAATCAACTTGCCATTGGGACAATTTGCCAAAGGGCAACTTGCCGTGGGACAATCCACCTGGGATAACTCCATGCAATAAATATTATCTGCCACTGTTTCTTTGACATTCTTTTCCATTGACAAAAATGGAAATAATGTAGAAAAAACAGTGGTGGATAACATTTATTGTGTTGAGTTATCCCATGTGGAGTGTCCTGCAGTGAGCTGGCCATGGCAAGTTGGCCACAACGAATTGTCCAAGGCCAGTCCAGTTCATTGCTCTGGTTCAGTGTTTCACAAAGAGAATTCTGCCAGTTGGAAATTGTCCAGATTTTCTCCTTTGTGGCCTAACTGCTTCCTTCTCAACTATCTTAACTAGTGGTTAGAGTGCAGGTTTGCAGGCTATTTCTGTTTACTGCCAGCTGCCTGCAATTTGGCAGTTTGAATCTCACCAAGCTCAAGGTTGACTCAGCCTTCCATCCTTCCGAGGTGGGTAAAATGAGGATCCAAAATTGGGGGAAATATGCTGACTCTGTAAACTACTTAGAGAGGGCTGTAAAGCACTGTGAAGTGGTATATAAGTCTAAGTGCTATTGCTATTGCTATCTTCTCTTCTCACTCAACTTGTTCCTACATATCTTCAGATTCTCCACTGTTGTTACCCATTCAAACCAATCTTATTTTGCCTCTTATTTTCCTTTCTTCTCCTCTTATTTCATTAAATCACCAGTATATAACTTAGAAAGATATATATATATATATAGATAGATGGATGGATGGATGGATGGATGGATAGATAGATAGATAGATAGATAGATAGATAGATAGATAGATAGATAGATAGATAGATAGTGGGCTGCTGGGGGTTCACAGGGGTTCGGGAGAACCCCTAGCTAAGATTCTGCACAGCTCTGAGAACCTCCAAATCACACTCCTGGCTGGCCCCTCCCACCCCTCCCAGGATTCCCATGTGGCACATTTTAGATACAGGTAAGTGCAGGGTGCACACAGAGTCTCAGGGAGGGTGAAAAACAGACCTTCCAGAAGCTCGGGAAGGCCAGAAATGGGTCCATTTCCAGCTTCCAGAGAGCCTCCAGAGCCTGGGGAGGTGTTTTTGCCCACCCGGAGGTCAAGGAAAGCCTCCAGAACCCAGGAGGGCAAAAACATCCCCCCCACCATGGTGCAGGAGGCCAACTAGACCACACTCACCATGGCCATGCCCACCCAGCAATCAGGCAGAGAACCTCTTGCTAAAAATTTTTGAAGTCCACCCCTGGATAAATAGATATAGTTCCTCAACACTGCCTGATTACTTACATTTTCTTTTATTGTTCTTTCAAGCTCAGAAACAAGATGGCAGAAAATTGGCAGCTTGATTTTTTCTATTGTGAGGTAGAAAACACAAGATTTTCAATCCACACCTATCATGCTTGTCGCTTTCCAGGAAAGTTGGTATGGTGGACCTCAATTGTGGTTTTTTTCCCTTCAAAAGACTTCTGGGCTGTTTTTTTTCCTTAAGGAAGAAGAAGAAAACAACCTGTTTCTCATCCAAGAAGCTTCATACATTGGATCATTGGATGAAGATTCTTGGATAAGAAATGAAACATTTTCTTCTTCCTTCTCAAAGAAAAAACAGTCCAGTTGCTTTCTGAAGAAGAAGAAGAAGAAACCCTTTGAGACAACAATGACCTGGATGACTGAGAATCTCCACAGACATTCTGGTGTTATGGAATTATTGAATGCATAGAAGACAAATGGAAAATTCTGAATCCATCCAGATGCAGGGGCTTGTCCCACACAGTTTGCTTCACAACTCCATGGGTTGCAACCATTTTCCCCAAAGGACACTGAATGTATCATCAAAAGGTTGTCCATATGAGAGCAGACAGATCTGCTCATGTGGATCCTTATATTGTAGATCAAACAGATATATCAGAAGATCTTTGGTAGGATTGCTACATATCAGTCAGATGCAGCATTTACAACTTCATAATTACATCTGACCTCTGAATGTCATGCTAGGAAACATACTCCACAAAGCAAAGATTTGGGCTAGGCAAGACCTAGCTTTCATTTACATTTATGTTTCAAAATATACTTAGACCAAATGTTCACTAGTAATTTCTCCCATCTTCTAAATTCATTGGGTTAAAATAACAGTAATGTAAATAGGCATGATGGTGTCTGAACAACAGTTGAGTAATACTAGAAAATGATACAGTTCTGAGGAATCCCACTATAATCTACTATGAGAACTATCTATCTATCATCCATCTATCTCTATCTTATCTATCCTATCATCTCTATCTATACATCATCTATCTCTACCTACCTGCCTATCATCTATCTATCTATCATCTCTATCTATCTGCCTATCTATCATCTATCTATCTATCATCTATCTATCTCTCTATCTCTCTATCTCTCTATCTCTCTATCATCTATCAATCTTTATCTTATCTATCCTATCATCTATCTCTATTTTCTATCATCTATTATCTATCTCTACCTTCCTACCTACCTACCTACCTATCATTTATCATCTATCATTTATCATCTATCTATCTATCATTTATCATCTCTCTTTCTCTCTCTCTCTCTCTCTCTCTATCTATCTCTCTATCTATCATCTCTATCTATCTGCCTATCATCTCTATCTATCTATCTATCTATCTATCTATCTATCTATCATTTATCATCTATTTATCTATCTATCTTTATATAATTATTTCCCCTTCATATTAGAATAGAATAGAATACTGTATTAGCCAAGTGTGATTGGGCACACAAGGAATTTGTCTCCGGGGTATAAACTCTCTGTGTACATGCAAACAACGAAGTGATATAATCATAAGATACCAGTAGGAGATAAAAAGACAAAGATGAGAATAATAATAGCAATACAGTCCTACCACATAGGTAGATATCCTTAGGCATAAGAAAGTGCTGTAGAAAATAAGTGTGATGGCACTGGGTGGGGGCGCTATCTCTGTTTCTACCGGTAGTTGTTTTGACATGCAATTACCTATAGTGCCATCCCAAGAGAAGCAGTTGAAACAGTTTGTGTCCAGGATGTGTGGAGTCTGTAGATAATTTCTCAGCCCTCTTTGTGGACTGTGCATTATACAGGTCCTCAATGGAAAGCAGACTGGTTGCAATTGTTTTTTTTTTCCTGCTGTCCTAACTAGAGCCGTGGTGGCACAGTGGTTAGAATGCAGTACTGCAGGCTACTTCTGCTGACTGCCAGCTGACTGCCATTTGGAAATTTGAATCTCACCAGGCTCAAATTGACTCAGCTTTCCATCCTTCCGAGGTCGGTAAAAGGAGGACCCATATTGTTTGCAACAAGCTGACTCTGTAAACCGCTTAGAGAAGGTTGTAAATACTGTGAAGCAGTATATAAATCTAAATGCTATTGCTAACTATCTTTTGAAGTCTGTACCTGTTTGGTTGCAGAACCAAACCAGACAGTTATACATATAGAAGTGACAGCCTCAGTAATTCCTCTGTAAAACTGTATCAACAGCTTCTTGGGGCAAATTAAGAAATTTGACTGACCATATATCTCATTTCTTATATTTCAACAGTAACATTTTTTAAATCTTATTTCTTATTTCAGGTGAAATAAAAAAGACAGATGCTGTCCTTCTACTGTACATCTACTTCTGTAAAAGGAGAAAGGATTTATTTGAGAGGGGCTGGAATTTTTACCTTGCTTTGTATCATAGCCTTAAAATTCCATGTGAGCTGAGAAAACTGGTTGTTTACAGTTTAGCTCCATGGTGAAACTTTGCTTTACTTTGTTGTGTCATTTTCTGTGTGATGCATGTCTTTGTGGATACTTCTCTGTGTCTCGATTATAGTTATTGTTTAATCATTGTTATGATTTTTTTGTCAGATTGGTCTGCCTGATCTGATACCCTAAAGGGGACTTACAGCACTTTTAATCTTCATATAAAACAGAGAGGGGATCGCTGCACAATTTGTATTAACTAGAATGTCCTTTTTATATTGAGATTGTCATATGATGCTGTAATAAATATATATTCTTGATGAATGAACCGTCTCCCTTGTGAATTGTTACTGGTACTGAAGATGTTCTCAGTGGTTATTACAGAACTCCAATTTTCTTCTCAAATTTGTTAAGCCTGGTTTTAACTGGTTAAGCCTGGGTTAAACTGGGTTTCTGAATTGCAAGACGGGGAACATTGGAGGAACATAACTTTTTGAATTCTCTCCAATATGGTCCGTATCTCTGAGAGGGGACATGCATTGGGAAACATGGGATAGGATGCCTAAATCTGTTGTGGATAACTGAACTGGGAGGAGAAGGGGATTAAAATGAAATAATGGGTAATATTTTTCTGCGTTGCTCAATTTTTTCACCCACAGGGGTTGTAAAAGCATTTTATGGATCCAAGGCCATCTTAAAGTTTCCCTTTGACCACATCTCACACACATCATACGCACACACACACACACACACACCAAAGATGATCCCATTCTGTCCCATTTACAGAGCATTATCCTGCTTAAGAACATTATCCTGCTTAGGAACAGAGAAACAACCAGACTTCCAGACCCAAACTTCCATGCTGCAGTGGAAAGAATTACAAACATGGCTAGATCTAGATTCTATGATGGTGAGGCTGTTCCCTCCAGTTGGTGTCGCAAGGTTATTTGCACTGCATATTCAGGACATACGTGGGAGCAAAATTCCCCAGACACTACAAAAACCTATTTGGAGTGGAAAGCCATAAAGATTAAGCAAACTCAGTTTCTCTTTCGCACCCCAAAGTCTGCCTGGTATCGAAGCTGTATTGAATAGACCAAGGAGATGGAATATAGAATAATAGATTTGTAAGGGATTTCAGAGGTCTTTTATTACAGCTTCCTGCTCAAGCAGAGATCTTATATCATTTCAGACAAATGGTTGTCCAGTCTCTTTTTGAAAGCCTCAAAGGAAGTGATGGAGTACCCACAACTTCTGAAGGCAAGCTATTCCATTGGTTGATTGCTCTCGTCATTAGAAATTTTATCCTCAGCTCTGGTTGCTTCTGTCCTTGGTTAGTTTCCATCAATTGTTTCTGGGTGTACACACTCGTCTGATGTATATACTTTCTTGGTGTACACATTTTTCTGCACAGGACAAAGAGATACACACACTCTGCACTCGTCCCAAAGATGCTTTTTTCAGGAGGCAACTGGACTTTCCTGTTTTTCTTTTGAAGACATTACACTTCTCATCCAAGAAACTTCTTCAGCTCTGACAGGATAGTGGGGAATGGAAGGATTTATATGCCTTGCAGACAGCTGGTCATTTGCATCTTTTTAAGAGAACCATAGAAGCCACTTGGAGGTTTATCTGTGTCCTCAGGGTCACCTGAATAGTGCTCCTGGTTCCTGTAGTCTGCAATTTTTTCCTTTGGAAATCCATTCCTACTCCCACACCATTCAAAGGCTGTTCATCCCAAATTGTATAGCTAAAGGTCTGTAGAGATTCTTAGTCATCCAGGTCATGGTTCTCCCAAAGGTGCTTTTTCAGGAGGCAACTGCACTTTTTTGCTTTTTGTCTTGAAGATGTTTCACTTCTCATCCAAGAAGCTTCTTCAGCTCTGACAGGATAGTGTATTCTTATTTTTATAACGTCTTCAAAGAAAAAACAAGAAAGTCCAGTTGCCTCCTGAAAAGCACTTTTGGGACAACCATGACCTGGAAGACTGAGAATCTCTACAGACTTTTAGCTATACAATTTGGGATGAACACCCTTTGGATGGTGTGGGAGTAGGAATGGATTTCCAGTGGAAAAATTGCAGACTACAGAAACCAGGAGCACCACTCAGGTGACCCTGAGGACACAGATAAACCTCCAAGTGCTTCAATGACCCTCTAAAAAGATGCAAATTACCAGCTATCTGCAAGGAATATCAATCCTTCCATTCCCCACTATCTGTCAGAACTGAAGAAGCTTTTTGAGTGAGGAGTGTAATGTCTTCAAAAGACAAGCAAGAAAGTCCAGTTGCCTCCTGAAAAAACATGTTTGGGACAACCATGACCTGGATGACTGAGAATCTCTACAAACTCTGTGCACTTCTACTTATTTCGATCATAGTCAATTGATCAGCAGAAGAGGTAACTGTGAACAAACTTTTTGGCCACAGACCAATCTAAGTTAATACATGAAGATACTTTTAAACAAAACCATTTTTAAGTTGTCCCAAAGGTGCTCTTCAAAAGGCAACTGGACTTCCTTGGTTTTTTTCCTTAAAAACATTTAGCTTCTCATCCAAGAAGCTTCTTCAGTTCTGTCTGAAAGGTGAAGAATGGAAAGATTTATATTTCTTAGAAGTCATCTAGTCATTAACAATCTGTAGGTCTGTCATTAGCTTAACAAATATTTCAGAGTGCTAATGACCAAATGACTGCTAAGAAACATAATTCTTTCCATTCCCCACTATTTAGCCAGAACTAAAGAAGCTTCTTATTTGTGAAGTGAAATGTTTTCAAAGGAAAAAAGCAAGAAAGTTCAATTGCCTTTTGGAAAAACACCTTTGGGACAATCATGACCTGAATGATTGAAAGTCTCCATAAACATGTTTAAGTTGTATCTTGCACTCTGGAAAAATTCTCCGAATTGTAGGAGGCAATTCTTCTGTTACTTTGTTCATGTCTGAAGTCCTACTTAAAATAATACAGGTCATATAACCATACTCTTTTCCTCTACTTGGATTCTAGTTCCTGTGGGTCATTCCCTGGTTCTTCTGGGCTATTTTCTGTCATGAAACATATGCTGATGGAGGTTCCAGCCTAGAAAGCACTGAAAAGAGTGTTATGAATGCTGTACTCATCCATAATGCTGTATTCAGAGATTGAAATTTGTGGTTTACTCTCCTTAAAAAAGACTCTGGTGAATTGATTGTGGGAGAAAGTAAGTTTATACAGTACCTTACTCCTTGGCTACATGTAGACTGTAATTTTTCTCTAGGTTAAGTTCTTCAAGCAATAGTTCCTAGGAGACTTGTAAAATTTTGACTTCCTCAGATGTTTATCAGAAGTTCATTAAACTTCTCACCTCAAGAATGTAAGCTTCCCTAGAAACAACATCTTAGTCTTATAGAGCCAGAGACAATATGATGAAATTCTTTCAGTTGATCCATCCAATGGATGCAGTTGGATCCATCTATATATGGCTGACAGCACTATACAAAATACAATCTTTTATTATTTATTTATATTTCATATTTCTAAACTGCCCATTTCCTTCAAAGAGGGGTCCTTCAACAGTCAAATGCAGGATACTTTTGCCAGAAAAATAAATGGCCCTTGGTGCTCCAGAGTTTGCTTCTTAGCTTGAAGTTATTTTATTACCCGACTAGGTAATATCACAATTAGTGAGTGTGTGGATTGCTTCCTGTTTATATATAGTAGCTTGCTCTGCAAATATTTTCTCCTTGGTAATTTACTGATTTGGGTATTGTTCTCCATTTGTTTGTCTGGTGTTAATCCCTGCTTATTTGGGTCTCAGTTCTGGTCTTTTCATTTCCTTCTTAGATGGTTTTTTTCCTCTTTCAAATGGTGTGTAAATGTAGTTTACCTCTCTTTGTCTATTGATGGCTGATTTCTCTGAATGCCAAGCTTCATCAAAAGATATAATGGAATGAATCAGTGACCTTGAGCATAAAGAAGAGATGCTCCTTAGGAAACAATCAGACAAGAAGGGGGAGAATACTACTATTGCTTGTCAGAGAAAGACACTAAGGAAAAATCCACCCTAATGGAGCAAGCAGTTAGAAGTAGAGGGCAGAAGTTTTTACCTTCAGACTTGCAAGATTATTTTAATGTATTTTATTTATTTGATTTGATTTGATTTGATTTGTCAATTGCTTACAAGATAATAGGTATAAGTATAAGCATAGTTATAAATACATGGATACATATAAGAAAAAGAAAAAGAAAAAATGGGATAGGGACGGTAGGCACATTGGTGCGCTTATGCACGCCCCCCTATAGACCTATTAGGAAAGGGGTGAGGTCAATAGTAGACAGTCTAAAGTTAAAATTTTTGGGGTTTGGGGAAGAAACCACAGAGTCAGGCAGAGTATTCCAGACATTGACCACTCTCTTGCTGAAGTCGTATTTCCTGCAATCAAGCTTGGTGCGGTTAACCTTGAGTTTGTATCTATTGTGTGCTCTTGTGTTGTTATGGTTGAAGCTGAAGTATTCATTGACTGGAAGGACATTACAATGTATGATTTTATATACTATATTTATATCAGACCGAAGGCGGTGTAGTTCTAGATTTTCTAGGTCTAGAATTTCACGTCTGATGGCATAAGGTATTCTGGAACAAGTAGAGGAGTGTAGAACTCTTCTTGTGAAATATTTCTGGACTTTCTCAACTATGTTAATATCAGATATATGATATGGGTTCCAGACTGATGAGCTGTATTCGAGTATTGGTCTAGCAAATGCTTTGTATGCCCTAGTTAGTAGTGTGATATTACCAGAGAAAAAGATACGTAGTATTAGGTTAACAACTCTTAATGCCTTTTTGGCTATGTAGTTACAGTGGGCTCTAGCACTCAGGCCATTTGAGATGAGTATTCCAAGGTCCTTGACAGAGTTTGGATCATCAACAAGGTCTTGACTATTCACCTTGTATTTTATTTTCTGATTTTTTTTGCCAATATGTAAGACAGGGCATTTATTTGTTGAGATTTGAAGTTGCCATTCCTTTGACCATTCTGATACATAGTCGAGGTCGTTTTGAAGGGTAGCAGAATTATCTGTGGTATTGAATAGCTTTATATCATCAGTGAAGAGAATGCAGTTGCTCTTAATATGATCACAGAGGTCATTTATGTAGAGTATGAAGAGAGTTGGTCTTAGAACACTGCCTTGGGGGACACCACTGTTGACGGGTACAGAATTTGATAGGACATTTCCAATTTTCGTCATTTGTTGTCTGTTTAACAGAAATGTTTCTATCCAGTTATGCAGGTGTCCAGAGATACAATAAGATTTTAGTTTTAGGAGTAGTTTGTCATGTACCACTGAATGAAAGGCTTTACAGAAGTCTATGTAGATTGCATCTATTATTTTGCCCTGATCAAGTTGTGTAGTCCATATGTTTTTGCAGTGTAAGAGTTGCAGATTACAGGATAGTTTTTTTCTGAAACCAAATTGTTTATTAGAGAGTAGGTTGTTTGTCTCTAAGTGGAGGATAATGGATTGGTTAATAACTGATTCCATGACTTTACAGGTGATGCAGCATAAGGAGATTGGTCTGTAATTTTCAACTAAGCTGGGGTCTCCCTTTTTGAAAATGGGGATGTAGGTTTACAATAAAGTAGATTTAGTGAATCTAGTCACGTTTCCTTTCTAGTTTACCTAGGAAGACCAACATCTGAAAGTTTTCTGACAGTTAAGTGACTGCAGGCTCCTGCCCCCTTGTCTGATTATTTATTTATTTATTTATTTATTTATTTATTTATTTATTTATTCGAATTGTATGCCGCCCTACTCCCTAAGGACTCAGGGCGGCGAACATTAAAACAGAACAAATTTACAATAAAAAACAATTAAATAAAACAAGCCGAATACATTAAAACATTAAGAAAATTAAAACCCTTTTTCTTGCACCAGAGACAAATTCCTTGTGTGTCTAATCACACAATGGTCAAATAAAGCATTCAATTCAATTTTTCTCTTTCCTCAAGGTTACTCATATATTTTATTACGAAAGACTCTATTAGCAAAGCCCATCCATGAATACCAACTACAGTCAGGGGACACAATAACAATTTCTCCATCTCACAACACATGGACAGACTCAACCATAGTTTCAGCTTGGAAACTATGAGCACTCTAGATTAAGCAAAATCTCAAAACACTAGGGAATTCCTAGAAATTTGGCTGATTGTTGGTTCTGATATTTTATAGGGGGTTCCTGCAATTACCAACAGAGGTTCATTATCCCAAAGGTGCTTTTTTTTTCTTTTTCAAGGGGCAACTGGACTTTCTTGGTTTTTTTTTCATTTGAAGAGATTTTGCTTCTCATCCAAGAAGCTTCTTCAGCTCTGACAGGATAGTGGGGAATGGAAGGATTTCCCAATAAGCATCTTTGGTGCAACCATGACCTGGATGTCTAATAATCTCTACAGACATTTAGCTATACAATTTGGGATGGACATGTTTGAATGGTGTGGGAGTAGGAATGGATTTTCAGAGGAAAAATTGCAAACTACAGGAATCATTTGCACTACTCAGGTGACCCTGAGGATACAGATAAACCTCCAAGTGGCTTCAATGGTTCTCTTAAAAAGATGCAAATGACCACCTGTCTGCAAGGAATATCAATCCTTCCATTCCCCACTATCCTGTCAGAATAGAAGAAGCTTTTTGGATAAGAAGTGAAACGTCTTCAAAAGAAAAAAAAACAAGGAAGTCCAGTTGCTTCCTGAAAAAAAAAGCACCTTTGGGACAACCATGACCTGGATGACTGAGAATCTCTACAGAGGTTCATTATATATATATTTTATATTTGGTCTTTCATATCTTACATTAATCTGGTTGTTTGAGAATATCAATAACAGGCATGAAAGACCAGTTCCAAACATAAAGATCTAATTAAACCCATTTATTGCTAATCATGTCTACGAATCTTCTCAATGAATGATTAGCACCTGTTTAGAGTTAGTTAAGAGTAGACAAAATTCATGGTAGTGAACTTAGTCCACTTGTGGCTATGTAGGATTCTAGACTAATCCCTCTTTTAACCACCCCCAATTTCTGCCCGTCCTTTTTCTACAGGTATCTTAGTGTTCCATCATAATAAAAGCCAAGTGGATATAATTCTATTTACTGACTTTCAACCAAAATGTCAGGGGAATATTTTCAGGGGAAGAACAGTTTTATAAAACCCTTTAAAGACTTTAAGCTAAGTGTGTCCAACACACAGCCCTTCGGTGATATGTGGCCCTAGATAGCTAGTAACGTGCCCCTATAATAAAAAATATATTTAAAAAAGGACCCTATATCCCCTTAATCTGTGGTAGACTTGAAGTGACTGGAGGAAGCTGCACATTTACTGGCCAGATACCCTTCCTGATGCCTACATGGAGCTCACAGCCAATTTTTTTTTCTTTTCACCCTTGGAGAGAAATATCTTGCTACCAAGATTGAACTCTCAATAGTCTGAGTGGGAGACAAACATCTTCGCCACTAGGCCACCACATCACTCTTTATCAGAATGAGCCATGGCCGCACAGTGGTTAGAATGCAATACTGCAGGCTACTTCTGCTGACTGCCAGCTGCCTGCACTTTGGTAGTTCAAAACTTATCAGGCTCAAGGTTGACTCAGCCTTCCATCTTTCCAAAGTTGGTAAAATGAGGACCCAGATTGTTGAGGGCAGTATGCTGACTCTGTAAATCGCTTAGAGAGGGCTGTATATAAAGTGTATATGAAGTGGTGTATAAGACTAAGTGCTATTGCTATTTGTATATATTAACTATATTATATATTTTATATACCATCCAAGACAATACCTCTTCACTTAATGTGGCCTAGGCAAGCCAAAAGGTTGCTTTAAGTTATAACATGATTAATTGATTGATGATTGATTGGATTTTCTCTTTCTTCAATAATCAAAGCATAATGTTTTAAAACTTAAAAACTTCACACTATATGTGTAACATAAACAATAACATTAAATTTGGAATTAAAATTAAATGTAATTAAATTAATTAAACTTGATTTATTTATTTGATTCATCAATTGCTTACAAGATAATAGGTATAAGTATAAACATGAGTAAGAATACAAGAAATAGGTATGAATAAACAGGGACAATAGGACAGGGACGATAGACACAAAGGTGCACTTATGCACACCCCTTACAGACCTCTTAGGAATGGGGTGAGGTCAATAGTGGTTAGTTTGAGGTTAAAGGGGTGGGGGTTAGAGGATGTAACAACAGAGCCAGGTAGTGCATTCCAGGCGTTGACCACTCTGCTGCTGAAGTCGTACTTTCTACAATCAAGTTTGAAGCGGTTTACATTGAATTTGTATCTGTTGTGTGCTCTTGTATTATTGTGGCTGAAGCTGAAGTAGTCATTGACTGGTAGGATATTGTAGCAGATAATTTTGTGTACTATGCTTAAGTCCAACCATAGGTGGCGTAGTTCAAGGTTGTCCATGCCCAAAATCTCAAGCCTGGTATTCTGTTGCTGATTGATTGGTATTGATTGATATTTTGTTGCTGATTGATGATTGATTGGATTTTCCCTTTCTTCAATAATTAAGGCATAATATTTTAAAACTGGAAAACTTCACCTATATGTATAACATAAACAATAACATTAAATTTGGAATTAAAATTACATTTAATTAAGTTAGTTAAACTTGGTAGAAGCTATTCATTTCACAAATGAAGGCCAGCACATGGGACCCAAGATAATGTTGCAGGATCCAAATTGCTCTGATTCCAAAGGAATCAGAGGTTTTGTCTTTCAAGCTTTTGGACTGATGCTGGAGCCCATCTTCAGGAAAAAAAAATGTAGCAGAGTATGTGCTTTGCGCTATTCTGTGTGTGGTATTTATATGGCGCCTATTGTGTGTGGCTTTTTAGTTGTTGATTGGGGTGTTGATGGCTGGCTATTAAATCATTGACTGTTGTTTACTTAAATAAATTAGCCTTCTTGTTGACATTGGTCAACAGCAGTGCTGATTTACCACTAGTTTACCAAGTACTTAGGAGGTGAGGGCTTGGGAGCACAAGGAAGCAACAACCAATGACTTAAAAGCTAGCAATCAACTAAAAAGCCACACACAACAGGTGAGAATGGTCTCCAGCATGAGCCCAAAAGCTTGGAAGACTAAATCTCTGGTCCCAGTGACCGATCCAGATTGAATCCTGCTATTTATTTAATGAAATTTAATTTAGCATTACTGAATTCATTTTAAGATTGGTTTCCAACCTGTAATGTTTCCTGTTACTTCTCATCACTTTCTTCTTCTTCTTCTCCCCACCTCCCTATAGATACAAAAGGTCCTTCCATCCTTCCACTTGGGCCCTGCTGTAGCCCCAGCACGGAAGATATTAGCATGGTAACTTTTGCTTGCCTGCTCATTGAACATGGTACAAAGTCTTTGGAAATCACATGGGAACCTAACACTCCAGAACCGAAAAAATTCTCAACAGACAACATGAATGGAGATGACCTGTTCACAACAAGTCAACTCACTGTCTCTTCCTCCAGCTCCTCTGAAATTGATTACAAATGCTTTATAAAAGAAAAGAATGACATTCCTGAAGTTACCTTCTCAAACAAATGTAAGTATCTTCAAGAGGGTAAACAATGTGAGGTTAAGGCCACCAGGGGCCTGATGAGTAAGTTTGGAGCTGGAACTCTGCCAACTGTGTAGGTCAACTGGGAGGGACAGTGGTGTGCATAAAAATAGAGAAGGTGACTATAGAAGGATGCATGTATATCAATGGTGGGATGCTGCCAGGGTGGGTGAGGCCACCCAGGAGTGGGTTCTCCAAACTGCACAGAATCTTAGCTAGGGGCTCTCCTGAACCCCTGCAAACCCCCAGCAGCCCACCACTGGGAGTTTGCAAACTGGAACTACCAGTTTGTTTGAACTGGTTCAAACCGGCAGCTTTCCACCAGTGATCCATATGGTTTTCTTGGCTACAGCACAGAAGTAGCTTTTCTTTCTGTTTTGTTTGTTTGTTTGTTTGTTTCCCATTCTAGCCTACAGTCCTGGGATTCCTTAAACTCTCCAATTCAAATACTACTCAGACCTGATGCTGCTTAACCTTCTGAATCCAAATGAAATTAAGTGGGCCTTCACTTGTAGAGGCCATGCGATAATCACCTTTAAGTTCTCCTGATGTCAGGACATTATTAAGACAGGGTTGCTTATCAGGACAATCTGGAGATGATCAAATATTTAGGTTCTGAAGTTAACATCCTACTCAGACTCTTGAACTGGTTGTCAAATTGCTTCTAAAGTCAGTTAAGTTTAGCATCTTTGACCTTCAAAAATTGAAATTAATTGGGACTAGGATAGAACAGAACAGAGCAGAACAGAGTTGGAAGATACCTTGGAGGTCTTCTCGTCCAATCCCGTGCTCAAGCAGGAATCCCTTTGCCATTTTAGACAAGTGGCTATCCAGGCTCTTGCTAAAAACCTCCAATTATGGAGCACCTACAAATATCACAGGAAGCTTATCCTACCCCTTCTAGATCTCACTGCAAAAGGCCCATTGGAATTTAAGTATGGCTTGTTTCCTATACATTTTTAATGTAAGAAGAAACAGGTGATGCTCTCCATGTTTGCTAGTTAGAGTGCCAGGAAGACAGATTAATAAATAGTCCTATCTAAGTACAAACATTTCTTATGAATGGCTCTTCCAACAAAGAGCAATGTTTTTCTACTTTGTATTCTCAGATTGCATTTTGAAACCTCTGAAACCAGTTGATGTCCAGATCTTAACCCCCAGTTGTGGCACACAGAGCTCAGTGGTCATCGTGGAACTGGTATGCTTCTTGAGAAGCCTTAGTAGTGGAAAAGCCAAGGTGGAATGGCTGAAGAATGGAGTGCAGCTTCAAGAAAAAGAAGAGGTGGCATTGAGAGCCATTGTAGGAAAAGGTAGTGGTTACTCAAGTTTCATCCACCTGAACATCAGCAAAGAGAGTTGGGACAAAGGGGACCTCTACACCTGTAAAGTGACGCGACCGCCAGGCAGTCAAAATGTCACAATGCACAATGCCAGCAAATGCCAAGGTGAGCATTACCACCCTAAAGTATCAAGAGTTTCAAGTATCAAGAGTTTATAAAGCAATGGAGGGGTGAGAAGCAATCCAGGCAGATCATTGTCTGCAGGAGTCTCTAACTTTCTGGCTTTGTGAAGCCGCAGAGATAGTATGGGGGGAAAAGGAGATGGTTTCATGCAAAGCAGCAGCGCATAAGCCTGCACATGCAAATGGAGCTTCGTTTGTGAGCATGCACACCCACCCCTTGCACAACTGGAGCTGCACATGCGAGCACACACATCCACCATTTCCATAGACTGGTTCCAGTTGGGCTACAGCTCAGTACTGGGCCCCAGTCTAGGGATTGGGGACTCTTGACCTAATGCATGCTTCTGAAGATGCGCTAGGAGTATAGTGTGAAAAGCCCATCTGGGTGACACCGTGTTAAATGTTGATATTAGAGCTTTTCATAAGCAGCCTTTCAAAGACCATCTGTCAGGGTTCCAAGTAATAAATCCATTGCAGAGAAGATTCCAAGGCAATTAAGTCCATCAAAGATTACTTTTATTGGAAATATCATATTGGCACATATCTGGTGAAAACCAACTCTGAAAATTCCTGCGGTTTTCACCTAATTAAAGTAAAATATTTTCTACTTTCTCAAAACAATCAATCACATGGTCCAATCACCATGCAGTCCAACAACTGGATGGCATCAATCCACCTTCTTCTGACCATGTGTGAGAATGTCCTTGGTTCCTACTAGAAAGTATTTTGTTTTGGCTACAAAAATCCCCCTATCTCAAATCCCCCCTCCCTGACTTTCAGCTCCAGTGTGTGACACTGAAGCAGACAAAATGGCTTCGGTCAGGTCAGCTTCAGGGTTGACAGCATCTTGCTTGGTTTTCTTGAACTTCCTTATCTTTAAAAAAGCTACTAAGACTTGCAGCTTCTTAGAAAGTATGTTGCTGTTAATGAATTATTGAAGATAAAAAAAACACTATTCTCAAATAGTGTTATAACCCTTGTGTCATCTCTCTCCTGGCCTTCTCCACAGTGTGCTATGGTTGCATGCATCAACCCATCATGTCTTTTACCAAGCCATCTTACAAAAGCCTGCTTGATAGGTCAGCCATCCTAGTCTGCACCGTGATTTCTTCTAACCTTGAAAATGCTCAGATCACCTGGCTTGTGAATGGCAAACCCAGCAGTGATGTTGTGCATGAGAGGGTGACGACAGACACTAATGGAAGTCAGAAGTTGAGAAGCAACCATTCAGTGTCTTTGGAACAGTGGACAAAGGGCACCATCTTCACTTGCAAAGTAACCGGGAGTTGCTTTGAAGAACACAGAAAAGAAATCACCATCGAGAAGGCTACTCGTGAGTAGATCGCCAAGCCCCTTAAAATGCTGCTCCATCAAGGAAGCAAGAATCACATATCTTCAAAATAAAAAATGATATACAAAACAGAAATAATATAAAGAATCTTGGCTTGGTTGGGATAGGAGTCATCCACTCTTGGTTTTGAGTGACTTCATTAAAGTAGAATTTCTCTGAACATTTTGAATGTGCTTTTCTTAGGTGTTTTGCATCTCGGGCTGATGTTTATGTGATAAAAACTACCCAGGAGTTCTTCTCATATTTGTTGAGTTCTAGAATTTCCCCAAGTTCTTTTTCAACCTTTTCAGAATCTTTTACATGGCCCGTCTTCACAAATTCATCCTTTCCTCCCTTGCCGTTTTGTCTCAATCCATGTTTTTGAGGCCCAAAAATAATGGCTGGTAGTGTGATTGTATACAGCTGCGCACAATATTTTAATGTCTATCTATAGCAGGGTGGTTTTTTTTTAAAGTGGCATCTAAGAGAACAACAGAGTTGAAGTCTTCTATTCCAACTGCCTGCTCCAGCAGGAAACCCTATAACATTTCAAAGAAATGGTTGTCCAGTGTTTGCTTTAAAAATCTCCAGTGTTGGCGCTTCTGGAGGGAAGCTGTTCCACGGATTAATTGTTCTCCCTGTCAGGAAATTTCTCCTCTGCTGGCTCCTCTAAGCTCTGCTGGCTGCTGTCGGGCCACAACAATAAGACACGGCCAAATTGGAGTGGCAGCTCAGTACTCACCCCATGCACAGGGGTGTCCATTGAACCTTTGTCAGAAGGACCCATGAGTTGTGATGTCATTGCCCAAGCCCCACCCCCTTATGTGCATGCTTTGACAATGCAATGCATGTGCAAAAAATGGCAGAGTTCAAATGGTGAACTTGCACATAATACATTTTTGCTTGCCTGTCTGTTTGATTATGAAATTATCGACTGACTGATTGGACCTGGGAAAAGAGAAGAATGGGAGAGAAATCAGGAGCTAAGTTAGCCATGATAGCCAGTTGTCTTAGTGGTTAAAAAGACTGGATTTACAGAAAAAACAAAAACAAGAAAAAACAAAGTGACAAATACACAGGGGTGCAATTCTACCAGTTCGGACTGGTTTGGGCGAACCAGATATTAAAGTTACATCTGGTTCACTGAACCAGTATTTCAACCAACCGGCTGGGCCTGCCCACCCTGCCTCACCCCTCCCAGGAGTCTCCAAGCAGCCCATTTTTGATGAAGGTAAGTATAGGGTCTGCAATGGAGGCTCTGGCAGAGGAGAAAATGGCCCTTCTGGAAGTCTGGAAATGGGCCTGTTTCTGGCTTCCAGAGGGCCTCCAGAACCTGGGGGATGCTGTTTTCACCCTCTCATAGGCCCAGGGGAGGCCTATGGACCCTTAGGAGGACCAAAAATGGCTCTCCCGGAAAAACCGGAAGTCACAAAACAGGTCTTTTTCCAGCTTCTGGTGGGCTTCCAGAGCCCAGGAAAGGCTGTTTTCCCCCTCCTAGAGGGCCGGGGGAAGCCTCCAGACCCCTGGGAGGGTGAAAATGGCCTCCCTGGGCTCTGGAGGCCCACTAGAAGCCAGAAACAGAAAGTTCCTCTAGGCCACACCCACCATGGCCACACCCACACTGCGAACCAATTTCTGGGATTTTTGATTCCCACCCCTGCAAATACAGAACAGGTAAAACCTGGCTCAGAAACAGCAGATGTGAGTGGGAGCTTGGAGTCCTAGTGGACAATCGCTTAAATATGAACCAGCTGTGCGCAGCAGTAGCCCTTCAAAAAAGTTAATACAATATTTGGTTGTATAAACAGAGGTACAAAATCAAAATCATGTGAAGTATTAGTACTGCTTTATAAAGCCTTAGTAAGGCCACACCTGGAATACTGCATCCAGTTTTGGTCACCACATTACAAAAATGATGTTGAGACTTTGGAAAAAGTGCAAAGGAGAGCAACTAAGATGATTAAAGGCCTGGCGATTAAAACATATGAAGAACAGTTGCAGGATTTTGGTTTGGCTAGTCTTGAGGACTAGTATTTGAGGGGCTGCCACAAATAGCTGTCAACTTATTTACCAAAGCACCTGTAGGCAGGACAAGAAGCAATGGGTGGAAACTAATCAAGGAGAGAACTGACCTAGAACTAAGGAGAAGTTTCCTCACAGAACAATTATCAGTGGAATGACTTGCCTCCAGAGGTTCCATGTGCTCCAACACTTGAGGTTTTAAAGAAGAAATTGGACAACCATTTTTCTGAAATGGTATAGGGTTTCCTGCTTGAGCAGGAGGTTGGAGTAGAAGACCTTCAAGGTCCCTCCCAACACATCCTGCTGCAGAGAACTCATACTTCCAGGTGCCTGAGAGATGATAATGTTTAATCAAAGGAACAAAAATATGCCAATGCTGCAGGTTTGAATTAGCCAGGTAGATGCTATGGGAGAATGGTGGTTTCCCAAATAATCAAATCCTATGCCATGGAGAACTTTGTCAGTAACCACTGACATCTTGAATCTCAGCCAGAAGCAATTTGGCAACTCTTGCAGCTCAGAAACCAGAGTGTTACATGGGCATACTGAGCCATGTCCTTTATTGCTTGAGCCACTGTAGTCAAGACCAGTTAAAGCTTCCCAGTGGTCTTCAAGGGTAGCCCCAGTTTGCAGTAGTCAGGCCAGGAGGTGATTAGAACATGAGTGCCTTCCCGATGTAGGAAAGAAAACTGCATGGACCTCTTCATCTAATCACCAGGAGTCCAGACTAACTCAAAAAGCCATCACAATGACAAATTACACCAAAACAGACAAATTAGAGGAAAAGTAAGACTATGGATAGATAGATAGATAGATAGATAGATAGATAGATAGATAGATAGATAGATAGATAGATGAGAGAGAGAGAGGGAGAGAGGGAGAGAGGGAGAGAGAGAGAGGAGCAAAAGCAGATAGAGAAACCAAAATCTTAGAAATCTTCTGAAAGAGTCCTATTTCATCCATGGCCTCTTTCAATCACAACACATTGGGAGTTTCAAAATTAATATCAAGGCCTTTGACTCCTTTAGTTGAAGTGATGTTCTCAAGAGGAGAAAGCACTACACTGGTTTCCATTTTTAAAAGCCTGCTTTTTTTTTCTTTTTCCATTTAGAAATGAAACCGCCCTCCGTCATCATTTCTCGAGCCCCGCTAGAGATTTCCCTCAAGAGCACCACAGCCCTCATTCTCATCTGCGATGTGAGCGGATTTTCCCCAGCAGAGATTAGCATCTCATGGGAAAGAAATAATGTATCCCTGAACAAAAAGCTGTACGACAACGGGGTCCCCACACAGATGTCAAACGGGTATTCTGTGTACAGCATCTTGAAAATCAGCAGAGATGAACCAGGAGGAAAAGGAGGGAACTATTGCTGTATTGTCCACCATCCCATTTCTCCAGTTCCATACGTGGCCTATGAAAAGGTGCCGATCGGTAAGTGGACCTTCTAAGGTGGTTGCTGAACGTATCACGATGAGACACATGGCATGATGGAAACTTCTACAACACATTCTTAACTGTAAAAGGTTAAAAATGGGTGGGTTGCTGGGGGTTTGCAGGGGTTCAGGAGAGCCCCTAGTTAAGATTCTGTGTAGTTTGGAGAACCCCCAAATACCACTCTGGCTGGCCCCATCCACCGTGACCTGCCCTGCCCCTCCCAGGAGTCCACACACAGACCATTTTGGATGCAGGTAAGTTCAGGGCATGCACAGAGGCACAGGGAGGGCAAAGAATGGCCTCCTGGAAGTTCGGGACCTCCAGAAATGGGCATGTTTCTGGCTTCCAGAGAGCCTCCCAAGCCCGGAGAGGCCGTATTTGCCCTCCCAGAAGCTCAAAGGAAGTCTCTGGAGCCCAGGGAGAGCAAAAATGCCCCCGCCACCATGGTGTAGGAGGCTGACTAGGCCACACCCATCATGGCCATGCCCACCCAGCAACTGGGTAGAGAACACTTTGCTAAAATTTTTGAAGCTCACCCCCGGTTAAAAAGCTAATAGACCACAAACATCCTTCGGTTGAGCACTTCACCATGGCTGACAGCAGGTCCATTAGTGGAAATAAGAACCCCTCCCCCATTGAAAAATGGGATTATTTATAGTGCTACATGGTTATTATTCTGAGGAGCCCAGGTGAAAATGTATATTATGAGCAGCAGAGAATGTACATTGGGCCTTATTGAGTCCTTTCCTTCAAAACTATCCAAATCATCATCAAAATTTCCTAAAGAATTGCAAGATTCTTTGCAAAAGAAGATCTCTTATAAGATCTTGCACGATCTCAGTCCTTTCTTCATTACACATCCAATTGTGTAATGGTATTCAGAATCCAGGGACAGTGCCTACACAATTTTCTTTACTGTGATTAGTGGAACACCAACTTCTGAATGTAAATTGCTTCCCAAGTGCAGTTATGTAACAGAATAACAGAATAATAGAGTTGGAAGGGAACTTGTAGGCCATCAAGTCCAACTCCCTGCTCAAGCAGGAGACCTCATATCATTTCAGACAAATGGCTGTCCAATCTCTTCTTAAAAACTTCCAGTGTTGAAGAACCCTCAGCTTCTGGAGGTAAATTATTCCACTGGTTGATTGTTCTCACTGTCAGGAAATTTCTCCTTAGAGAAATCTGATTCTCTCCTTGATTAGTTTCCATCCATTGCTTCTTGTCCTGCCTTGAGGTACCTTGGAGAATAGGTTGACTCCCCCTCATATTCTTTATGGCAACTCCTTAGATATTGGAAGAATGCTATCATATCACCCTTAGTTCTTCTTTTCATTAAGCAAATGTACCCAATTCCTACAACCATTGGTACCATGGTTAAGAGCAATAATAATCTGGATTTAAGCAAATATGTATAAATATATTGACCAATTCTAATATTTTAAAGCATATCCAGGGCACCTTTACAAAGGTAAGACATGGAAATTAGGGTTGGTTCAGTGAAATGCTTGCTAAAATAAATCTCATTGTATCTAAATGTTAACCCTCAATTCCACAAGGCAGCACAAATGCTATTAGACCAGAAGGGACGTGGGCTAGTTCACACATATATCTGCATTATGCAAATGATTCTGATAATGGGTATCCATGTGAAACAGCCATCCAAATCCAACACCACTGATGGAACATTCACACAACCTTGCCCCATTTCTGTCCTATCAGAAGAAACTGTTCATATTTTTGCCTTAAGACATGTTGGGGGGAGGGGTATTGGAGGAATAACTTGGGGAAAAAACCCAAAGGATGGAGGGTTTTTGTGATTTGTTTTATTTTTCTTCTATTGGAAACCGTTTGTCAGGATTCTGACGATTGCCCTAATTGAATCATGAGCCTTGAGCCAAGCTTCAAAAGAAACAAAATGATTTATTAGGAGCAACATCTATGGCATTAACCTGTATGAAGCCAACTCCGGCATATGTAATTTACAGTCATCTGTGACCCTGTTTCCCCCCCCCTGGGTGTCATAAATTAGATTCTCCAATTAAGCACGTTCACAGACTGGGCATCATTAATCATGTTCTCTAATTAAGAATTTTCATGGGTAGCTTAGCTACAATCTTTGTAAGGTAAGTGTTGGAATGTACTTCCAGTTTTAACTGCCTCACTGCTCTTTCAGATTTCCTTCCCCCCACCACCTTGTTTATAGCAACTATATAACAGGCATAGGAATGTTTTATGAATTGACGCCTTTGACATTTTAGGGAACTCACCTGAGATAATTAAGTAGAAGAATGTTTTCTTCAAGTCGACACTTAGCTTCTGCTGAGTTGAAGAACAAGTCCATGATGTCTTCCTGGCAGCAATCCAGAAGGGGTTGGGTACTGTGCCTTCTTGGGAAGTTTTTGACTACCCAGTCTAACTCCCAGTTCTGGAATTCTCCAACTGGGAGGACCTTGGTGCCCTATGAGCTTTGTTGTTTTCTTGCAGATGTTTCATTACCATCATCAGCATCCCTAACACTGATGATGTTACCTAGTCTGGTAATTAAATGTCTGAAAAAAAAACAACCAAGTTCAGAGAACACCAAGGATCATCATAATTCCCTCCTCCTCCTTCTGCATTCCACACACACCCCTTCTATCATTGATGTTCCCTAGTTGGGACTTGAAATGTCTTCAAGGAAACAACCCAGCTCAGAGAGTACCAAGGATCCCACAGTCCTCCTCCACTCAACAAACACCCCCTCCCTTCTACCACTGATGTTCCCTATTGGGTCATGAAATACCTGCAAGGAAACAACCCAGCTGAAAGAGCATCAAGGGCCCCACAGTCCTCCTCCACCAACTTCACTCTCCTCCATTCTCCAAACCCCTTTCTCTTCTACTACTGATGATGTTGCCTAGTTGGGTCATGAAACGTCTTCAAGAAAACAGCCCAGCTCAGAGAGTACTAAAGACCCCACAGTTCAACCCTGAGCTTCAAATGATCTCTTCTATCTGGAATGCTCCAAATGGGTCTCCTTCCAAATATTAGCCAGGACTGATCCTGCTTAGCTTCCCAGCCTAAACAAAACAATAGGTTGTATTGTTTTATTTTGTTAATGTCTCAAATGAAGATGTTTTATTCACTCCCTTGTTTTATTATATAAACTATATAGGGCACCAGAAGATGACTATACATACAGTACTTATCCTTAACATATATTTAATGAGAAGAACAAAGCTCTTTCACAATTAGTTAATATCTGTTTGGATTCTTTGGGTGAACTCTGTCCTAAACTGAGATATTTGAAGTTAAATTATATATTTGCTGTTCTTTCTTTTTACCCACTGAGGTGGTTGGGCTTGAAAAAAAGTTATGATTTAAATCTTGAGTTAAGTCTTGGGGGTCCGTGGCCTCAAAAGGTATTTCAAGGGTGTCCCCAGTGAAGAAAAGGTTGAGAACCACTGATCTAGAAGAGAGAAAGCAGAGAAATAGTTGTATATTTTAAATATGGTTTTGGAGGAAATCATTACATGCATTTCAACCTTGCACCATTGTTGTCTCTGGAAAAAAAGGATTTTTTTTTCAATGTTTCCAGTAGTTTTTTACCTTCTGTGCACACAAGTCTAATTTCATTCACAAATTAAAAACAAAACTAGTTCTAGGGGAGGTACTGCTGATTACTTCTCCTAGTACTTAGTGCCCAATTATTCTAGACATGCTCAGACACAATCTCCATCATCTCCACATACCTGTCGTACAGCAAAGAGTCTACATCAGGAAGATTCATACAGTCCTAGTTTGCTTCTTGAAGAATGTCTTCAATTCTTTTATTTACACTCCAGGGAGAACTTTTTACAGGTAACTTATTTTTTGATCTCACCCTAACACATGACCCTTGTTCTTCTTATGATTATGGCTCCTCATGCTCACAGTCTTGTTACAGATTTCCTGGATCCTCGAGCACCTACGGTGGAACTCCTACAGTTGGTAGATCAGGAGAAGGGCACGGTGATGTTGAAATGTATTGCTACTGATTACAGACCCCCAAGTGTCACCATCAAATGGGTGGGTGGTCCACAAAATAAGAAGGAAGACATTGTGGACCAGAGGATGGCAAATGGAACCTACTGGGCTAGCAGCCAATTTACCACCACCCTCGCCCAATGGCAAGAAATGGACAGCAAGACTTGTGAGGTGGTACACCAACCAACAAGAACAACAAAGATCCAGAAGATTTCCAGAAAAGGTGAAATAGAGCAGCAAAGCTAGAATGTCTGAAGTCCATCTTTTAATCAGACATTTCATACTCCAATCTTTCCCTTTCCATTTACTGGATGTAAACTGAGGTTTCCTTCTGAACACTGTGTGCCTGGATTACCCTCCTCCTCCTCTTTTACTTCTTTGGGTGTTGAGAGAGATATAATGCTCTGGTTCCTGCTCTTCTGGTGGCCTCAACCATAGTTATTTAAGATCCTGAGTCACCCTGAAATGAACTGGCTAAAGGGGCTCTGGTGAAATTGTGACAGGCCCAACAAACCAGCAATGGATAACTTATTGCTATACAAATTATAACAAGATTATAATGAATGTACTGCACTCTTTAAAAAAAATTAGAGAAGCTGGTAAGGTGGGATAATTAATTTTGGAACAACCACAATATTTTTATGGACCATGAAGGGTTAAGGGGGAGATTTTGAAGCCACCAATGGTCTTTCTAAATTCTCTGCCACATTTCTGGGCAAACAAATTCAGTAGAGGTCTATGGAGATTCTCAGTCATCCAGGTCATGGTTGTCTCAAAGGTGCTTTTTCAAGAGGCAACTGGACTTTCTGATTTTTCTTTGAAGATGTTTCGCTTCTCATCCAGGAAGCTTTTTCAGCTCTGACTGGATGGTGGGAATGGAAGGATTTATATAGTCCATCTGCATTTAAAAGACAAAGAACACTCTTTTGAAGACCGCAAAGTCCACATTTTGGACAGAGAGGACCGCTGGTTTGAAAAAGGAGTTACAGAGGCCATCTATGTCCAAATTGAATGGCTGTCTCTCAGCAGAGGGGGGAGGAATATGTCATCATCTATCTGCAGTCTACAACATAGTCCTTTCAACTGTTCCAAGGAGGCTCCACACCCATTTGCACTACACAGATGATCCTGAAGACACAGATAAGCTTCCAGATGACCTTAACAACTCACTAAAATAATGCAAATAGCCAACTGTCTACAAGGAGTATAAATCCTTCCATTCCCTACCATCCAGTCAGAGCTGAAGAAGCTTCTTGGATGAGAAGCGAAATGTCTTTAAGGGATAATCAGAAAGTCCAGTTACCTCTTGAAAAAGCACCTTTGGGATGAGATTCAGTAGAAGGTTTCTTCAGGGGATGGAGAAGTTCTCCAGAAGGTTTTTCATGAACAAGGCTCTTCTTGTTGATTATAGCTAAACCTTCTGGAAAAATATCCAAAGACAATTCTTCCATCCAAGCATGGAAATCCAAGGAAGGAGATTATTTGTTCAAGGAAAGTTGCAACATTCAGATACACTTCTCAGCCATTTCTCTAATTAAGTAGGTATGAGACCACAATACCCCACACACAGGAGAGGCTCCAAAATTCTTGTTTTTCTCAAGCAAACTTTCTTTCATCTCATGAGGCCAAAGATAGGAGAATCCATCTTCCTGATGGTTAAGAAGCAAAGAGTTATGCTTATAACATGAGAGATAATGTCTATGGAGATTCTCAGTTATCCAGGCTATGGTTGTCCAAAGGTGCTTTTTTTCAAGCTGCAACTGGACTTTCTTGTTTTTACTTTTGAAGACATTTCACTTCTCATCCAAGAAGCTTCTTCAGCTCTGACAGGACTTTCATTCCCCACCATCCAGTCAGAGCTGAAGAAGCTTCTTGGATGAAAAATGAAATATCTTCAAAAGAAAAGACAAGAAAGTCCAGTTGTCTCCTGAAAAAAAAAGCAACTTTGGGACATTGGAGATAATGGATAAACAGTGGATAAAAATTGAGATACAGGGGAAGGCTAAGAGAGAGTTACACAACTTCATTGCTTCGTTCATTCTAAGAAAGAGAATTAGTTCATTCTCTCCTTGACTCTATTTTTGTAGACCTCATCTTCTTCATTTTCCTACAAAATAAACGAATAAAACTGATGCTTCTCTTTCTGTTCCTTTAGATTGGGTTATGCCCACAGCTCTCATGGTGACTCTGAATGTCCATCCACTCTGTCCAAGTTTAGGAACCATCAGTAGTGTGACTTTAGTCTGTTCCATCTATAGCTACTCCCTTGAGAACATTCAAGTCACCTGGACACCAGATGGAAATTTTGAAACGTCACCAAAGGATCAGTCAAAGTTCTATGCTAGCAGCAACTTCACAGTATCCCTACAGGAGTGGAACAAGCTAAAAGAATATACCTGCAAAGTAACCCAAGCTGGAACAAACCACACAGAGACAAGAACTATCAGCAAGTGCAAAGGTGATTCTGTTTCTGTGTGTATGTCTCTCTCTCTCTCTCTCCCTTTTTCCTTATTCTTTTTCTTTCTCTCTTTCTTTCTCTGTCCCACTTTATTTATTCTTATTCTTTTTCTCTTTCTCCTTGATTCTTTTTCTTTATCTCTCTCTTTCTCTCCCTCTCTCTCTCCCTTTTTACTTATTATTTTTCTCTCTGCGTCTATTTCTTTTTCTTTCTCTGTTTCTCTCATGGTTCGCCCCAAAATGCTACTTATAGACCCATCTTCAAAGTTTTGACAGCGGCACAAACTCCATGGTCATGAGATCACAAATTTAGGCACTTGGCAATTGGCTCATCTTTACTGCCATTTGCAGAGTCCTGTGGTCATTGTGATTTGGGACTGTTTTTGCCAGTTTCCGGCATTGACTTCCAGTTTTCTGCAAAACAACAACAACAACTCCTGTTGGGGAAAAGGTATTTGTTTAATTACTATAACACTTACTGAACAACCTCTGCAGAAAATCAAGCTGGTCACATGATGCTTTGACTTTCAACTGCAAAGATTTAGGATGATAATTATGGGCTCAATTAAATTGTAAGTCAAGGATTTCCTGTATAGAGTGAAATGTTCTAATTTGTTGCCGATCGGGCCAATTCTTCCTGCTTTCCTCAACTCTAGTTCAAATCAAATCAAGTTTCCTACAATCAAAGACCAGAGACCAGAACAAATAAAAACACTCACAAAATATCCAGTTAAAAATTCTACAATAAGGTAATAAATAACAGATAAAATCTATATTAAAATCACAATTCAGCATCCAATCTGTCAGTTACACATGGCCTAACTATACTATAATATCAATCCTTACACAGTGGCAGAGGTGGTATTCAGCAGGTTCTGACCAGTTCTGGAGAACTGCTAGCAGAAATTCTGAGTACTTCAGAGAACCTGCAAAAACCACCTCCTGGCCCCATCTATTCTCTGCCTCCCGAGTCCCAGCTGATCAGCTGGGTCTTCTTTTGTTGCCTTGCACAGGGGAACGGAGCTGAAAAGCAGGTTAGTGGGGTGAGGATGGAGTGGGGATTTTGCAGTATCCTTCCCCTGCCATGCCCACCAAGCCACGGCCACAGAACTGGCAGCAAAAATTTTTGAATCCCACCGCTACATGGTGGACTCTAGTTCAATACTTCCTACAGGTAGTCCTTGACTTATGACCACAATTCAGCCCTAAATTTCTGTTGCTAAGAGAGACAAGTGAGTTAAGTGAGTTTTCCCCCATATTACAACTTTTCTTACCACATTTGTTAAGGGCATGGCTGCAGTTGTAAAATTAATAACAGGGCTGTTAAGTGAATCTGGCTCCCCCATTGTCTTTGCTTCTCAGAAGGTTGTAAAAGGGGATCAAATGACCCGGACACATTGCAACCATTATGAATCATCTGAATTTTGATCATGTGATGATGGGAATGCTGCAATGGTCATAAGTGTGGAAAACGGTCATGTTCTGACCCAGCTCTCCAAACACGACAAACTCTCTGAATTTAAATCAATGATTCCTTTATTTGGAGCACTAGCAGCCCCAGCAAAAAGGTTCTCCCTCAATGCAGGCTAACAAGTCTGTCCAGCATTAGTTGTTTGCCATATCTATTCATCTCCTCCCTCTGCCTTTTATCCCCAGAGCTAGGGTGGGGCCTCACTAGCCATCCCAAGGACCAGCCCATAGATTTCCACTGTTCTCCTCTCCTCTGCCTTCTGGGCATCCGTGTGTCAGGCACTGGACCCAGCTGTTCCTCCTCTTCCTCATCAGCCACCTCCAGACCTGAGGGCTGTTGACTCTCCATCTGAGGGCTGATGGATGGCCCCGGCTCCACCACTCACTCTCTCTCTCTCTCTCTGCCAACTCCACTCCCACTTCCCCCTTGGAGCTCTAAGGTTGCCTTGAGGTTGACCCTGACTCCCATGCCTCCTCCTCATCTGATTCAGCTGCTGGAAGAGCTGGTGGCCAACAGGCCACAACAGGTCATAAGTCACTTTTTTCAGTGCTGTTGTAACTTCGAATGGTCACCAAATGAACTGTTGTAAGTCAAGGATTACCTGTATAATGTTTTGTTTCTCCATATGCTCTTTTTTATAATTTCATTTTCCCCATCATAAAATGTTTGTTGTTTGCACTCTTGCAGCCTGTAAGAACAGTGTGCCATCTCCCACAATTTATCTATTCAAACCACCCCTTGAGAGACTCCTCAACCAAAACAGAGCCATCTTGTCTTGCCTTGTGGTGGGCTATGAACTGAAGAACATCATGTTCACCTGGACAATGGACGGACTTAACCTCACCACGAATGCCACCACAGAAAAAATCAAGACACACACAAATCAGACCCAAAGTTTCCAAAGCCAACTTAACCTCACCAGGCAGATCTGGGATACTGAAAAGAAAATCGAATGCATTGTTTCTCATCTCTGCTCACTTTTCCCTGAGGTGAAGCAGAGCATACAAAAAAACACAGGTGAGAGAAGATTCAGCAAGGCCCCCAAAACTCAGGAGGAAATATTTGGCTTTCCCTAATGTCTATGGTGGGGTGTCAAACTCAAAGCCTGCGGGCCGGATCCAGCTCATGATGTAGTCAGATCCAGCCCACAGGGCCATCCTGGTCTAACCAATGCAAAGAGGAAAGATCAGGCCAGCCTGGCTTCAGCCTGGTCTACTCAATGTGAAGAGGACAGATCAGGCCAGCCTGACTTCAGCCCAGTCTACCCAATGCAAAGAGGAAACATGCTAGCAGTTTGAGGAGTGGCGTCAAACTAGCCACACCCATCCAGTTGGCCATATCCACCTAGTTGGTCACACCCACCCAATCAGCCACGTCCACCTGCCCCACCAAGATCAACTACTGTCCTGATGCAGCCTTAAATAAAATTGAATTTGACACCCCAGTCTATGGAGATTCTCAGACATCCAGGTTATCTCAAAGATTTTTTTTTTCAAAAGGCAACTGACTTTCTTTGTTTTTCTTTGAAGATATTCACTTCTTATCTAAGAAGCTTTTTCAGTTCTGACTGAATGGTGGAGAATGGAAGGATTTCTATTTCTTGCAAAGGGGAGTAAATTTTTATTCCTATTTGCACTATTCAGGGCACAGATAAATCTCCAAGTGGCCTCAATGATTCTCAGGAAGAGGACTAATGACCAGATGACTGCAAGGAATACTTCCATTCTCCACCATTCAGTCAGAACTGAAAAAGCTTCTTAGATGAAAAGTGAAACGTCTTCAAGGAAAAACAAAGAAAGTCCAGTTGCCTTTTGAAAAAGCACCTTTGGGATTTGGCTTACCCCTGAAAATTGTGGAGGGAGGGAGAATTATTCACTGGACCAATTATCAGAGAAATTATCACCATATCTTTGGTTTCATGTGCATCAGAAAATGAGTGGCCCAAATAAAATCACTGAAACCATGAAAATTAAATAACATGAATGCACCATCCTTACTGTATCATCCATGAGGTTTACTACTTATACCAACCTTCCCTTTTCTTTCACTTTTTTTAAAAAATCACCCTTATCCATATTTCTATCTCTATCTTTATTTTTATAGATTCTTGCCAAGAACCTTCTCTCTCCTTGGTCCTTCCACCACTATCTCAACTGACACAAGCTACCTCCCAAGCTGTTGCTTGGTTGGCTTGTGCGATCAATGGATTCTTCCCATCTGAGATACTCATCAAATGGAAGAAGAACAACAGAAATATAGATGCCTCTGAGTATATCACAGGCCCATCCATACGTGAAACTGGGAAGTCTACTTTTTTTACTCAGAGCGTTTTGAAAATCCCAGCATCTGAATGGGAAAACAGAGCTGTATATACATGCCTAGTGGGACATGAATCCCTAACTATCATGAAGAACATCAGTAAATATTTGTATGGTAAGTCTTGGTGCTGCAAAATTCTTGATCAGCCAAGAATGGAACCAAGGTTTAATTCTGCTCAGTGCAAATTATTATGTGAATCATAGATGGTAGTGAAGAAACTTGAAGAATCTCCACTTCTTAACCCCAAATAAAATGCATAAATATTTACAACTTTAAGAAGCTACTGAATGTCCTTTATTGAACATTAGCTCTATACACGTGCTTCACTATGAAATTATGTGATCGGACTTAGTTTTTGGGGTGGAAAATAAGGGGAAATTGTGCCTCTGCCTACCAGCATCCATCAGTATTCATCTGTCTAGCGTCCTGTCAGTGTGTGTGAGAGTTGAGGGCTGTTTGGAAACTGAAACAGTATTTGCTGTGTAAGCAAGAAGGAGACAGCAAGGAGCCTGGGCGTGGCTTAACTCAACTGTTCTGTACTAAAGCTCCTTGATGCTGTGAAACTGAAACTCCTCTCCTCTGCTTGTGTTTTGCATTTGGAACAGATTTCTTTTCAGGTGAGGAGGGGGAGTAGAACTCCTTAACACCAGAGCTTGTTAATAGTAATATATGAAATACTAATGCTCTGATGGTCATTTTGAAAAATCCTTTCTTAATGAGCACCTAAAAGCCAAGAGGAACATACATGCCAAATTTGAAGTTTGTAGGCTTTACAGTTTTAGAGATTTCATGATGATGCGTGAGTGGTATTTCGCTTTTATATATATATAAATTTTAAGGTAACCTTTTTGGTACGATAGCCCCATCAGTGGTGTTTGGGCAGAGATGGCTGTTTACATATTGCAATCTTCTCTTGTGACCAACACATCCAAAAATATGTTTCCAATGGGAAAGAAACCTCCATCAGTTGTTTGAAATCACTAAATTTCATGGCCACTCCTATCAAATAAAAAACGGGTGTCAAACGTTGCTGATCTATCTAGATTATTGTTATTTAGCCATATATATAAAACTCACATGGTCTTGATTATGTGAATGCATCATGCAACCCCAAAAACCAACCATTTCTTTTCAGATTTCCTGAAACCCACTCCTCCACGAGTGATGGCATTCCACATCTTTGAGGACAAGGGCTATCCAAAACTTGTCTGCTTGGCCACCAGCTTTTACCCCAAAACCATAGACATTCAGTGGAATACCAAAGGAGAGAAACTCAGTTCCATTCAAAACTGTTCCTCTCCAGTGCCTCTCCCTGATGGGACATTCCAGAAGGACTGTAGTTTGACCATCAGTGGAGAAGATTGGCACAATCCACAAACATACACATGCACTGTAAATCACCGTGCAACCAACTTTGTGATTAAGAAAGATGTGCCTTCCTCTGGTAAGTTGTACTTTGTACCAGTGGTGGGATTAAAAAAAAAATACTATCGGTTCTATGGGCGTGGCTTGGTGGGCATGTTGTGGCTTGATGGGTATGGCTTGGTAGGCATGGCAGGGGAAGGATATTGCAAAATCCCCATTCCCTCCCCACCCCACTAATCTGCCTTCCAGCTCTGTTTTTCTATGCAGAGCAACAAAAGAAGACCCAGCCGATCGGCTGGGACTCAGGAGGCAGGGAATAGATGGGGGCAGGGCCAGTCAGAGATGGTATTTGCTGGTTGTCTGAACTACTCAAAAGTTCCACTACTGGTTCTCCAGAACTGGTCAGAATCTGCTAAATACCACCTCTGCTTTGTACACTTAAATTGAAAACAAAAGAAAAAGTGGGTTTGATCTATCTGCAAAGTGCTTTTACTGGTGAGTGAATAGCCACATTTCTTGAGCCTCATTATGGTCCACTTCACTTTCCAAATCAGTGGCCTTGACTTTTAGTCTGCCAAGTCCCACATGCTAATGATTGCTTCATTATTAATATGTTTCCTAACAGAAATGTTATGCTTTTAGTGATTTGCACAGCCAAAATACATTAAGGGTATGGGTCTAGGACAACTCTTCATGGCCAACTGGCCATAGTCAACTCACTGTGGGACAATTCAATATGGATCCATTTTCCAAGGTTGATTCCATTCATCCTTTATTTTGCCTGTCTCCAAGTAGAAGGACCTGCATTTTTTTGAAACAGAACAAAGTTGTTTGTTCCTCCTTCTTCATCAGCCCTAGCATCCAGATGTTAGATTAATTTTATTTAGGTTTCCCAGGCTAATCACAAGAAGGAGCAGCTAGTTTTGAAGTTGTCATTCCAATATATCCCCTTTAGGCAGGAGGTGAGGTAGGAACAGGAATATACCCATCAAAGTAATTCATGCAACATTGCTTTTGAAGGAATGGTGACATCTCCAAGCAATATGGAAGTGATCAAGATGCAGTTGCCATCCTTCGAAGAGCTCTTCACAAACAGAAGTGCAACTCTAACCTGCATGATGTCCCTCACAAATGCCAGTGCCAATGCAACCTTCAGCTGGACCATGGATGGCAAGCCGGCCAACAATAATTCAGTGACAAATGAAGTCTTCCAAGAAACCAACTACACTTCTTTGATGTATGGCCGATTGCAGGTGAATCTGAGTGAATGGATCAACACCACTCGATTCGCTTGTAGCATCCAGAGTGGCCTAGGAGAAATGGAGATGAAGCATTTTGACCGAAGGAATGGTAAGGACTCAGTGGTGGGATTCAACAGGTGAAACAACCGGTTTAGTGAGCGGGCACTTAGTTTGCAAAACCACCCATCTTCAGCTCTAAAACTTACTCTCTACTTCAGCCCTAGTGAGTAAAACAGCTGAGGCATGACAATCCACTGTGCTACACGAATCAGCTGAGCTGCAAAACATGGAAATATAGGACAGACTAGTGCAGGTGCAGGTGGGCAGGGCCAAGTGATCACCGGAAATACCAATTCACTCGAACCGGTCCATACCAGCTGAATCCCACCCCTGTAAGGACTCCTATAAAGAGCCCGCAAGCAAATGATACAGAAGAAGTACTCTAAGTATAGGGAGATTGGGAAGTAATCAGGGGTGGGATTCTACCAGTTCGCACCTATTCACTAGAACCAGTTGTTAACATTCTAAGCAGTTCGGAGAACCAGTTGTTAGAAGAAATTACTAGCCTAATCCTGTAAGGAAGGCAGGAAGGAAACATTCTGGTGTTGCTTACAGAAACTGCCTCTCCATTAACCCTTATTATATTCTTGGCAGGACTACACTTCCTGTCTCAGGAACATCTCTGGAGTTTTTCCCCCCTCCTTTGCTGGTACTTTGCTTGTGTGGAGTGACCATTCAAAGTTACAATGGCACTGAAAAAAGTGACTTATGACCATTTTTCACACTTATGACTGTTGCAACATCCCCACAGTCATGAGAGGCCAGGCGAGGAGATGTGTGCCTCGATGTAAGTGATATTGAGTTGGCCACACCCAGCCAATAACATGATCACCAAGCCATGTCCACCCACTCACATGACCACCAAGCCACTCCCACCACCTAAGCCATGCCCACAGAACCAGTTGTTAAAAAATTTGAATCCCACCCTGGAAGTAGCTCAATTCTGCCTTATTCTGAATTGATCCTGGCAGTAGCTATCATTAGAGCAGAGTCTTATTTCTCAACAGCAGAATCACGGCAATGTTTGTTTGTTTGTTTGTTTGTTTATTCATTCATTTTAGGAAATGTATATTGCCACCTAGACACACATGGCAACTCAAGGTGGCTTACAGGAATATAAAAACCTCACATATAAAACACTAAAACTAATAAAAGAATAATAATCTCATCATAAATGACCAAAAAATGTAATAATCTCCCACCCACACCCACCCCACCCCAGCCCAGCTACAACACATCACATGAGCCTTTTCATGGGCTCCATCCTGCTCTGAGTTCCCCAGGCCTGGTGTTAGAGTGGGGGCCAGTCTCGTTCCAGAGAGAGAGGGAGCCACCATGGGAAAGGCCCTTCTTCTGGGTCACACCAGGTGTATCTCCCTAGGGGATGGGACCTGCAACATTCCTTGCCTCCCCGCTCTCATGGGTCAGGTAGATATGACCAAAAAAGAGACAGTTCCTTAGATAGCCTGGTCCCAAACCATGAAGGGCTTTAAAGGTGACAGCCCAGCAACTTGACGGTCTTAATGGTATGTTTACAACAGAGCCAGTTTTGCCTAGTAATTGAGGTGCTAGTTTAGAAACCGGAAGACAGTGAGTTCTAGTCCCACCTTATGCATGAAAGCTGGCTGGGTGACTTTGGGCCAATCACCAGGAGACTGTGAGTTCTAGGCCCATGTTAGGCATGAAAACCAGCCTGGTGACTTTGAGCCAATCAGCAGGAGTCTGTGAGTTTTAGCCCCACATTAGGTATGAAAGTTGGCTGGGTGATATAGGGCTAGTGCAGGGCTGTCAAACTCCTGGCCTGTGGGCCAGATGCATCACATGCTGACCACACCCAGTTTAGCAAAGGGGGAAAACATCCCAATATGCCACTATGATGCTATGAGTTTGACACCCCTGGAATAGTCCCTCTGTCTCTGCCCAACCCACCTCACAGGGCTGTTTTCAGGAAAAGAAGAGAAAGAAGGAACCTATGTATGTTTCTCAACTTAAGTTACTTATAAATTAATAAAGGCAGGATAAAAAAATCTAATAAATAAATAATATTGATGGCCTTTAATTTAGGAATGTTGAAGATTACCTGAAAAGTGAGCAGCATAGTGGCCTAGTGCTGAAGACACTTGGGAGGTTGACAGTTCAATCCTAAATAGCAGCAGATATTTCTCTACTGGGGGTTGAAAGAAATAAAATATCTGCTGTGAACTCTGTGTAGCATTAGGAAGGGCATCAGGACAGTAAATGCTCAGCTCCTTCCAGTCTACCCCAAATTAAGGGATTACAGGGTCATAAAAAGGGAGTTTTATCCTTACATGAAAAAAAATTAAAATAGTGGTTTTGAGGGCAGGGAATTCTGAGAGGGAAAAAACCCTTCTTTTCTGACCAAGGTTTCAAAAAATCATGAAGCAGGCTCCTCATCCCGACAAACCCCCTTTTTATTAGGCTAATGTGAATTCCTATCATTCACATTCAGCAAAGTCCCAACAAACAGTCTTTCAAGAATGATTTACAACCACAGACCTTATCAGGCTTGGAGAGTTGCCAGGCCGATAGCTTCCAAGCGCAACGCTGTACCAGAAAATACTTGGCAAAGAGTCATGAACAGATCTTCACCCTAATTAAATGAACTAATTATCTCCTGCAAACACCACTCCCCCTTTGCTCCTCTTTATTCCCTATGGGAGGGGCCATTCACTGTCCACCTGTGCCTTTACTCCCGAGTCAATCCTCGTTCCTCAACTGTTCCCTTCTCCTGACAGCTCTGCACATGTACACACTGGGTACAGGCTCCAGCTGTTCTTCTGCCCCACTTATCTCCGACTCCAAAGGCAGCTGATAACTGTCGGACAGCCCTGGCCCCATCTCTGCCCCGATACAGAGAACCGATCAGAGCCTTCCGCAGACTCCAGGACTGACCCATGTTTTCCCCCAACCTCCTCACTGTCCAAGCCTGCCACCAGCCCTACTGGCTACTGGTGGGCCACAACACCTTCTCGATACAGCTAAGGGTACAATTATGGTAGAGCCCAGCACATTTTGTTTCTCAACCATGTTGTCTTGTCTTTGTTAATCCAGGGACTATGAGACCCCCCAAAGTAGATCTCCAGCGTCAATCATCCAGTGAAGACTTCAATGTAACCCTACTGTGCATAGCAAAAGATTTCTATCCAGATGAAATCTTTCTAAAGTGGGAAGAAGAGAACCGAGAGATGTCCTTCAAGGGTTACGACGCCTATGGCATGAAGTGTGACCATGAGAAACAAACGTGCTCCTTGCTAAGCATGCTCGAAGTCCCCACAAGCAAATGGATGATGGGAGCCTCCTACAGATGCCTTGTAGCTCACGTCTCTTCTGAAAACATAATCGATAGAACAACTAATTTCTTAACTGGTAAAAAAAATCAATGCCCTAATTGTGGCACTTTTGTTATAATGCACCTTTTATGTATCTTTCCATGTTACATTAAAACAATATGCACGAATTGGATGTTTCTTTCTTTCTTCTTCGATTGGCACCTGGTTTACACCAAAAAGAGTCACAGTTTAGGCCAATGCAACACTCCAAAGATGCTATCTAAGGGTAGTGAAGTTTTTTGTTAATGTTGCTGATATGTTCCCACAGACATCCATTTGACATGCATTTGATGCTTTCCTCCAAAAAAAAAAAAAACCAAAGCTTGTCATCTTTTTTACTTATGTTTGAACATGACTTTTGACCCTAATCATTTCTCCTTGATGGTTTAAAGACTGGTTCACTACTGAATCTTATGCTTTGGGGGATGAGGATTTTATAGTTGTTTCTCTACGCATGATGCGCTTTGATCTTGCTTTAAATCTGCTTTGATTATTTTATACTTTTGGGGGGTCATTTTTGTAACTCACCCTGAACCTTTGGTTCTTGGTGGTGTGAAATATCATAATCACAGGTAATCCTCCACTTATGGTCACTTAGCAACTGTTTGAAGTTAGGGTGGACCCCACAAAAGCTACTTATGACCTGATTCTGAAATTCAGATGGCCATCCCCCCATGTGGTCATGTAATTGCATTTGAGGTGTTCCACAACCAGCCAACATTTACAGATGTTTGCAGCACCCTGCAGTCATGTGGTCACAATTTACAGCATTTTTGCCAGAAATCACCATTTACTTCTGGGTTTTTGGCAAAAAAATAACAATAGTTTTGTTTAACAATTGCCACATTTGTTGAATAACCATGGCATTTGCTTAACAATGACCACAAAACAATAGTTGTAAAATCAAGTTGCATGAATAATGACCCATTCTGTAACCATCATGGCTTACAACAGTAAATGCCAGGCTCCATAATGGATGTAAGTCAAGGACTACCCATAGAGATGTTAAATAAATGATCAGATAGAAATTGATAGTGCCTCTCTCCCTCACTCTGTCCATGAAATGTTTTCTCTTGGCTTTTCTTCCTTTGCTTTTCAGAGCCATCTTTCTAATTTGATTTTTTTCCACTCCATTCTTCAGATTCCTGGGATTGTACCCTCATGGGAGCAGCCTTCTGTGACATTCGCAATGAAAGCGAAGATGAATACAGTGAGCTGGAAGAAGCCAACGGTGTCTGGAATAAAGTTTTCACCTTCATTATTCTCTTTATTGTGGCCATATTTTATGGCGGCCTTGTCACTTTCATCAAGGTAAAAAGGAAATCAATTCCAAGCATAGAAATAGATTATTGCCATCTCTTTCTTTCTCAATTGCCCATAAAGTAAATGAGTACTACCCATTGCAGCAAAGAATCATGACAGAAGCAACAAAGATTATTAGGGGGCTGGAGGCTAGAACATATGGAGGAATTGGGTATATCTAGTCTAATGAAAAGAAGGACTAGGATGACATTATAGCAATATTCTAATATTTTAACAGATTAGCAGAGTTGGAAGGGATCTTGTAGGGCATCTAGTCCAACCCTCCACCCAAGCAGGAGACCTTACATCATTTCTGACAAATGGCAGTCCAGTCTCTTCTTGAAAGTTCCCACAATTTCTGAAGGCAATTTTTGTTCCATTGGTTGATTGTTCTCACTGTCAGAAAATTTCTCCTTATTTCTAGGTTGAATCTCTCCTTGTTCAGTTTCCATCCACTATTCCTTGTCTGGCCTTCAGGTGCCTTGGATAATATTTTGAGCCCTTCCATTCTGTGGCAGCCCCTCAAATCTTGGAACACTGTTATCATGTGTCCCCTGGACTAGCCATGTCCAGTTCCTGTAACCGGTCTTCATATGTTTTAGTCTCCAGTCCCCTCATCATCCTGGTTGTTCTTCTCTGCACTTTTTCTAGAATCTCAACATCTTTTTATAGTGTGGTGACTAAAACTGGATGCAGTACTCTAGGTGTGGCCTTACTAAGGTTTTATAGAGTGGCATTAGTACCTCATTTTAAGGGGTTGCCACGAAGAAGAGGGGGGTCAACTTATTATCCAAAGCACCAGAAGGTAATGCAAGAAACAATGGATATCCCAAAGGTACTTTTTTTCCAATAGACATCTCCATAGACATTAAGCAATGGATGGAAACTAACCAAGGAGAAAAACAACCTAAAACTAAGGAGAAATTTCTAGACAGTGAGAACAATCAAACAATAGAAACATTTGTATTCAGAAGTTTTGGTGCTCCATCACTGGAGTCTTTGAAGAAGAGACTGGGAAACCATTGGTCTGATATAATATATCATCTCCTGCTTGAGCAGGGCGTTGGACTAAAGACCTCCAAAGTCCTTTCCAACTCTGATGATATTCTGTGTTCAGTTCTAATTATCCCAGGTTGAGGAACCTGGGTCCACTTAGATGTTCCTCAGCTGCAATGTCTAGCAGCCCCTACCAGCAAAGTCAAGGGTGAAGGATATTGGGAGTTTATTATTATTTATTTTTATTTATTTATTAATTCGACTTATATGCCGCCCCCTCTCCGAAAGGACTCAGGGCGGCTCACAGCTAAAATACAATAATAACAATAAATTACCTAAAAATATATTAAACAGTTGTAAGCCGAATTAGAATTAAAACCCCAAAATAAACAAACCCCAAAGAGTCCCAAAATAAAAAAAAAACAAAATAAACAAACCCCAAGGAGTTATACTCAAAGGTGCTTTTTCAAGAGGCAGCTGGATTTTCTGGTTTTTCTTTGAAGACATTTCACTTCTCATCCAAGAAGTTTCTTCAGCTCTTCAAAGAAAACATCATCAAAGAAAAACCAGAAAGTCCAGTTGCCTCTTGAAAAAGCACCTTTGGAACAACCATGACCTGAATGACCTATGGATAATCTCCATAGACATTGGGAGTTATAGTTCAACAATAACTGGAAGGCTAACTCACCCCTCCACTGAGTGGGAAGGACTCAGTTCGTTACTATAAGTCCAAATATTCCTCAGCCTTTTGGAGTACAATTTGAATATTCAGAATTTGGAGAAAGCATTTCAGATGCCACAACATAGCACAATGTATGCTTCTATATCAGGATTTACCCATTAGCCTAGTAACTAATTATTCTCTACTATCAAGAGTTACAGGAGTCCTTGACCTATGACCACAGATTTCCTCTGTTCAGTAAAGCAGGTTTTAAGTGAGTCTCAACTGAT
Source organism: Naja naja (assembly GCA_009733165.1). Classification (NCBI taxonomy): domain Eukaryota; kingdom Metazoa; phylum Chordata; class Lepidosauria; order Squamata; family Elapidae; genus Naja; species Naja naja. The sequence goes on from CM019155.1 coordinate 146,419,080, forward strand.
TTTAGTGATATTTTCAGCCCGGTTACTAAGCAAAACACTGTGGTTATTAAGTGAATCATGCGATTATTAAGCACATTTGGCTTCTCCCATTACTTACTGGAAGTCAGCTGAGAATGTTACATGGTGATCACATGACGCCAGGATGTTGCAACCATCATAAATATATGCTGGTTGCCAAGCACCCCAATTTTGATCCCTTGACCATAAAGATGCTGTTATGCCTGTAAGTGCAAGAACCAGTTGTCAGTTTTTTTTCAGTGCCATTGTAACTTCAAACGGTCACTAAATGAACAGTTCTAAGTCAAGAAGTACCTATATAACATTTGTTCTAAGTTCATGCAGGTAGTTAAGATATGAAAATGGTAATAAGCTAGATATCGTAGAGCAGGGGTGTCAAACTCAAGGCCCATGGGCTGGATTCAGTCCATGGGTTGCTTAGATCTGGCCTGCAGGGCTGGAAACAGTGGAAGACCAACCCGTAGTGCCTCTACCAGCAGAAATGGAGATTGGGACCCTGCATGGCCCTCCCAGGCTCCATTTTTTGCCATGACAACCTCCTGCAGCTTTCTTCCAGCAAAAGCAGAGCTCTGTTTTCACTGGAGAAGGCTGCAGGAGACCTTCATGGCCAAAAATGGAACCTGGGCAGGCCACGGGCTGCATTCCTGGGCTCCATTTTTGCTGGCAGAGGGCTGCAAGAGGCTGTCGCAGCCAAAAACAGAGCTTCAATGAGTGACTTCAAACTGGCCACACCCCTGGCCATACCCCCCTCCAAGGTCAAACACAACCCTGATGCAGCCCTCAATGAAATTGAGTTAGACACTCATGTCCTAGAGGCATACACCAGGTCAATTATTTAATATTGTGTAGTTGATTTAATCCTCTCTCCCTCTCTCTCTCTCTCCCTCCCTCCCTCTCTCTCTCTCTCTCTTTCTCTTTTCACAGGTGAAATAACCATCATCCCTTTCCTATCAATGAAGCACACAGTCAAACGAGACCCCACCTTTTCCCCTTCATCATCCATTTCTCTCACCCATCCTTCATGACCACTGTTCTAAGCTATGTGTTCTGTGGAAAGTCACAGCAAAGCATTAAATGTCACAAAAAAGCTATCTACTTCCACCTGACCCTGTCTCTACTTCGGTAGCCTTCACAATAAGAGGAAGAGATCAGTTGGTTTTCTACATGGAAGAAAAAAGGCTATAGGAAAGGAAGGAAATTTAATACCCAAACCTTCACAAATGCTAAGGAACTCATTAAGGATGCACAAACACCAAATTGTTATCCTTTCCCCTTACATCTCAAAGGGAAAATGTTAAAAGAGCAAGAAGAAATATTGTGCACTTTTCAAGCCAAACCACCTTTGGATCATGATTAATTTACTGCCATGGAACATTGCAAGACTTGATGGACCTTCTGGCGTGCTAAAATCCCTTTTCAAGAATGACCCTGTTTTTATTTTTCAAGAAAAGAGGGCAAAGGAAAACCCATTCCCCCACTTCCAATACTTAACTTACCAACTTATTTTTCAGTATCAGTTTTATTCTTCTCTTTTTTTGTGTAGCCAAAGGTGGTATTCAGCCAGTTCAGACCGGTTCTGGAATACCGATAGCGGAGATTTTGAGTAGTTCAGAGAACTGGCAAATGCCACCTCTGGGTGGCCCTACCCTCCTTCCTCCACCATTCCCTGTTCTATATTCCCTTGTTTTTTAGCTCAGCCGATTTGCATGGCAGTGCAGATTGCTGTGCCTCAGCTGAGCTAAAAAAACAGCTCAGCTCAACACTTGAGACTTTGAGTGGTCTTTGAGGTGGTGTTTGAGTGCTGCACATGCGTGCAAAGTGCGCTGTCATAGAAGCAATAGGAAAAGATTTGGAATGCCACCACTGTGTTTAGCCCTTTAGTGCTAAATAGCTAGTCACCATTTTCTTTAAAGTCAATTTAATTAACTACTCTCCGAATTAGGCCCAGAATAATCCAACATAAAAAATAGTAAACTACCTTCTAGAGCAGGGGTTCCCAACCTTTTCTATACCCCTCACCCCTAGAACACTTCTGGTATATTCTCACACCCCTTACAAAAGTAAATCATTACATGCATATAGTTATTCATATACACTATAATTTTGAAACTTCTCAACCCAAGCTTCTGCACTCCCTGGAATATTGTCTCGCAACCCCAGTTGGGAACCCCTGTTCTAGATTGTCCAAAATCAACGGTTATTTTGCTTGAAAGTAGAGGTATCTAGAAACATGTGTTGTATGTTCCTTGATTAAGGTTATGTATGGATATTATTGTGATACAGCATAAATGAGCATTAATCTTTTTTTTCAGTTTATGAAACTGAATAACACTGCCTTGGCAATTGCATTTATTTTATCCTATTAGCACTAAAGTTTGCCCTTTTGTGCTATATAAACTGCATTAAAATAGGTTTTTATTGCATTTCATTATATTGTGCTAAGTTTTATGCTGTGTACTGCACTATTCTTAAGATCATTGCTTATTTTTTCTGCATTTTTTTAACTTAGATAGTTGCACTGAATCTGACTATATTATTTTTCTGGTTCTCCATCATATAATTTTCTCATTTAGTGGAATTATTCTGTAAAATTTTTGCTGCTACATAAAGTTTCTTTTTCTACCTATATATTGTTCTTTGCCTCTATCTTTTTTAAAGGGGGTGGGCTGGAGGGACTGCAGTAAGTATTGATTTTGTATCCAGTGGGAGTTGACTCAAGTCATCAAAATCAAATTGATGGCATTTATTAATAACAGCCAGTTGGGTGTAGTGATTAGGTCAGACAAGAAACTGGAGTAGTGGGAGTTCTAGTTCCACCTTGGGAACAAAATTGCATGTCCTTGAGCCAGTCACTTTCCCTCATCTCTAGAAAGAAGGCAATGGCAAACCACCACTGAAAAACCTTGCCAATAAAATTGCAGGGACTTGTCTTCAAGAATCAGATGTGATTAAATAGAAGAGGGGGGGAACCTTATACATAAAAAGTCATAAATTTATAGCCTAAGTACCATTGGTGGGAATGTTTACAAGAAAAAGGAGAAATAAGCTTTAAAAACAGGATGGAGATCAATAACAAATGTTCCCAGGTACAGATGTTTTCAAGTTTTGACTCTAGAGTGTTCGGAAATTAGAGAAGTTGTAAATTTCAGCACAGTTCTTTCCTAACTAGCAATAGCACTTAGATTTATATAGTCCTTTACAGCTCTCTCTAAATGGTTTACAGAGTCAGCATATTGCCCTCAACAATCTGGGTCCTCGTTTGATCATCCTCAGGATAGTTTATTCAATTGTGCCTCATTGATTCAACATATCCTTAATAGGTTTAGTGTGACAAAAAAAACACTCCAGAAGGTTAAGGGAAACCCATAACCCATCTTTCCTGAGAAATGGTGAGATTTCTCAAAAAATATTGCAATCCTCAAAACAAAGCAAATAAAATTACTACAGCCATAAATCCAGTGCAATCAATAAAATGCAACCCAATCAAACATTTAATAATGTTCATATATAAACAGAATCACCTCTGCAGGCAGTCATTCTGTCCCATAACAGTAACCTTCTCATTGCATATCCTTATTACTTAGTCATAAAGTTTTGTTACAGAAAAAGTGATTTTAGGGTTTCTTTCAGCTTTAGCATCTTCCTGTGGGGACATTTACCCAAGAATAGCTTCACTGAATAGATAAAACTCTTGTGTTGCACAGTTTCTCCACAGATAACCATGCATTATATTACATATTAGCATCTATTTCCAGATGGCAGACCTTGGTTGGTTCCTAAAAAGCTAAAGACATTTTTAATCTTCCTAGTACATGGATATGAGACATATTAGGAAAAGTTATTGATGTTGAGACAAAATATGTTGAGACTTTGGAAAAAGTGCAGAGAAGAGCAACTAAAATGATTAAAGGCCTGGGGGACTAAAACATATTTTATTTTTTATTACAAGGATAAACATAGTTGTGAATACATGAAATGAATACATATAAGAAAAATAAAAGAAACAATAGGACAGGGATGGTAGGCACATTGGTGCACTTATGCATGCCCCCTACAGACCTCTTAGGAAAGGGGTGAGGTCAATAATAGACAGTCTAAGGTTAAAGTTTTTGGGGTTTGGTGAAGAAACCACAGAATCAGGTAGAGTATTCCAGACATTGACCACTCTCTTGCTGAAGTCGTATTTCCTGCAATCAAGTTTGGTGCGGTTAACCTTGAGTTTGTATCTATTGTGTGCTCTTGTGTTGTTATGGTTGAAGCTGAAGTATTCATTGACTGGAAGGACATTACAATGTATGATTTTATATACAATATTTATATCAGACTGAAGGCGGTGTAGTTCTAGATTTTCTAGGTCTAGAATTTCAAGTCTGATGGCATAAGGTATTCTACAACAAGTAGAGGAGTGTAGAACTCTTCTTGTGAAATATTTCTGGACTTTCTCAACTATGTTAATATTAGATACATGATATGGGTTCCAGACTGATGAGCTGTATTCGAGTATTGGTCTAGCAAATGCTTTGTATGCCCTAGTTAGTAGTGTGATATTACCAGAGAAAAAGATACGTAGTATTAGGTTAACAACTCTTAATGCCTTTTTGGCTATGTAGTTACAGTGGGCTCTAGCACTTAGATCATTAGAGATGAGTATTCCAAGGTCCTTGACAGAGTTTGGATCATCAACAAGGTCTTGACTATTCAGCTTGTATTTTATTTTCTGATTTTTTTTCCCAATATGTAAGACAGAGCATTTATTTGTTGAGATTTGAAGTTGCCATTCGTTTGACCATTCTAATACATAGTCGAGGTCTTTTTGAAGGGTAGCAGTATTGTCTGTGGTATTGAATAGCTTTACATCATCAGTGAAGAGAATGCAATTGTCTTAATATGATCACAGAGGTCATTTATGTAGAGTATGAAGAGAGTTGGTCCTAGAACGCAGCCTTGGGGGACACCACTGTTGACAGCTATGGAATTTGATAAGACGCTCCCAATTTTTACCATTTGTTGTCTGATTGACAGGAATGCTTCTATCCAGTTATGCAGTTGTCCAGAGATACCATAAGATTTTAGTGTTAGTAGTAGTTTGTCATGTACCACTGAATCAAAGGCTTTACAGAAGTACTGGATATGGTCAATCTAGAGAAAAGAAGGACTAGGAGTGATATGGCAGCAAATATGGCTGCCACAAAAAAGAAGGAGTCAACTTGTTTTGCAAAGCACCAGAACGCAAGACAAGAAACAATGGATGGAAGCAAGAAGAGAAACTTCCTGACATGATAATTAAGCAGTGGAACAGGCCTTCAGAAATTGTGGGTGCTTCATTACTGGAGGTTTTTAAGAAGAGACAGGACAGCCACCTGTCTCAAATCTTACATTTCTTAAAATTAAGAACGCATTGCAGAAGACAATCATTCATAAGAAACCACATAGATGGATTAATGTATTCACTGAGAGGAGCTTGACTTGAAGTTGTTTTCACCTGTGTCACAGGTTCAAGTTGGGGAAATTCAGATACCAATGAGGAAAATCAGCATTCCTATTTAAAGGCCATTGGTTGTTCTCTGTCCTCCTGATCAACTTTATTTTTCAAACTACAATATGTGTCATAAAAATAAGAACAATTCCATTGTTGGAAGATCATTCTTGGCTATCTTGAGCAGAACATTTATCTATTGTCTGTATTTCATGCCTGCTTGCTTTGGAATCCAAATATAACAAAGACAAAACATATATGTTTATCAAGTGCTTAAACTGAGGATAATGGATGGATAGAATGGAGAGGGGAAAAGTGAGAGGGAGATAGGGAAAGGAAGATAGAAAAGAAGAAAGAAAAAGAAAGGAACATAGAAGAAGGGAAGGGAAGGAGGAAGGAGAGGAGGAAAGGGAAGGTAAAAAAAGGAAAGGAAAGGAAAGGAAAGGACAGGACAGGACAGGACAGGACATGAAAGGAAAGGAAAGGAAAGGAAAGGAAAGGAAAGGAAAGGAATAAAGGAAAGGAAAGGAAAGGAAAGGAAAGGAAAGGAAAGGAAAGGAAAGGAAAGGGGATTTCATCAGAAGATGGAAGTGGAGAGGGGTGAAGAGATAGATCTGCAGACTATGGGGCAATAGAAGCAGCTTATTGGACCAGAAGCAAATCTTTTTCAAAGAAGAAAACAGGGAAGTCCAGTTGGCTTTTGGAAAAAGCATCATTGGGACTACCATGATCTGGATTATTGAGAATCTCCATGCACATACGATATACTAGACATTCTGAGGCCCAAATTGTTATGAAATTTAATTCACTTCCTCCAGAAGTTGTGGGTGCTCCAACACTGGAGGTTTTTAAGAAAATATTGGACAACCATTTATTTGGAATGATATAAGGTCTCCTTGTTGAGCAGGGGGTTGGATTAGAAGACCTCCAAGGTCCCGTTCAACTCTGCCTCCATTATTATTTTACAATCTCAGTGATAGAGAGAAAAGGGGAGGAAGCTACTATTATAATAGGGACCTATCATTATGAATTTGGTATGCTTGACTAGAGGTTCTTCTATGGGAAATCCTGTTGATCCCTATAAAGTGCCATATAAAAATCTTTCCACCCTTTTGAGTCAGGCAGGGAACATCTGACATCAATGTTTCTCAGTGTTGGTGGCTTTAAGAAGTATGGCAAAGTAATTGCCAAAACGGCTGCACTGTGTTTCTTATTTATACTTGTAAACAATAAATATATATATAGGTGAAAACATAAAAAAAATTAGAATGTGCAGAAATGGATAAGCTAACACAATTAAGGAAAGGGAAGAAACTGAATATTTTTTTGACTTGGGAGACATTTTATCAATCGTTAGCTAACAAAAACAGGAGCTAGCCAGCATAGCTGGTTGGGAAATTCTCGGAATTGAAGTCCACACATCTTAAAACTACCAAGGGTGAGAAACAGTGCCCTTCATAACATTTTTAAAAAAGACTTAATGCATTATAGTTTGGTTTTCCCCACCAAACCTGATGTTTTCACCTCTTGCTGAGTCAAATCACAAACGGAAGCTAAGTTTCTATTCAAAGCATATCGGAGTTCTTCTTCTGAAGTTATGAATCTATCACTGTTAAACTTCAGCTCAAATTGGAAGTTTCGGGTGCAGCTCTTGGTGTAAACAGGATGCATCTGTTCTCAAGCTGACTTGCTGACAAAGAGTTAGGAGACCATCAATTGATAGTGTCGGCCATTTTGTCATGAACAGCAAACATCAGGAAGAAATGGAGCGATCAGACATTTCACTGCGGCCACAATAAATTATCTCCTGGAAAATACCATGTCACATAGATTAAATGTGCCAGAAATTGTTAGCTTTGAGGTTCTCAACAGTTAAATGCTTCTTCTGCTTTCCCCCCAGAAATGTATCATTTGTCATCAACAGAATGTCCCACATGGCTCATTTTCTAGCCTCAAATTTTGGGGGGGGAGTGGCAAGATGGAGAGTATACAACCATAAATTTAACAGCACCATGGGTCAGCTGGTACTTTTTAAAAAAACATTTTGGCCCATGAGAAGGAAAACACTTTATCCACTATTTTTTTTATTCTATTATCATTTGATGACTCTGGTGGAATTAATCCTATGGGGCCATGATTGTTCATTTCTGACATTTAGAACAGCTATGTGGACATCCTTGTTATGTGAGACTGCATAACAATATAGAAACTTAGGTTTTGAAACTTGTGCTTGTTTCTACCGATTTTCCCACCTAGAGAAGAAAAGGGAGCTATTAATTTTTGTTTTAAAACACGACTTCAAGTTCCAGAAAGAAGTCAAAAGACTTGAACATTGGACTATATCTAATAAAATGTGAGCAAAATAAGGTTTTACACCTAGGAAAGAAAAAAAACCAAATGCACAGGTATAGAATAGGCAATACCTGACTCAGTAGTAACTGTGAGAGGGATCTAGAAATCCTAATAGGCAACTATTTGAATATGAGCCAGCCGTGTGCTGCAGCTGGCAAAAAAGCAGACACAGTTCTATGCTGCATAAGCAGAGGGATAGAATCAAGATCATGTGAAGTGTTTGATACCACTTTCTTTCTTTCTTTCTTTATTTATTTATTTATTTTTCATATTTATATGCCGTCCTTCTCCGGAGACTCAGGGTGGCTTACAATGTTTGGAGCACAACCCAATGCGCTCAGCAATAGCCTTCATTCCATAGTATATGCCTGCTTATTACTAAGCGGCATTGTTACAAAGTCAGCTTATTGCCCCCAACAATCTTGGGTCCTCAATTTTCCTACCCGAGGATGGAAGGCTGAGTCAACTTGAGCCTGGTGGGATTCGAACCTGCACTAATTGCAGGCAGCTGAAGCTAAGTGCTAGGTGTTTAACAGCCTGCACCACCAATGCTCATTCAACTCTTTAAGATGGGTGGACTTCAACTCCCAGAATTCCTCAGATAATATGGCTGCTAGTAACCTTAGTAACTTTAAGATGGATGGACTTTTTTCATTCACATTATATGCTCCCTTCTCCAGAGACTCAGGGTGGCTTACAATCTTTGGAGCACAATCCAATATGCTCAGCAATAGCCTTCATTCCATTGTATATGCCTGCTTATTACTAAGTGGCATTTTTACAAAGTCAGCTTATTGCCCCAACAATCTTGGGTCCTCAATTTACCTACCCCGAGAGGATGGAAGGCTGAGTCAACCTTGAGCCTGGTGGGATTCGAGCCTGCACTAATTGCAGGCAGCTGGAACTTAAGTGCTAGGCATTTAACAGCCTGCACCACCAAGGCTCTTTATAATGTCTTGTTAAGACCATACTTGGAATAATGCATGCAGTTTTGGTCATCATGATACAAAAAAGATTTTGAAGTTCTAGAAAGAGTGTAGAGAAGAGCAACAAAGATGATTAAGGGTCTAGGGACTAAAACATATGATGAATTGCTGCAGGAACTGGGTATGTTCAGCCTATGGAAGAGAAGGATTAGGGGTAACATAATCTTCCAGTATTTGAGGGACTGTTACAAAGAGGAGGGAGTCAACCTATTCTCCCAAGCAGAAGTAACAGATGGAAACTTATCAGGGAGAGATAGGTGTATTTGCACAACATTGGAAAGGTGTGGAGATCCCTACAGAAGAAAAGATAATTAAAAAAATACTAGAATGTGCAAAAATGGATAGAAATTGAAATTAAAGAGAAGGAAGATGTAGAATATTTTGAAACATGGGATTCATTTTATCAATGGTAAACTAACAGAAAGAAGTTAGAACATTTAAAATTATAAGAGAATGATTAATTTTTCTATGAGGGTTTATTATGATATGTTTATTATTAATATGGTTTAGTATTAACAATTAAGTATTAATATTATGTTGATAAAATACTGTTGTTATATGACCACTACTAGTGAACATGATGATGATGATGATGATGACTATTGCTCAAACTAACTGTAATCAGACAACACATTGTTTATATAGACATTAAAACTGTTACTCTTTCTTTATATAGTAAATTTTTTTAAAAAATATTCAGAAAAAAAAGGTGGGGTACAGCTTAGAGCTAAGGAGAAATTTCCTGACATTGAGAACAATTAATCACTGGAAGGGCTTGCCTCCAGAAGTTGTAGGTGCTCTATCATTGAAAATTTTCAAGAAGAGATTGGACAGCCATTTGTTTGGAATTGTATAGGACAGAGGTCTCCAAACTTAACAACTTTAAGACTTGTGGACTTCAACTCCCAGAATTCTTCAGCCAGCTGGCTGTAGTATTCTATGAGTTGAAGTCCACAAGTCTTAAATTTGCCAGGTTTGGAGACCCCTGGTGTAGGATCTCCTGGTGTGGGAGTTGGAAAAGAAGACCCCCAAGATTCCTTCTAATTTGGATATTCTGTATTCTATTCTGTGTAGTCCAGGTCAGAAGTTCCAACCCTGAGTACTAACACAACTGTAAAGTTACAGAGGCAGAATCTTGTAAGTCTGAAAGCACCTCTCCCCTTCCTTATTTTTACTCTACCTAATCTAGGGAGGGTACATTCCAAGATGTTTTCTATACCTCTGTCCCTCTGTTCTCTAGACTTCTGGTCTTCCTTCTGTCTTCCAAGATTTTGATTGATTGATGGATTTTTTTTAAAATTCATATTTATATCCCACCCTTTTCCGGAGACTCAGGGCAGCTTACAATTTTTGGGATACAACCCAATGTGCTCAGCAATAGCCTTCCTTCCATTGTATATGCCTGCTTATTATTAAGCGGCATTTTGTCAGCTTATTGCCCCCAACAATCTTGGGTCCTCAGTTTACCTACCCCGAGAGGATGGAAGGCTGAGTCAACCTGATTGATTGATTGATTGGACTTATATGCTGCCCTTCTCCCTGAGGACTCAGGGTGGCTCACAACATTAAAATACAAATACAAATAAATTAAATAAAATACTATTAAACATTAAGCCCAATAAATTTAAAACCCACAAACTAATCTAAAAACAATTAAAAAACCCATCCCACTCCACTTCAGTCCAGGCCGGATTGCTGAAAAAACCAGGTCTTCAGGTCGCGGCGGAAGGAATGGAGGTCTGGGGCCAATTGGAGCCCCAAAGGGAGTTGGTTCCACAGGGTGGGCACTACCACAGAGAAGGCCCTACCCCTGGGGGTTGCCAGCCGACACTGTCTGGCCGACAGCACCCCAAGGAGGCCCTGTCTGTGGGAGCGTTTCCTACATACCATAACACTTCAGCAACTGGATAGTAAATGGGATTGTTGATGTTTTGCAAACTAGCAGCCTGTGATCTGGGTGTTATGGTGAAATCATAGATATATGACTTATTGTCTTTAATAACAATACATGGTCTCCTTTTGTCCTGAACCACATTTCAATGTCAAGGTTTTCATGCTTCTCTTGAATAATGATGGCAGCATATATTAAGGTATTAAGTCAATATGACTCACATAAGGCATTTAAAGATTAAAGGAGCAATATGAGATCATATCTGTCTAACACTGTGATATAAACAATGCCATGATGTACATCACAACATTGTAGCTTCTATTGGTTGCCCATAGCACTATATGAAGATGCTGAATTTGAGAAGGCAAATGACTTACATGAATAACAGAATAACAGAGTTGGAAGGGACCTTGGAGGTCTTCTAGTCCAACCCCCTGCTCAGGCAGGAAACCCTTTACCATTTCAGGCAAATGGTTATCCAATCTCTTCTTTAAAAACCTCCAAGTTGAGCATCCACAACTTCTGGAGGCAGATTAATTGTTCTAACTGTCAGGAAATTTCTCCTTAATTCTCGGTTGCTTCTCTCCTTGATTGGTTTCCATCCATTGCTTTTTCTCCTGCCTTCAGGTGCTTTGGAGAATAGGTTGACCCCCTCTGCTTTGTAGCAGCCCTTTAGATTTTGGAACATTGCTATCATGTCATCTGTAACCCTTTTCATTAAATTAAACATACCCAATTCCTGCAAATGTTCTCTATATGTTTTAGCCTCCAGTTCCCTAATCATCTTTGTTGATCTTCTCTGCATTCTTTCTAGAGTCTCAGCATCTTTTTTTTTAAATTGTGACCTAAACTAGACGCAGTATCCCAAGTGTGATCTTAATGAAGCAATTGTCAGACTCCAAAACCCAATATAGACACGTTGTGATTCTTCAAAGCAGATTTCTTTATTGTTCTTTACCTATAGACAGAATCTTGCTTAATTAATGCATGCTACCACTGCCGTAAAACATGTACTCTGGGAACTATTAGGGAGGTGCTATCTTCACTGTCTTTTTTCCACACAAACTATCTCAGGGATGTCAAACTCAATTTCATTGAGGAATGCATCAGGGCTGAATTTGACCTTGGAGGCTGGGAAAGCATGGCCAGGGGGTGTGGCCAGCTTGCACAGCCTTCCCAAGCTCTGTTTTCTCTGGCAGAGGGTTGCAGGGGGCCGTTGAAGCCAAAAACAGAACCCAGGCAGGCCATGTGTGGCACCTCCAATGTCTATTTAGCTAGAAGAGGGCTGCAGGAGGCCATTGTTGCCAAAAACAGAGCCTGGGTGGGCCATGCACAGCCTCCCCGAACTCTATTTCACTGGCAAAGGGTTGCAGGAGGCCATCATAGCCCAAAATGGAGCCCTGAAGGGCCTGCCCAAGCTCCGTTTTCACTGGCAGAGGCACCGCGGGCTGGTCCTTCTTTGTTTCCAGGATGGCACCTTGGACCAGATTTAAACACCTTGAGTTTGATACCCCTGAACTATCTGAACTGAGTTATCTCTTGCTTCTCTGGAATGCACCTACTCCCTCCTGAGAATCCAGACTACAGTCCATTACAGCAATTGCCACTCTTCTAGCAAAGTTTGCCCAATCTGATGTTTCATGCTGGGTTGGATTTCAATTCCTGGATTCCAGTACACAATGTCTGAACACTATTCAGTTACACTTCTTGTTAAGTTTGCATGAAGAGACAGACGCGGAGTGTTAAGTTTGCATGAAGAGTCAGACGCGAGGAGTTCCAGCAAAAGGCTTTATTAGTGACAACAGCTCGAATGGACCCGTCCGGGTAAGGCTACGGCTGCTTCTTATAGCCTGCAGCCGTAGCTGCTAGCCAATGGGAGTGCAGGGTTTCTTCCCGCACTATTTAAACCAATACCATTTGACATTTTACAAGACCAGTTCAAATAAACCAATAACATTTAAACCTACATACATAACACGGAGTGCTTCAAGCTCTTAGTTTATTAGTGACTACAGCTCAGAATGGACCCAATTTGGCTGGGCTGTGGCTGCTACTTATAGCCAGCAGCCGCAGTTGCCAGCCAATCAGAGTGCAGGGTTTTCCCGCACTTTTTAAACCAATCATTTCCAACATTTTACAACAACAGTTCAAACTAAACCGATGACTTCAAACCTACATACATAACACCCCTCCCCACTAGGTTCAGTCCATACTCAAACCCCAACCTATCTAATGTATTCTTTTAAATAGGTGGGGCTCTTATGTATACGTTGAGACCTACGTGGTTCAGATGTTTTAAGGTTCTCACCTTGTGAGAGAGGAAATGTGTCTGCTGACATTTTCTTACTTGGACTTGTAGTAACGGTAGAACCTGTTTGGTTACTACAACCTGTTCTCTCCTCCCAATCCATCTCCAACGCAATGTCAGCACCTAAATCAGGTAGTGATGTGCAATCTTCCATTTGTGAAAATGACTGTTGGTATTGTGATAGGTTTTGGGATGGTTCCTGTCATGTTAGCTCATTACACATGGGGTTGATTCTTGCTTGCTGATTACCCTCATAATCCTCCTCTTCCCCCCTAGAAGAGGCAGTAGGTATGGGAACCAGAGAGGAGCAAAAGCAATGCTCCTGAGGCAACCTGGATCTTAACTGATCAATGTGCCTGCTCCAGAGGACACCATTCTCTGTTTGTACCCTGTAAGACCTGGGGCCTGTGATTTGGGTTATCTCAGCAGGAATCCATAATGGTTCACCCATGAGGTTCTTAGCATAAACAGAATCACCCACAGTGAAAGTGCGAATTTTACTAGTGGAATCTAGTGGTGTGTTGGGTGTGTAAGTGGGATGGAGGCGGTCAAGGGGAGACCTGAGTTTCCTACCCATCAACAATTCAGCTGGGGTTAAATTAGTTGAGGGGTTGGGAGTGATATGCTGAACACTGAGAAGTTTTTCAACTCTCTCAGTGATATCCCCTGGACCCAATTGCTGAAGTTTTTCCTTGGTAAATCATACCATACGCTTCAGCCCGCCGTTAGCAAGGATGCCCAGGGGCTGTCAGGGCACGTCTGATACCCTGTTGTGCTAGATATGATTTTAAAAGGTTGGATGTAAATTGAGGGCCATTGTCAGAAACAAGCACATCACGTAACCCGTGAGTTACAAAAAGCTTTTAAGCTGTTTGATGACAGCTTCAGTGTGGTGGATGCCATAGGGATAACCTCCAGCCATTTGGAATATGCATCAACTATAATAAGGAAAGTGTGCCCTCTGGTAGGGCCAGCAAAATCAATGTGAATCCTGGACCATGGGCCCCTAGGACATTCCCATTCCTGTGGGGGCAAGAGGTGGGGCAGGCCTGACTAACTGACAGTTGGGAACAAGATGCAACCCAGTTTTCAACCATTTTGTCAATACCTGGCCACCATACATAACTCCTGGCCAATCCCTTCATTCTGACAATTCCCGGATGACCCTCATGTAACATTTCCAAAACCTCTTTTGTAGTTTTGCAGGAATAACCGCCCTGTTACCCCACAAAATACATCCTCTTAATACAGATAATTCAGTTTGCCTGGATTTAAAAGGTTGGGCGAGTTGAGGTAGATCTTGAAGTGACCAACCTTTCTTAATCCAGCCTATGACAGGAGCCAATAAAGTGTCTTTGGCAGTCTCTCTGGCAATTTGAGCAGCATGTACTGGAAGTTTGGCAACAGTTTCTAGAAAAAAGGTATAAGTCTCAGGTGCAAAGTCCTCAGGGTGAGAAAGAAATGGGCAGTGACTCAACGCATCAGCATGCCCAATGTCTTTGCCACACCTGTGGATGAGCTTGTATGAATAAGCAGCAAGAAATTCAGTCCACCTCAGCATTCTTGGTGACAGGATCGTGGGTGTTGGTTTGTCCCCTGCCACAATGCCTAACAAAGGTTTGTGATCTGTGACAATAGTTAATGTTCTCCCATATAAATACTCATGGAATTTCTTGACAGCTGCAACAATTGCCAAGGCTTCCTTGTCCAGTTGGCTGTAATTTCTCTCTGCTTTAGTCAAAGTGCGAGAGTAAAATGCAATAGTGGCTTCCCTCCTGCTGGAAAGCATGTGGCTCAACCCCCCCCCACTCCAAAAGGGGAGGCATCACAAATCAGAACAACAGGAAAGTTTTCAGAGAACTGTATCAGCACAGCATCAGAGGTGATTAGTCTCTTGATATTGTTAAATGCAGCTTGTTCCTTCCTCCCCCAGGCCCAAGCAGATTTTTTGTCCAGCAACCTATGTAGGGGTTCTGCAATGGTTGCCTTCTGAGGTAGAAACATATGATAGAAGTTAATGAGTCCCAAGAATGCTTGCAAATCTGTTTTGCATTTTGGCCTGGGGGCTTCTTTGATTGCCTGAACCTTTGCCTCTGTGGGGTGGATGCTATGTTTATCAATCATGTAACCCAAGAATTCCACTTTATCTGTTCTAAGTGTGCATTTTTCTTCTTTGACTTTTAACCCTGCTTTTTTTAATCTAGTTAAGACTTCCCTGAATCTCTCGTGTAATTGAGTATCATTTTCAGCAAAAATTAAAACATCATCAAAATAGGGCACCACCCCTGGCAACCCTTGTAACATTCTTTCCATAAGGCTTTGGAAGATGCCTGGTGTCACGCTTACTCCAAATTGCAATCTTTTGCATGTGAAGGCACCTCTATGGGTCACAATGGTTTGGGCTTCAGCAGTGGCATCATCAACTGTTAATTGTTGATATGCCTGTGCCAGGTCCAACTTGGCAAAAACTGTGCCCCCTCCAAGAGAGTGTAATAAATGATGCACCACTGGAACTGGATATGCGCTCTGTTGTAGTGCATGGTTCAATGTCCTCTTGTAGTCTCCGCAGATTCTCACAGACCCATCAGCCTTGACTGGTGTGACTATGGGTGTCTCCCACCTGGAGTGATCAGTGGGCTCTAAAACCCCTTGGGCTATTAGTTTATCTAATTGTGCATCAATTTTTTCCTTTAAGGCAAATGGGACCCTTCTGGGTTTTAAATGGATTGGTTGTACCTTGGGATCTAGGTTAAATGTGATGGGGGTCCCCAAGTACTTGCCTAATTTGTCACTGAAGACCTCTGGAAACTCAGACTTCAAGGCCTCTTCCCACTCAGTGTTGCTCACGTGATTGATGCCAGTCACCTCGATGCCCAACAGGTTGAACCACTCAAGACCCAGCAGACTTGGGCGGTCCTTGTCCACGATGGTCAGTGGTAGGCGTTTGGTGTGGCCCTTGAATTTCACGTTGAATTCTCTTGTTCCAACTACTGGAATCTTGTTCCCTTGGTAGTCTTTAAGAGTCAGTGCTTGCTTCTTGAAGTGCTTCTTCTGGATGTTGGGAAGAAGTCTGTGAATAGTGTCCCATGACACCATAGATAGGTATGAGCCTGAGTCCACTTCCATTTGGCAAGGCCTTCCTTCAATCAGTACCTTGACATGCACTTTTCTGTTTTTTAAAAGTGATGAATGACCAATAGTTACTGTTTGATGAGTTTCATTCTTCCCCTTTGCTTCTGTGTTGTGCCTCATTTTCTCACTGAGGTTGTTAGGCTTGAATTCTTTGTCTTTGTTTGTGGAAAACTTTCTTCTGTTGGGTGGAGTTCTGGATGATTTGCAGACTCTTGTTAGGTGTCCTCTTTTATCACAACGGAGGAAAATGGTGTCTAAAAACTTGCATTCAGTGCGGGGGTGGCTTCCCCCACAACCTCTGCAGTAGAAATCTTGCCTCTTGCTTCCCAGGTCTTTCTTTTTCCGCTCCATTCTGAGTCTGTAAATTCCTTCCTCCACCTCACTACAGTCTGACTCAGAATCTATTTGCTCACAATGAGTTGTTGTGGACTTTTCCACATCAGGATGGCTTGTGGCCTTGTTGATTTTCTTCATGGCTGCTGCTGAGGACTTGGTAGCTTCTGCTGAAGAGGCCTCTTCTATTGCTTCCTTCAGCGTGATCTTAGGTTTCAGTAATAACTTGCTCTGTAGCACCTTGTCTTTAAGGCACAGAACAAATCGATCGCGCATGGCCTCTTCTAAATTGTTAAATTTGCATGCACCCCAATGTCTCTTAAACTTGCCATGAAGTCATTTACGTTTTCGCTTTCCCCTTGATCCCGACGGTAAAACTCATGTCTCTTAATGAGGCACGATACTTGTGGCGCGTAATGGGCTCTTAACAGTTTTTCTAAGTCAGGCCAGTCCATTACCTTCACGTCTGCAGCTCCCGCCAATGCCTTCGCCATCTTGAAAACTGCCGGACCGCAGTGCGTGAGAAAGACCGCCCTCTTCCGCTTCTCGGAAATGTCAGCAAGATCGTTTCCCTCCAGATACATTTGGAAACAATCTGCATACGACTCCCAGTCTTCTGCCATCGGATCGAATGGGGCTGGGGGGGTGTTCAGTGCAGCCATCTCGCTCTCCTTTTGTTCCGCGTTGCCGTCTTCTTCAGGGGAATCCCATCCTCGTTGCCAGTGTTACATTTGCATGAAGAGACAGACGCGGAGTGCTTCAAGCTCTTAGTTTATTAGTGACTACAGCTCAGAACGGACCCAATTTGGCTGGGCTGCAGCTGCTACTTATAGCCAGCAGCCGCAGTTGCCAGCCAATCAGAGTGCAGGGTTTTCCCACACTTTTTAAACCAATCATTTCCAACATTTTACAAGAACAGTTCAAACTAAACCAATGACTTCAAACCTACATACATAACACTTCTCTTCCTTAATGGGCTAGAGGAATTTTAGTCATTGCTACAAAACTCTGGAAGGCCAATTTGATGAGATGACAAAAAGATAGCTTAGCAAGGGATGCTATATACTTAAAAGTATTTTGAAATCTAGAGTTAAGCTGTAACTGAAAGAAGCATCCAAACCAAATGCACACATTCTTACATGGTCAGTGTGGCTAAGGAAGAGGGAAGGAAGAAATGAGAAATCAAGCTGGACAGTCTTAGAATATTTTCAATTTAATTCCAAAATGGTGTTTCAGAGCACCAAAAAAGCCTGAAACTCTCAAAAATAGCCACATCTCCTCTCAGAATTACATGGCAGTTTCAGAAGGCAACACTTCCAGGAAGACGTGGTTGATTTTAAAAACTATGAATGGAAGTTGCAAACTTGTTCCTACCATTGTGGAGCACCTTTTGCAATAAAATCCCAAGTTTAATGTAGTCTTGTTCTTGATATTTAAAATACTGTGCCTGGCCATAGCACTGTGATCTTCCTAAAATGACTCTTTCACCAAAAACATGCCACCTCATGGTAAGATGGGCACAAAACAAGCTAACGAAGGAAGGAAGGAAGGAAGGAAGGAAGGAAGGAAGGAAGGAAGGAAGGAAGGAAGGAAGGAAGACTCAGCCTTCCATCCTCCTGGGGTAGGTAAATTGAGGACCCAAAATTGTTGGGGGCAATAAGCTGACTTCGTTGGGGGCCAAAAGCCCTAGTAATAAGCAGGCATATACAATAGAACGAAGGCTATTGCTGAGCACATTGGGTTGGGCTCCAAAGATTGTAAGCTGCCCTGAGTCTTTGGAGAAGGGCGGCATATAAATATGAATTTTTAAAAAAAGTAAGTAAGTAAACGCATGTAACAGGGACGAATAGTGTGAGCATGTCATTGCAATTGGAACAGAAGAACAAAGACATAATACAAAAGAATGCTAAGATCCATCTTAGCATTATTGGTGTCCATCCATCCTACTCTTTCTTAATTTCCATAACTGTCTAATTTCTGACCTCTGTCTCTAGGAAGTCCCTGTGTCTGTTCAGAACTTTGAGAAAATCATGAGAATGCTTTAGTTAGTTAATTAGTTAGTGAGTGAGTAAGTGAGTTTAGTTAGTTAGTTAGTTAGTTAGTTAGTTAGTTAGTTAGTTAGTTAGTTAGTTAGTTTTGGAACTAAATTTCTGCAGGTCTGCAGAAGTTAAACTCTAAAAGCTATGCTTGATGAACCTTGCTACCACATGTAGAGTTCACAAGTCTACTCTATGTGCATTCAAAACAGGAAGTATGGCTGAAGAGAGCCAAACTTCAGCTTTACTTCCTCTTCTCTTGCTTTAATCAATTTCCTTCCAGCTTGACATTTCTTTTCAGCAGCCAATTTTAATATTAGAAGAGGCACACACAAGACATATATATGTTCACAGTAAACAAACAGCTCTCACAAAAAGTATAAATAAGCATTCATTAGTTTTATCAAAACATAAACAACCATGAGCTTAATCCAGTAAAAAAAAGGGGGAGAACTAATCACACAAAACATGTGTGTGTGTGTGTATGTATATGTGTCCTGAGTAGTATTATGCTATTCCCCCAAAGACATGGTGGGAAATGGAAACGCCTGGTTCTACTTGTGTGAACGTCATAGCCACACATTTTTGTCACACAATCCCCAGTCATTAAAATCCTTGTCTATCCACCAAAACACAGAATGCAGTTTCCAATCTTCCAAGTTTTCTATCCCAGGATGGATAGTTATATGAATCAATTTCTTTATCTTTTTTTTAAATGGGATATTGAATATTTCATTGAATTAGTAGGCCATCTGTGACAATGTGCACAAAATTTTGTTGACCTGGGAAATTCAGTTAACATGATTCTGGTGACCAGATAGTCCCAACAGAAGTCAGAACCCAGGTATTTAAGGCAAAATGTGATTTCTAATTCTAAATCTCTATATAAGTTGATTTTAAGTAGGACTCGTGATGTTCTTGTTGTGATCAGGGGAGCAGAAAAATGTTCAACCTTTTGTAATTCAGGAAAGTTCTAACTTCCAAGTCCCAACTGAAACACATTTTTGTCCAATAAACCTTCAAGCACTGGTTTACATTGGCCTATAGATTGCAAAAATTTGCTCATTGTGATTTCTTTCCTTCACCTAGTAGATTGACCAAACACTTGAACCTCCTAATTATCATAAATTGAGATTTGCCTTCAGGAATTTTTTCAGTATATGAGATTCCAAGTGTGTCCTTGGTTAAGACTGCACTTGGAAGATTTATCCAGTTTTGGTCACCTTGATATAAAAAAATATTGAGACTCCAGAAAGAATGCAGAGAAGAGCAACAAAGATGATTAGGAGACTAGGTATTAAAACATATGAAGAAAAGTTGCAGGAATTGGGTGTGAATAGTTTAATGAAAAGAAGGACTGGGGTTGACAGGGTAGCAGTCTTCCAATATCTAAGGGGCTGCCACAGAGAAGAGGGTGTCCACCTATTCTCCAAAGTACCTGAAGGCAGGACAAGAAGCAATAGATGGAAATTAATCATGAAGACAGCCAACTAGGAGAAAATTCCTGACATTGAGGACAAGTAACCAGTGGAACAACTTGCCTCCAGAAGCTGTGAATGCTCCAACACTGGAAGTTTTTAAGAAGAGATTAGGCAACCATTTGTCTGGAATGAAATAGAGTTTCCTTCTTGAGTTGGACTAGAAAATCTCCAAGATCTCTTTCAATTCTGTTATTCTCTTATTCTTGTTCATGAATGAGTGTTGAATACGAATCATCTGAATATGCAACATCTAATGAAGAGAACACTTTCAATGACTTGCAATTAACAATTGCTTTTAATGTCAATTAGTTTAAGATTGAATAAATGAACTGTGTGGTTGCATCTTTTATCTAAAAGGTGGGTTCTATCACAAAAACCAGTAATAATATTGATTTATTACAGTATTGTGTAGTATCACTGGTGGAATTGTCAACAAGAAATAGGAGGTTGTAATCCTATGTAGGGGTTGTACAGGATCTTAATCCCATACCACTCGTTATCACACCTCCCTTCCTTCTCCATTTTCAACAGGAATGCACAATATTTTTTTTGTTAAACTTTGGTATATAAAGTTTTCTTGAGCTAACATTGCTTGCTGGAAGTAATGAAGCTATCAACAGAAAACTGGAACAGCACACAGAGGTTTTCTCACAATCCCAACATTGAGCCTCAGTAGTTGACTGAAAAGGCCTTTTAGCATCTGTTCACCTTCCCCAATGTTGAGCCTTCTAACTATATTGGAATTGCAACATCAAAATTTACCAACCAGCAAGTTCATCTCGGCTGATAATTTCAAGAGTTTCAATTGCAACCTACCAGAAGGACAGCAGTGAGCAGTACCATATTTTAGCAGTAATTCATAACTCTGAAAGATAAGTCTCCAAGCAACCTCTGGAGAAGTATGCAATTATTGAGGAATGACAAATGATCCCTCCAGTTTTCATATACTAGCTTAAAGCAAGTGTTTATTTTTCCTTTGGCAGATTTATAGGTGGTTGGATTCCATAACAATACCAGACCACCTCAACTGAATCATAAGTTTTTAAACAGTACTTACTGACTTCATTGTCTGCTTTTTAGTCTCTGAGTTTAACACAGAACCATATATTTCTTCACATGCAATTGTGAACACCCTTTTTGAAATTAGTGTGGCCTAGAATCCAGGAGACTGTATGTTCTAGTCCTGCCTTGGGTATGAAAGCCAGCTGGGTGACTTTGGCCAGTGACTCTTTCTCTCAGCTTCATTTACCTCCCAAGGTTGTTATTATTTATTTATTTTTATTGATTGATTGATTGATTTGATTTGATTTGTCAATCACTTACAAGATAACAGGTATAAGTATAAACATAATTTTGAATACATGAGATGGATACGTATAAGAAAAATAAAAAGAAACAATAGGACAGGGACAGTAGGCACGTTGGTACATGTTAAGTTTGCATGAAGAGTCAGATGCGAAGAGCTTCAGTGAAGAGTTTATTCAGTGACTACAGCTCGAATGGACCCGAGTTGGCTGGGCTACGGCTGCCTCTTATAGCCTGCAGCCGTAGTTGCCAGCCAATGGGAGTGCAGGGTTTCTTCCTGCACTATTTAAACCAATACCATTTAACATTTTACAAGAACAGTTCAAATAAACCAATAACATTCAAACCTACATACATAACACCCCTCCCCACTAGGTTCAGTCCATACCAAACCCCAACCTATCTAATGTATTCTTTTAAATAGGTGGGCTCTTACGTGTACGTTGAGACCTTCGTGGTTCAGAAGTTTTAACGTTCTCACCCAGTGAGAGGGGAAATGTGTCTGCTGACATTTCCCTGCTGGGACTTCCTGTGAAAGGAGACCCTGTTAGACTGTTAGAATCTGGTCTCTCCTCCCAACCCATCTCCATTCCAATGTCAGCACCCAAGTCAGGTAGTGATGTGCAATCTTCCACTTCTAAGGATGGATCTTGGCATTGTGACAGGGTTCGGGATGGTTCCTGTCATAATGGCTCGTTACACATGGGGTTGATTCTTGCTTGCTGATTTTCCTCCTGTTCCTCCCCTTCCCCCCTAGAAGTGACATCAGGTGAGGGAACCAGAGAGAGACAGGGCGATGTTCCTGAGGGAACCTGGATCTAAGTTGATCAATGTGCCTGCTCCAGAGGAGTCCATCCTCTGTTTGTACCCTGTAAGAACGAGGGCCAGTGATGTGAGTTATTTCAGCAGGAATCCACAGAGGCTCACCTATAAGGTTCTTAGCATATACAGAATCACCCACACTGAAGTATGAACTTTGGAAGTGGAATCCAGTGGTGCGTTGGGTGCGTAAGTGGGATGAAGGCGTCAAGGGAAGACCTAAGTTTCCTACCCATCAACAACTCTGCTGGGGATAAGTTATTAGATGGGCTAGGAGTGATGTGCTGAACACTAAGAAGTTTTTCAAGCTTCTCAGTGATGTCCCCAGGACCCAGTTGCTGGAGCTTCTCTTTGTAAGCTACCATGCATTCAGCCCGGCCATTAGCCGAAGGGTGCCCAGGGGCAGTAAGGGCATGTCTGATACCCTGTTGTGCTAGAAAGGATTCAAAATATTAGATGTGAATTGAGGGCCATTGTCAGAGACAAGAACATCTGGTAACCCATGGGTTACAAACAGTTTTCTGAGCTGCTTGATGACAGCATCAGTTGTGGTGGATGTCATGGAATACCTCGAGCCATTTGGAATATGCATCTACTATAACCAAAAAGTGTGCCCTCTAGTAGGGCCTGCAAAATCAATGTGGATCCTAGACCACGGGCCCCTAGGACATTCCCATTCCTGTGTGGGGGCGTGAGGTGGCAGGCCTGACTACCGGCAATTGGGACAAGATGCAACCCATTTTCAACCATTTTGTCAATACCTGGCCACCATACATAACTCCTGGCCAATCCCTTCATTCTGACAATCCCAGGATGACCCTCATGTAACATTTCCAAAACCTCTCTTTGCAGTTTTGCAGGAATAACCACCCTGTTACCCCACAAAATACATCCCTTAATACAGATAATTCAGTTTGTCTGGACTTAAAAGGTTGGGCAAGGTGAGTAGATCTTGAAGAGGCCAACCTTTCTTAATCCAGCCTATAAAAGAGCCAACACAGTGTCTTTGGCAGTCTCTCTGGCAATTTCAGCAGCATGAACTGGAAGCTTAGCAACAGTTTCTAGGAAAAGGTGTGTGTTTCAGGTTCAAAGTCCTCCTTGTGGCAAGGCAGTGGGCAATGACTCAGTGCATCAGCATGTCCAATGTCCTTGCCAGGCCTGTGAATCAGTTTGTATGAATAAACTGCAAGAAATTCAGTCCACCTGAGCATTCTTGTGACGATCCTGGGTGTAGGTTTGTCTCCTGCCACAATGCCCAACAAAGGTTTGTGATCTGTAACAATGGTAAATGACCTGCCATACAGATATTCATGAAATTTCTTGACAGCTGCAACAACTGCCAATGCCTCTTTGTCCAGTTGGCTATAATTCCTCTCTGCTTTGGTCAAAGTGAGTAAATGCAATAGGGGCTTCCTTCCACTGGGAAGCCTGTGGCTCAAACCCCCCCCCACTCCAAAAGGGGATGCATCACAAGTCAGTACAACAGGCAAATTCTCAGAGAACTGTATCAATACAGCATCAGATGTGATTAGTCTCTTAATACTGTTAAATGCTGATTGTTCCTTCCTCCCCAGATCCAAACAGCTTTTTATCAAGCAATCTGTGCAAAGGTTCAGCAATGGATGCCTTTTGAGGTAGAAACATGTGATAAAAGTTAATGAGTCCAAGGAAGGCTTGCAAATCTGTTTTGCATTTAGGTTTAGGGGCTTCTTTGATTGCTTTAACCTTGGCATCAGTAGGGTGGATGCCATGCTTGTCAATCATGTAGCCCAGGAACTCAACCCTGTCTGTTTTAAGTGTGCATTTTTCTTCCTTGACTTTAACCCCGCTTTTCTGAATCTGGTAAGGACTTCTGAGTCTTTCTTGAAGCTGAGTGTCATTTTCAGCAGAGATTAACACATCATCAAAGTAAGGCACTACCCCTGGCAGTCCTTGAAGCATTCTTTCCATAAGCTTTGAAAATGCCTGGTGCCACGCTTACCCAAATTGTAACCTTACATTTGAAGGCACCTCTGTGAGTCACAATGGTTTGGCCTCTGCAGTGGCATCATCAACTGTTAGTTGTTGATATGCCTGGGCCAAGTCCAATTTGGCAAAGACTGTACCCCTGCCAAGTGAATGTAGCAGATGATGTACAACTGGCACTGGATATGCGCTCTGCTGCAGCGCATGGTTCAGTGTCCCCTTATAGTCTCCACAATTCTTACTGACCCATCAGCCTTGACTGGTGTGACTATGGGTGTTTCCATCTGAGTGATCAGTGGGCTCTAAACCCCTTGAGCAATTAATTTGTCTAATTGTGCATCAATTTTTCCCTTTAAAGCAAATGGAACCCTCCTGGGCTTTAAACGAATTGGGGCACCTTGGGATCTAGGTTGAAAGTGATAGGGGTCCCCATATACTTGCCCAGTCCTTCGCTGAAGACCTCTGGAAACTCAGACTTCAAGGGCCTCCCATTCAGAGTTGCTCACGTGATTGATGCCAGTCACCTCGATGTCTAGTGGCTTGAACCACTCAAGTCCCAGCAAGCTTGGGCGATCCTTGTCCACGATGGTCAGGGGCAAACGCTTGGTGTGGCCTTTAAACTGCACGTTGAATTCTCTTGCTCCAACTACTGGAATCTTGTTCCCTTGGTAGTCTTTAAGAGTCAGTGCTTGCTTCTGGAAATGTTTCTTCTGAATGTTGGGAAGTAGCTGTGAATAGTGTCCCATGACACCATAGATAAATAAGAGCCTGAGTCCACTTCCATTTGGCAAGGCCTTCCTTCAATGAACACCTTCACGTACTTTTCTGTTTTTCAAGGTGAAGAATGACCAATGGTGATTGTTTGTGAGTTTCATTCTTCCCATTTGCTTCTGAATTGCTGCCCCATCTTTTCAAAGAAGTTGTTGGGCTTAAAATCCTTTTCAGGAA
>CM019155.1:146445832-146475944 GCA_009733165.1 Naja naja
TCATTTTGCCTCATTTGTGTTACTGCTTTCACTTATACTATCTGCCCCATCTTCACCAACTACAAGGTACTTTAATTACTGGGATTGAATCACCTATGCCATGCCACAGGCCATGAGGGGTGAGCTTGGACACCCCAGTGACCTGGGCCCAGACTCCCAGTGACTGTACACCCTTGAACTTGGTTCACGGCTACCAGACTTTATTGTTTCCTTGCCGTGGTGAGAGAACAGCATTGGGGACTCACTGTCTTCTTAGATGGCCATTTAACATCTGTCTACCAACTGTCCAATTGGTTCATGGGGATACCTGTGGTGAGAGTGCAGGACTTGATCCGGAGGAGGGTCTTAAACATCGACCACAGTTCTGTTGTGAGAGGGCAGCCTGGTTCCTGGACCCCCAATGGGCAGTACCTTGGACTTTACCAAGTTCCTGTATTCGACTTTATCGCTCCACCTACAGACATTTGTGCTGGTTCCTTGACATGCTTGGATCTGTAACATTCAAACTTTTACAGCAGCAGAACTTCGGGCCTTTAGGAGGTCCCCTCCCTCCAGGACATGGCCTGCTATATTATCACCGCCTACCTCGAGGATGGGTTATGGAACCCGGAGAGATGGCATGGCAGGGAGTTGGGTTGGGGTTGGGGCTCTAAGAAGGCAAAAAAGAGGGTCACTAGGGCCACTTTAACTAAATTGTTAAACAAATTTTTAAGTAGGCTAGGGAAGTGGGTGGGAGATGATGCCGGGGGGGTGGACGGCAGCCTGGCTCATGGTGGGGGTGGGGTTGGGGTGGTGGGGGCCCGGAGTGCGGGCTGGGAGCCGCGATTCCTAGGGTGGTTGGGATCGGTGGGAGACGACGAGGCATAGGGCCAGATCATGTGCTGGGATCGCGCCTCGCTATTCTAGAGGTGCCAGCCCGACCCTATAACCTCCTCCCATGGGGCAGGGAATGGGGACCCCTGGGCTCAAGCTGGTGTATTTTAATGCCAGGTCCATGCCTAATAAGTCCTCCCTCCTCCGTGAGGTGATTGAGGAGGAGGCTGGACCTGGCTTGCATCACCAAGACCTGGTTGGGCTCAGAGGGAGGAGTCCCTCTGGTTGATTTATGCCCCCCAGGTTTCCGGATTTTGCACCGGCACAGGCTCAGGGAGGTGGGGGTAGCTGTAGTTATTCGGGAGACCCTGATTCCAAGGGAGGTCGCTGTTCCTGAGATAGGCGGAAGTGAGACCCTCCTCCTGAGATGGAGGCCTGGTGGTCAGGTGGGTTTGCTGCTGACATACCTTTCCCCAGCTGTGTGGCAGCAACCCTGCCTGGGTTTCTCGGTGTTCTCTCGGGTGGCGTGGATCTCCCGGGCTTATGGTCCTGGGTGATTTTAATCTGCCTTCCCTTGGGGGCGTCAGGTTTGGCCCAGGAATTCATGGATTCCATGGGGAGCATGGGCCTGACCCAGTTAATGCAAGGCCCGACTCACGAGGGGAAAACTCTCGACCTGGTTTTGTCTCGAACAGTGGCGTAGTGATATAGGGCAGGCGAAGTTGTACAACACTGCCCGCCCCATGGTCTGATCACTATCTCCTACGGCTGGTCTTCCAACAGGCTGCTCCCCACTGCTGGGATGAGGAACCACCTAGATGGTTCCGCCCCAGATGCCTAATGGACCCTGAAAGGTTCCAGGCGGAACTGGGGTATTTCCCCATTTCCCTTGCCCACAACTCTGCCAAGGACCTGGCGGCTGCTTGGCAGCAGGCTGCTGAGGCTGCCCTCGACAGGGTTGTCCCCATGCATCCCCTCACACGCTGTGGATCCCGGGTGGCTCTGTGGTATACTGAGGAGCTCCAGGAGATGAAGCGCCATCGGAGGGGTTTAGAGAGCAGGTGGAGGGCCACCCGCTCCCAAGCCAATCGCCCAGTTAAGAGCCCATATTAGGACTTACCTGGTAGCTGCGGGGATGGCGAGAAGGTCTTATCTCTCCACCCTCATAGCATCCGCAGATAACCACCCAGCCGCCCTGTTTAGGGCCACCCGCTCCCTCTTACATTCGAGGGAGGTGGTGGACCCTCTCGGGAGGGCTGAGGAATTTGGTCAATATCTGTCGGATAAGATCGCTCGGATTCAGGGCGGGTTGAGCTCTAATTTGCAGTGGTCTGATGACCGGGGTGCAAGTAGTCTGGCCAATGTGATCTGGGCTGAGTTCGATCCTGTCTCCGAGGATGAAGTGGACAGGATTATGCGATGCCTGAGCTCCACCACATGTTTGTTGGACCCGTGCCCCTCCTGGTTGGTATATGCCTCCAGGGAGGTCACCTGCGGTTGGCTCCGGCAGTGTCAATGCTTCACTGAGGAGGGTGTTTTTCCTCCTCCTTGAAGGAGGCGTGGTGAGGCCCCTCCTGAAGAAGCCTGCCCTGGACCCGACCGTGTTAGACAACTTTCGTCCAGTCTCCAACCTTCGTTTTTTGGCGAAGGTTGTTGAGAGTGTGGTGGCTCAGCAGTTTCCACTTTTCCTGGATGAAGCGGACTACTTAGATCCGTACCAATCGGGCTTCCGGCCTGGTTTCAGCACAGAGATGGCATTGGTCGCACTGATGGATGATCTCTGGAGGGCCCGGGACAGGGTTTCTCCTCTGTCCTGGTCCTATTAGACCTCTCAGTGGCTTTCGATACCATCACCATGGTATCCTTTACGATGCCTCGGGGTTGGGAGTGGGGGCACGGTGCTTCAGTGGCTCTCCTCCTACCTCTCAGGGCGGTCGCATCGGTGCTGACAGGGGACAGAGGTCGGCCCCGGGCCACTTGTGGGGTCACTCAGGGGTTGGTCCTCTCCCCTTTCTATTTAATATCTACATGAAACCGCTGGGTGAGATCATTCATGGTTTTGGGGAGGTATCACCAGTATGCTGATGATACCCAGTTGTACATCTCCACCCCAAACCAAATCAATGATGCCCTCTCCGTGATGACTCACTGTCTGGATGCGTGCACGGATCTGGATGGATGGAAACATGCTTCGCTCAACCCGGCCAAGACTGAGTGGCTGTACATACTGGCATCTCGGTCCAGTCAAGATTGTCCATCGCTGACCATAGGGGAGTGGTGTTGCCCCTGTGGATAGGGCATGGAACCTGGGGGTCCTCCTGGACGCTGCTCCACTTGGAGGAACAGGTGGGGGCCGTCGCCAGGGGCCTTTGCCCAGGTCCGGCTGGTTCGCCAGCGCTTCCTGGACCAAGATGCCCTGCATACAGTCACTCATGCCCTTGTTACCTCGCGACTTCGACTACTGCAACGCCTCTATTTAGGACTGCCCTTGCACACCATCCGAGGTTGCAGCTGGTGCAGAATGCTGCCACGGGTTGTGATGGGAGTTACCCGGTTCTCCCATATTACCCCCTCCTGCGGCTTGCATTGGTGGCTGGTTGCACTCGGGTGAGGTTCAAGGTTTTGGCTTTAACATTCAAAGTCCTACATGACATGGGTCCACAATATTTAAGGGAGCGCCTCCTACCGATATCGAGAACCAACCGCCCTGTACGGGCACACAGGCAGGGGCTCCTCGGGGTCCCATCAGCAAGCCAATATCAGCTGGGTCCCTGCATTCTACTCTGTGGCGCCCCCAACTTATGGAATCAACTGCCTCTGGACCTCCGCCTGGCCCCTGACCTCCACATCTTCCACCGCGATTTGAAGACCTGGCTATTTGACCAAGTCGGGCTGTGATCACCTTGCCGGGGGGTGTGGGATAGTTTTAAATTTTAATTTGGGTTTTATTGGGCTTTAGTGATTTAATTTCTTTTTAATTATTTATTGTATTTATATGTTTTAATCTGTGAGCTGCCCCGAGTCTTGGAGATGGGGCGCATATAAGTCCAATAAAATAAATAAATATGCCAGGCCAGGTTCTTTTTCCTCCTCCAGAAACAACAAAATAAATGAGAAATAGGTAAATTAATAGTTTTAAAATACAATGATAATATCACTCAGTTATAAAATTATAATGCAAAATAAAATAAGTATAATTTATTAATGGTAAATAAATTAGTACATAAATAAGAATTATAAATAAAATATAAAATGAAGAAAAGAACTCAATGTGAAGGAAGACCAATACCATCTAAAGAATGGAAATTGTGATTTTTCATTGTGAGAATAGGAATTAGAATAAAAATAAGTTGATATCTAGGATGCTGGCAGCAACCTATATTAACCATCAGTGCCAGTCAATAATATTTGTGATACACTTTTAAATGTTCAGTTGACCGAGCTTTATGTTTAATGAATAATAATAATGAAAACAACAACAACAATGTTTTTATTTGTATTACTGTATATCTTTTATGTTAAGCCCTGAGTCCTTTGGGAGTAGGCGGCATACAATCTAAATAAAATTAGAAATTAAATTAGAATTAGAAACAATAACAATATTAATAGCATATATCTAGATAATTATTAATATCTTTTGAAATAAAGACATAATAGATGTAATGTGGTCAAACTGACAGAAAAGTATGGGTCTAAAGTTATTTAAAACACAAATAAAATAAGATTAAAAGAGAGGTCTTCGGTTACGTGTCATTTTTCAACAGTGAATTATAGTACCTTTGGACTTACCAATGTTCTCAAGATGTTATGCAGATAGTCCCCAACTTATAAGAATTTATTTAGCAACCACTCAAAGTTACCACAGTGCAGAAAAAGAGGCTACGAATGGTCCTCGCACTTCAACTGTCACGTCCTCTCAGTCACGTGATCAACATTTGGTTGCTTGGCAACAGGCATGTAGTTACAATGGTGGCAGCATCCCAAGGTCATGTGATTCCGCCCCCTTTCACGACCTTCCCAACTAGCTTCTGACCAGCAAAGTCAATGGGGGAGGCTAGATTTGCTTAACCTCTGGGTGACTCCCTTAACCTGCACTGATTTGCTTAACAGTCCTAAAAAAAATTAAAATGGTCATAAAGTCAGGCATGACTCCTTAACAACAGAAATTGCTCAGCCACAGAAATTCTGGTCTCTTTTCTCGTCACCTCATGAGGATTACTTAGAAATATCGCTATGGGAAATCGCTACGACTATAACTGAACCTACAAGACACCCACAGACCTTCTGATCGATTCCAATATTATAAAAATGGAATCTAGTCTAAATCGTAACCCATCGAGATTTACTGTAACGTTGTTAAGTCCACTCCTATCATATCTTTTTAAATCCAGATTCAAATAAAGAAGGAATAGCACAGCATTCATAAACAAGCATTGGTTTGAATCACCATTGTAGACTAGTCAATATCTTTAATGCATGCACATTAACTACCAGAACATGACAGAATCCTTGAGAGGAAATATAATCCATGGAGCTAAAGAGATTTTAAAAAAAAAAACCAAAACTCATAATTCTGCAAACAGAATAACATTTAAAAATGCAATTCTACTCAAATGACCCACAACTGTGGTTAGGGTGAACTTGTATGGTCCGATTTACCAAGATGATATTTCCAGTGGGAGAAGAGAGTACGAGAGAATGGATCAATGGAGAGTTTATGTCTATGAACAATATGGAGAATGACATCTTAATGTTTTTCCTTTCATGGTGTTAGTGGTGATTATGGAGAACGATTACAGCTTGGAGAAAGAGGAAGAACTGGAGCATTTGTGGACGATCCTTTTTATTTTCTTCATCCTCTTCCTCTTCAGTATGTGTTATAGTGCCATAGTAACATTGTTCAAAGTAAGTGAGGAGGGAAGAGAACTTTCTCAATGAGTAGCAGGAAGAAAGAGTTAATGTAGACCTTTCAGAAACAGACCGAGGCAAAATGGGAGGATCAGCCTCTCATGATCAAGACAACAATATTGTATCTAGCCAATTTTAAGATGAACCACTGCTATGAAGTTCAAGCTCTCTTTAAGGACTTCTCAATGTCGTTGAAGAAGCCCTACTATCAAAACACTAGACTAGAGGCAATTAGTCTGATTAACCCTTTTATGACCCTGATTAACCCTGTATGACCCTTATGTTGTTTATATTGTTTATTACAATACAATGGGGTGGAGTGTGTTTCTCTGTAAGGACATGCATCTATCTCTGCTTGTAAAAATGGCATCCGGTCAACTCCCAAAGGTGCTTTTTTTCAGGAGGCAACTGGACTTTCTTCTGTTCCTTTTTTTTCTTTGAAGACATTTCGCTTCTCATCCAAAAAGCTTCTTCTATTCTGCCATGTTTCGTTACCCAACCAGGTAACATCCTCAGTGCTAGAAAGCACTGACGTTTCCTTTCTTTTATATAATAGTGACTTGCCTGGTCAGTACTGGTGGAAGTGGTCTAGGATGTTCCTTGGTTCAGCTGTTTTATGGCTAACATTTTCTCTCAATTGGTAACGTTTGATCAGGACATCAGTCTAATATTAACCTTGGTGCAAATCTCTGCTTATTTAGATGTTAATTCCTGGTGAGACGGTATTTTGTTGGTTTTTTTTTTCTTTTTGGCTTCTCGGTTGTCTCTTTTAAATAATATGTAGATGTTGTATACCTTAAAAAAAGAAAGGGGCAGAGCTAGGATGACAACTAAGCTTGAATTGCATTGCAATATAATTAATAAGATTATTCCCCATGTACTTAAGAATGTTCTGTTTTATCTTGAATGCATTAGAAGTGTTTTGAAAGCCCAAAATAGGGACAATGCATACAGCTTAAGTTCCAGTTGTACTCATTCTCTTTTGTTGCATATTCTGTAAAAATAAAACAATGAGATGAAGAGAAGGAAACAATTGGTCAAGTCAAGCAAAAAATGAAAAACTTCTTAGAATGAAATAATTTAACCTTTTCTCCTATTCATTGCAATCAAGGGGGAAGGAAAGACATATTAGTAACAAACAGAACCAATTCTTCATGAAAGAACCTGCCAACTATTCTTCTCTACCAACATTGAATCCATAATTTTTTGTTCCCACTATAGGTAAAATGGTATTTTTCTACAATGACACAACTGAAGAAGAGACCAACATCTCCTAATTACAAAAACATAATCCAGTAGAAGACCAATGGGAAGATTTGCTTCCATCTGCAGCTTCATCTATCTTCAATGTAAAGAACTGGAGCCTCTTTCTGTCCTGGACTATCCGAGATCAATTTGTGGATGCATGCAGATGAAGAATGTTGCCTGAATCTGAAAGAAAAACACATTCTTGAAGACCATGTGTCATCAAAAACAATTCCACTGAAGTAAACTCATGGACACGTAGTAAATTGTTTCCTAAAGAGCAGACAGGTCTCAGATCCAGATAGGCATGGTATAAAATGGATGCCTACCAAAAGCCAACCCAGTTTAGCATCTGAAGAGTTTGTTCAAATGTCTTTGTTTTTCATCCTTCCTTTTCAGACATTCAGGTACACATTTGTCCTCCTCTAAGCATTATTCCTCTGTGAGCCAGTTTGCTGTACTGGTTTTTTTGTCTTTTGCACTCAAGTCAGAAGCACTGAGGCACATCCAGTTTGCCCTGGGGATTCCCAGTTGGGATTCCTTTCATGTCCCCCACAGGAGCTGGAGTGAAGACAGGAGCTCAACCCTGCCGCACAGCCACCGTTAGGTCTTGAATGCAGGCTTGCTAACCTCCTGCCTCCTTGCCTAGCTCCTCGCTTCTTTAATGTCCACAGCAGGAGTTAGAGTGAAGGTCGAGAGCTCAGTCCCGCCCAATGGTATTTCTCGGGTCTCGAATACAAGCTTGCCAAGTGTTCCAACCACTCCAGCCACCATGTTCCTGGTGTAGTGGCTAAAGCATCAGATTAGAAACCAGGAGACCATTAGTTTAAGTCCTGATTTAGGAAAGAAGCCAGGTGGGTGAACTTGGGCCAGCAGCTTTCTCTCCACCCTTGGAAGCAGGCAATGGCAAACCACTTCTGAAAATGTTGCCGAGAAAAGCAGGGATTGTCCCTGTCATTGCCAGGAGTCAATATTTATTTCAAGGCACACACTCACACACAACAATATAGAACATCATCCCTATTGTTCTAAAGCATCTGAACAATCACCCCCAATTGAATGTAGCAGAGTCATCTGTTCTATGAACCTATTTCAGAGAATGCACCATAGAAACACGGACACATATAAACCTCAAGTCTCCTTGCCTATAGCTTTAAATATGCAATATGTTTTGAGTGATATCCCTCTCATCTCCCCACATTTGTCCTCACAGTTTTTAGACATTCTTAGACAAGAATGATTTTGAGAAAAATTATGCTGCTGTAATATAGATGGCTTACTTTGTTGTTGTTACTCTGCTGGAAAATAAATGCACAAATAAAACCAAATGTACACTCTTTACGAGTACTCTTTCTCTTTCAGATGTTTGCAAACATTAATCCTGTTCAGTTTGGAGTGATGGGTTGTTTTTCTCACCTGCCTCCTGAGGCATTCACTCCTCCCTTTCTCTCTCTCCCTCCCTCCCTCCCTCCCCCCCTCTCTCTCCTTCCTTCCCTCCTTCCCCCCTCTCTTTATCTATCTATCTATCTATCTATCTATCTATCTATCTATCTATCTATCTATCTCTATCTCTTCACATGAATTCAGACCGTGGTTAAAAGAATCGATCCCAGTAACAGAGTCTATGCAGCAGGCTAAGATTTTGTTACAATAACCAATCTTAATAAAAGAAGTATCAGGCCAAAATGGAGTTGGTTGTTGATCTGGCATTCCTTGTAGATCTGACTATCCAGACTCTTTTGTCTTTCCTGTTGACAATTGTTAAGTCTGCATGTTCCGTGGCAAGTGCCGGGCTATTTGAATTCTAATGTCCCAGGGCCCTTTAGCGTCTTCATTTTCTATTGTGGTTTTAACCACTCAGTTGTGTCTAACTCTTGGCAACTTTATAGACAATGCTCTCCATGCTGCCTTGTCAAGCACAGCTTCTTTCAATTTTTGGAATTGAATTTAGGGGATAAGGGGACTGGAGGCTAAAACATATGAAGAACAGTTACAGGAACTGAGTATGGCTAGTCCAGTGAAGAGAAGAACCTGGAGAGACATGATAGCAGTCTTCCAATACTTGGGGAAGAGAGGAAGGGGTCAACCTATTTTCCAAAGCACCTAAAGACCACACAAGAATTTTTGGATAGAAACTGAACAAGGAGAGGTTCAACCTAGAAGTAAGGAGAAATTTTCTAACAGTGAGAACAATCCACCAATGGAACAGAAGTTGCCTACAGAAGTTGTGGGAGCTTCATCACTGGAAGCTTTCAAGAAGAGACTGGACTGCCATCTGTCAGAAATGGTGTAGGGTCTCCTGCTTGGGTGGGGGGTAGAACTAAATGACCTACAAGGTCCCTTCCATTCTAGTCTGTTATTTTATTCTATCCTATTGTTATTCTATTCTATTCTATATTCTATTCTAATCCTCTTGAACAACATTACAAAAATTTTAGAGCAACAAATATTTACAGCTGTTGTTGACCAATTTATTTAAGATCTGAGTATTTGTTTTCTCAGGGACAGAATGTTTGGACCACTAAAAGACATAAAAGAGAAAGAAGGGAAGTTCTCCATGGTTGAAAGCATCTCACATGGCAATTTTAGGAATTCAAACCACATCAATGGTTTTTTTTTTCACACCTTCATTTCACACCTTCATGCAAACTCTAAGGATGTTACTATCTGGTAATTTTTGCTTTGTTTTTAAATGACACATCTTAAAAACATGAGTAAAAATTTGACTGTCGTGTTAATCAAGGACATAATTCTCAAGGAGGAACAGAATCCAGTTGAACAACAAAAGCCCAATGATGTCCCTGGCATTTGGTTTGGTAAGTAAAAAGACGTACTCTTATTTGACTTTCTGTCTTCTAGGAAGTTAGAAATAAATGAGAATACTGGAAGAATGAGGACTTTCCTGGAATCAGATACCACCTCTGGGACAAGAGGGCAAGGTAAGATATCTTGGAACAAGAATTTGTACCTGACATTTTATTAGATTTCTTGTCTTTGTATTTAGTTTTCCTAGTGTTGAGGAATAGTAAGGCTTGTTCTGCTCTTCATGTGCTCTTTGTGTGCCCCAAGATCCACCACAGGGATTAAACTTGTATTGTGGGACTGTTTGGTTGATTCTACTACAGTCCCTGAACTCTCAGCTCAGCTGAGAGCATCAGTGATGGAGCATTTCTGCCTAAAGCTCTCACATCCTTGAAGGGGATCACATTTCAGTAACGAGTTAGCAGAAGGAAGAGTTGTATACACAACTATCTTGCTGAGGTGCCACTCAGTTAGAGAAAAGTTCTAAAATGAATGGTGAAGGTGGTCTGCTCATTTCTTCAAAGCTTCACCAGAAAAGCTAGAAGGATCTGCATGTTCCATCTGGCCTACTTTACCACATTTGCCCCTCAACTCCTTGTTTAGTCTAATGCTAAGAAAAGATACAGGGATTAAGCTACATGGGATTAAGGGAGCCTGGCATTCATCTGGAAGACTTCTCATTTCTAACAAAAGGAAACAGTTGTGGAGCTACTGCGACCAATACTGATTCCAAACTTGACAAATTATATGACCACTCAGATCAGCAAAGGACAAACTGAGCATATAGCAGTGGGGTTACCCAGATGTCTGTTTATTCTGATGCTAAATTGATAAACTTCTGGTCATCAAGATTAAAACTAAATTACAATAGCTATTGATAATCAAAGCAGCTTTTTAAAAGCCCACCCAAAACCTCACGTTTGGCCAGATTCATTTTTAAGCTTTAGTTAATTATTACTGCTGATTCCTGGATGACAGGATAAGCTAGCTGTTGACATGAAAAATGGGGTCACCTGGATGGCTGCTCAAAGTGAGGAAAGAACAAGTTAAGTTTAGGGACATGTGGATCAGCTCTTAGCTAAGAGCTAGGTAGCATTTTGAAAAAGCAGCGTAGCCTTTAGGTCAACTGGAAATTTCTTCAGCATCTACCTGAACAATGATGCTGTTCAAATAAGCTAGTGGGAACCAGGGACCCTGAGAGCTGAGTACTAGGATTAACAAAAGTTAGTGGGAAGCAGCAATGCTTACCCCAAGTCTCAAACCCAACTGGGGTCTGGGATTCATACAAGCTAATAGGAAGCATAAGAGCTTGCCACAAGCTTTAGGGTCAATTGAAAGGTTTTCCACCTCATAGCTTTTCACCTAACTAATCTTGGAAGAAATAGCTTAATGGGGCATCTACTGTTATCACATAGCTCAGAGCTTGGGTTCATTTAAGCTAGGAGGATCAGGTTGTTTCAAAGCATAGGAAGCTACAAGCGTTCTAAGCTAAGCTTCATGCTCAGCTGGAAGATTTTTTTACCTCCTAGCTCAATATTATGATTCAGCTAGGGCTAGAGCAAGTCAATCATGTATTTGTTTTGCTCAGTGCTTCTCCAGCTTGGCAACTTTGAGATGTGTGAAGCTCAACTCCCATTTTAGGAGTTCAAAAAGTCCACACACCTTAAAGCTGGAAAGGTTGAGCTTGACCAGCAATCTTGGGCTCATGTATCTAGTCAAACTTCTGGAAGCTCCCTAGCCTTCTCCAAGCTTGAGGCTCAACTGAGACATTCCTACCAGCTGTTTTCTGTGCTTTAGGTAGGCTATTGAAGAGCAAGGAGCTAGCAGTCTCGTGTTAAGCAGGGAGTTTCTTGATATCCTCTATGAGCTTAGGTCAGTTAACGGGCTGAGTTACTCCAAGATGGATGCTGAGCTTTTATATTTTTAATCCCCATCTAAATGCTAGGATTTAGGAAAGCTAGGGCTGAGCGGCAAAGCGGTTATTCCAAACCAAGCTTAACTGCAAGGCTTCTAGCTGGGTTTAGCGTTCAGCTAAGCCAGTCAGTAAGAATGCTACAAAAAACATTCTTAACTATCAGTTGCTTCATCTCCAGCTGAGGCGTAGAACTCAAGGTGGCAATGAACTGGAAAGCTGCTTGCTCCAAGCCTGATTCGTGGCCAAGACATTCTCAACCATCCAACTGAATGCTACAATTCAGGGCAGCTGATCCAGAAAAAGTAGACTTATTCCAAGCTTCATGACCAACTAAGAGATTTTTTTGTATCTTCTAGTTTACTATGGTTCTGCTAAGCTGGGGTGGGGGATTGGAGGCTTGTCGCAAGCTTCCAATTCTCCTGCTTAGCTGGTAACTTTGTGATGACTATGATTTGAGCAGCTGGCCTCATAAGAGGCTTGTGGGGAGCAATGGAGATGCCAGAGAGTCAGCTCCATCCCTAATACCAATCTTTCAGTATTTTAATCATCAGTTAGCTCCAGAATGTAGGGATGCTATTTTGAAGCAAGTGGGCTTATTGCAAGACTCATGCTAGGAGAATTTTCACAGCCTAGCTGAGTACATAGGGTTCTGCTAAGGAAGGAAGAAGGGAGCTAGCAAATATGTCTGCTCCATTCAGGGTTGGGATTCAACCGGTGTTACTATCGGTTCGGTTATTACGTTTTGCGCCAGACACATGTGCAAAACACCTTAAGCTTTGCTGCCTGGACAGCTGGTAAGCTGTGTGTGGGTGCGCAGCATTTGAAAAGCTGCTTTTTCAACCTCAGCGCCGCAAAGCAGCTGAGGTTGAAAAAGCAGGAAATAAAGGAAAGGTAAATGCCCGGGCAGGCAGGTGGGCTGAGCCGCAGCAAACACAGAACCGGTTCTGTGCTTGCTGCTGTTCAGAGCTACGGGTTCTATAGAGCCAGGCAGAACTGGTAGCATCCCACCCTGGCTCCACTTGATACACGTAACAATGATCTCCTTGACCATTCTCCAGGAGATGAGATGTGTTCCTGAAAGGGTGAGGAGCAAGGCAATCATGATTCCTTCTTCAAATCTGACATTTAAATAGAAGGTTGATGTCCTTCTTATCATGGAGTGTGAGGGTTCCAGTAAGCTAGCGGAGAAGGAAAGTAATGGAGTAACAGCTCCAACTCTGATTCTCAGCTAGGATGTTTTTATCATCAGCTGAATGCTATGATTCAGATAAGCTAGTGAACAGCAAGGAACCTCCTACATGTCTCATGTGTAGTGTGGAGATCTTTGATCTCTATGTTGAAGTCTAGAGTTCAAATAAAGTAGTGAAGAACAAGGAGTTTACTTGCCCCAACTCTCATGCTCAACTGAATGCTAGGAAAGCTAGTGGGGCCAAGGCATCATGATGATGTTATTCATTCAGTCTTGTTGATTCTATGGGCCAGGTCTCTCCAACATCTTCTGATTTGCAATACTTTTTTAGTTGTTCTATGCTCTGGCTGGTGTCAGGTTTGATGGTGTCTAGCCATCGTGTTCTTTAGAACTTATTCCAAGTGTCAGGTTCAATTGGGAGGTTTTTCACCTCCTAGTTAAGGGGCTTCATTGGCCATCTCTAACTCTGCTGTACAGTTGAGAATGTCTTGCTCACTCAGCTGAGAGCTTGGATTCACATAAGCTAGCATGAATCAACCTTGAGGCTTCGTAGAGACAGTCTTACTTACCAACTATTTGCTGTGCTTGAGACAAGTTATTGAAGAGCAAGACAACTAGCAATTAGTCTCATGTTCAACAGAGTTTCTTTATATGCATGGACTCTGTGCTTAGGCCAGTTAATGGGCTGAATTACTACCAACTTGATGCTGAGCTTTTTTCAATTCCCAACTAACTGCTACGTTTTTTTTAATTCCCAGCTAAATGCTAGCATTCAGATAAGCTAGTGAACAGCCAGAAAGCTCCTACAAATCTCATATGTAGTGTGGGGCTCCTTGATCTCCATGTTGAAGTCTAGATTTCAAATAAAGTACTGAAGAAAAAGGAGGTTTCTTGCCCCAAGATAACCTCAATCATCTAGTTGAAGGCTAGGAGTCACTAAGCTAATGGGGAACAAGGGATGGTGATGATGTTACCCATTCAGTCTTGGTAATTCTGTGGACCAGGACTCTCCACATCTTCCAATCTTGCACTACCTCTTGGAGTTTATCTATGACTTGGTTGGTGTCCAACAACCATGTTCTTTGGCCCTTATCCCAAATTCCAGGTTCAATCAGGAAACTTTTCAACTTCTAATTAAGGGGCTTAATTGGACAACTCCAACACTTCTGTACAGCTGAGAATGTCTTGTTCATGCAACTCAGAGCTTGGGTTCACATAAACTAGCATGGATCAAAGAGTTATTGGGAGGTCTGCTCCAAGTGTGATGTACAGCTGACACAGCAGCTGAATGCTTTGCTTTAATTGTTAATTGGGTAGAAAAGAACTTCCAACAGATCGCACAATCAACAGGATGCTTTTGAATTCCTTACCTTAGTCCTAGGATTTAAAATAGTGGGGTGAGAGAACCAGAAGGCTGCCTCTGAGTTGGAGTTATTTCCAGACATTCATGTGAATGCTATGCTTCAGGTAACCTAGGCCGGAGATAGAGGTCCCATGCTGAGCTTTATGGTCTCCTAGCTAACTACTAGGTCTCAGGGTAAGGTAGTGGGGAAAGAGAAGGCTGCTGGATGCTCTACTGAGAGATCTATTTGTCTTGAAATGGTATAGGGTTTCCTGGCTGAGCAGGAGGTTGGACTAGAAGACCTCCAAGTCCCTTACAATTCTGTTATTCCATTCTGTTATTCTGTTAACTTCTCTCTGGATGCCTGCTTGTATGCTAGGATTAAGTGAAGCTATTGAGAAGCAAGAGGATGGGGGTTATTCCAGGCTTCATACAGAACTGGAAATAACAGAATAACAGAGTTGGAAGGGATCTTGCAGGTCATTTAGTCCAACCTCCTGCCCAAGGAGACCCTACTGCATTTCTGAAAAGATGACAGTCCAGTCTCTCTGAAAGCTTCCAAGGATGAAGCTCCCACAATGTCTGAAGGCAAGCTGGTTGATCGTTCTCACTGTCAGAAAATTTCTCATTTCTAGCTCGAATTTCTCCTTGGTTAGTTTCTATTCATTCTTCCTTCCTTGTCTGGCCTTGGGGTACTTTAGAAAATAGCTTGACCCCCTCCTTTCTGTGACAGCCCCTCAAATATTGGAAAATTGCTATCATGTCTCCCATGGTCCTTCTGTTCACTAGATATTATACCTCCTATCTCTCTGAGGCATAAAATCACCCACCTGCTTATTTCTGTAGGTCAAAACGCAGATAAAGGCATAGGGAAAAACAACTTCATTTTGATCAATTAGCACTGCTGATACCCTGACTAAAACCTCTGTTTCTCTTTAGAGATTTGATGTTTTGTTTAAACAGTGAGCTGAATTTTTGCCTTAGCACATTTGCCTTTTCAATTTGGAGGACGCTAAAAATATTAAAATGGCACAATTAGCACCTTCCAGTTATCTGCTAGAAAAGAACCATAAGTAGCCATTTAGCTACGGAATTTGGTTTCATGAACATCCAGAAGCTCCTAGCATATAAAGAATCATCTGCATCTCAGATGCGGAAGGCCAGGAACTGAAAATAATTCTGTAACTTAGTTTGTTAGGCTGTGTCTCCCTGTTTGACATTCTTGTTTTCTCTTTCCACTATAACTTGCTTTATTCAATAAACAGAGAGACAAATAGATATTCAGCCTGCACTTAAGAAGGTGACACAATGCATAGCTTAGCTAATGCACAGATAGGGCTGGAGAACAGGAAGTGAGAGAATGCTGCATCTAAATGGGGACAGAATGAGGTGCCCTCATTTTTAGATGCAGCTGTATCTCATGATCTCAAATCCACTTAAATTAGAGATGATTGATGTTATTTAGATTTCATGGGTTCAGCAGGGTCCTTTTGAGATGTTTGCTATTCCTTCTGTGAATTAAGCTGCCTTATCCCAACTTGCAGATTCTTCCCTGTCTACCAAGGCCTTTCTTACAGACCATTACATTTGGTTCTTCTCAGTTTCGCTGACACTTTCTGTTTGGACTGTCAGTTTTGCTATGTCAGTGAGAACGTCCCCACACATATTTCATCCTCATATTCTTCAGTGATTGTAATTTAAATTTCTCACACGCTGTTTCCCCAGGGACATGAAAATAGGACCCTTTCTTCTCATAGGCTGCAGTTGGTAGTCTCCGATCCAGTGCAATGACTGTGACCAATGCAACATAAATTGTCTTCCATCTGGCTTTCATCTTGCAAGTCATTGGAATGTGGAAAAATAGAATAGAATAACAGAGTTGGAAGGGATTTTGGAGGCCTTCTATTCCAACACCTACACAACTTTGGACAAAAAAGTTTGAAAAAAAGCTTCACTTTGGAGATGCAGATCAGCATGCTAAGCTATCCCAAATTCCCTGGAATGTTTACAATTTGGGACAGGAAGACTTGCTCAAAAACCCCAAGAAATCATATGTTTCTTAACCTTCTTAACCACAAGAAGGGAGAACAATGAAAGCCAGAGCTAGGGATAAACTAATATGAGATAGAGTGGACAGTGTCACTGATCTCTATATGGGGACATCTTGTATAATATGACTCACCTAAGACACTGTTGTGGGAATTAGGTGTTCAGCAGAGGGATTGCATTGGGGGGAGACTATCTTTGTGTCTAGTTGTTTTGGCATGCAATAACTTAAAGTGGCATCCTGAAGGAAGCAGTTGAAACAGTTTATGTCCAGCATGTGAGGGATCTGTAAATATTTTCTCAGCCCTCTTTCTGATTCATGCAGTATACAGGTCCTCAATGGATGGATGGCTGGTTGCAATTGTTTTTTTTTTCTGTGGTTCTAACTCTCAGTTGAAGGTTGTTCCTCTCCTGTTTGGTTGCTGTGCCAAACCGGATAGTTATTGAGGTACCAATGACCAACTCAATAATTCCTTTGTAGAACTATATCAGCAGATCCTTGGGCAATCTGAGTTTTCTGAGTTGATGCAGGAAGAAAATTCTTTGTTGTGTATTTTTAATGTTAGTCCATTTCAAGTTCTGGGAGATAATAGAACTCAGAAACTTGAAGGTCTCTATTATTAACACTGTGTTGTCTATTATTCTAAGAAGTGGTAGAATAGGACAACTTTTCCTAAAATCTATTGTCATCTCTACAGTTTAAGAGTGTTCAGCTCCAGATAGTTCTGGCTGCACCACAGTTGATCTACCTCTCATCTATATGCAGACTCATCATTGTCTCCAATGAGATCAATGACTGTTGTATCATCTGAAAACTTTAGTACAGTACAGAGGGATCCTTTGAGATACAGTCATTGTTATATAAAGAGAAGAGTAATGGAGAGAGCGCACAGCCCTGTGGCTTGCAATGTATTGTTGATGCAAACATGAGGTGGTATGCAGATCCCAACTATGATAAATGAAGAAAATTCTCAAGGGGCATAAAAGGATATGAAAATAATGAATGGTGTCTCTAAGTCCACCTCACAAAATTTATTTAGTGTACTCCTCCCTTCTTTTTACTGATGTTTTTGCAATTCTATCTGCCTTTTGAATCTGAAATTCTGAGGCATTAATCAAATCATTCAGCCATGTTTCAATGAAGCAGAGGGTTGCTGAGTTTGGAAAAATCTGATTTGTTCCTATTTAAAAGGAGCAGTTCATCTATTTTATTTATAACTGAGAGAAGGTTAGTTCAATAAAGTGAGGGGAGATATTTGTATCCGGGCTTCCTGAGTCTGTAAAATGCCTCCTCACTTGTTCCTTCTCTTGTTTCTCTTTTGCTTCTTTCTAATTACCCTCCTGAAAAAGATAACTGCTGTTCCCTCAGTCAGAATTCCCTCCTCATTTGAAAAGAAGGGACGAATAGTCCGGAGGTGATTCTTGGTGGTGTGCATGGCTTGGTGGCATGGCATGGCAATGGAAGGATACTGTAAAATCCCCATTTCCACCCCACTCCAGGGGAAGGATATTGTAAAATCCCCATTCCCTCCCCCCACACTAACCTGCTTTCCAGCTCCATTCTCCTGTGCAGGGCAACAAAAGAAGACCCAGCAGATCAGCTGGGACTCAGGAGGCAGGGAATAGATGGGGGCAGGGCCAACCAGAGGTGGTATTTACCAATTCTCCAAACTACTCAAAATGTCTGCTACTAGTTCTCCAGAACCTCTCAGAACTGGCTGAATACCACCTCTGGAATTGTCCTAGAAAGCTGCTTGTTATTTAAAAACCACTCTCCTGATATTCAAAGTCTCATCTCTTCAGTATGAAATTCACAGAGAGCCACCAAAAATAATAGAAAACATCAGTAGAGAGTAGTAGAGAGCATGGAATATAAATTCACTATCTTCACTGTGTTGTTTTATCTTCTCCTACAGCTGTGAAAACAGCCCCAACTGTGTTCCCACTGTCTCCTTGTAACCAAGACATTGCTACCACTTCCCAAGTTTCCATCGGTTGTCTCGTCAAAGGCTACTTTCCTGAACCAGCCACAGTGCAATGGAATTCAGGCGCCATCACCAGTGGAATCCACAACTTCCCTCCAGTTTTGCTTGGCTCCAACCACTATACTCACAGCAGCCTGCTCACCATTCCTGTCAGCCAGTGGCAATCTCAGTCATTCCAGTGCAATGTCCACCATGCAGCCACCGACACCAGAATTAACAAAATAATTGACCGTGAGTCCAGTAAAGTTATTCTCCTTTTCTCTTTGCAAGGGCAATTGATTTGTCAAGGACATGAAAATCCAAATGTGAAGGTAAAACAGTGGGAAACAATGACAATTGTGAAGATACAAGCAATTCTTGACTTATAACTGTTTAGTGAACATTCAAAGCTATAACAGCACTGAAAAAGTGACTTATGAATGACCTATTTTTCATCACTTACAGTTGTTGCAACACCCTTGTGGTCACGTGATCAAAATTCATATTTCATAGCTCATATTTATAATGGTTGCAGTGTCCCAGGGTCATGTCTCACATTTTGTGACCTTCTGACAGGCAAAGTCAATGGGAAACCAGATTCACTTAACAACAATGTCACTAATTTAATAACCATAGCAATTCATTTAACAACCCTGGCAAGAAAGGTCATAAAATGGGGCAAAACTCACCTAACAAAAGTCTTGCTTAGCAATATAGATTTTGGGC
Source organism: Naja naja (assembly GCA_009733165.1). Lineage (NCBI taxonomy): Eukaryota > Metazoa > Chordata > Lepidosauria > Squamata > Elapidae > Naja > Naja naja. Next base: position 146,464,783 of record CM019155.1, read on the forward strand.
TCAATTGTTGTTACAAGCTGAAGACCACCTGTGGTCTCCTCAAAAGATACTTATGAACCAATGTCAGGAGGAAAGATAGGAGTATCCATCAGTCTTCTGACCTAGGCTTCAAGATCATGAAGCAGACTCCTCATCCCAATAAAACCTCTTTTATTTAGGTTAATGTGAATTCCTCTCCAGCAAAGTCACGGCAAACAGTCTTTCATGAGATTTCACAACTACAGACCTTTATCAGGCTTGGAGAGTTGCCAGGCTGATATCTTCCAAATACCATGCAGTAGCAGAAATTATTTGGCAAGAAGTCAGGAACTTTCACTCCTCTTTATTCCTTATGGGAGGGGCCATTCACCTATCACCTGAGCCCTTACACCCAAGTCGACCCTTGTCCCTAACTGTTTCCTTTTCCTGGAAGCTCTGCGCATGTGCACACTGGGAACAGGCTCCAGCTGTTCTTCTGCCCCACTGATCTTTGACTCAGGTAGCTGATAATTGTCAGATGGCCCTGGCCCCATCTCTGCCTCCAATGCAGAGCACTCATCAGAGCCCTCTCCAGACTCCAGGACTGGCCCATATTCCTCCCCAACATCCTCACTGTCCAAGTCTGTCGCCAGCTCTGTCGGCCACTGGCGGGCCAAAAGAACATGTTGGAAGGAATTAAGGAAAAGCTTGATAGATGTAGACCAGGAAAATAAAGCTTGAGGAGGGATTCAGAAGACAAAGAGGTGTTTGTGTAAGAGGTCAAGGATTTTCCAAGCCATGGAATCTTTCAATCAGAAGACCCCAAGAATAATCAGGGGGGGAAATGCTGAGAAAACCAATCAATGAAGGATATGGGCTGTATTAGGCTACTCTTCAAGGTGTAGTGACCGTCCTTGTTGTTTCTCCACCCTGTTATACTAAATAATAGTTAAATATGTCTTCTAATTCCTCCTGCTTAGGCTCTGCAATCCGTAGTCCTGTGGGCCCCGAGATCCAAATGTCCCATTCCTCATGCGATTCCAGAGATGGTGTCATACAGCTGTTGTGCCGGATTACAGATTTCTACCCCAAACAATTGGACATTGAGTGGAAGGTGGGCAGCCGCTCTGGATTGCTACATCCATACAATTATCCTCCTTGGCAGAATCCTGGCACATATACTTTCAGTACCACCAGCATCGTCAATGTCACCCAAGGTGACTGGCAGAGAGGAAATGTTTATTACTGCGGTAACCCATGCAGCATCACAAACCAAGGTGAAAGGCAAACTCAAGAAATGTGAAGGTAATCATGATGTTATGCTAAGATAAATGAGCGTGGATTGAAAATAGAAAACCAAAGAGGAGACTACTCGCCTTTTCCTTAGACCTTTAGTCTTATGTAAAAAAACACACTATTTCCAATAAATCTTTATTAATTTACAGCTTCTTCACCTGCTCAGACAACTGTATTTTGGGAGAGGAAGCCCAAAGGTGCTTTTTTCAAGAGGCAACTGGACTTTGGGGTTTTTCTTGGAAGACATTTCAGTTTTCATCCAAGAAGCTTCTTCAGCTCTTCTTCAGCTTTCTGGATGAGAAGCAAAATGTCTTCAAATTAAAAAAACAGAGAGTCCAGTTGCCTCTTGAAAAGCACCTTTGGACAACCATGACCTGGATGGCTGAGAATTCAGGAAATGTTTTTTCTTGCTCAATTGGACCCGGTGATGGCACAGTGGTTAGAATGCAGTATGGCAGACTTGCTCACTATTCCTGCTAGGAGTTTGATTTCCTGACTGGCTCAAGTTTAACTCAGCCTTCCAATCCTCTGAAGCCAATAAAATGAGAACCCAAATTGTTGGGGGCAATATGCTGACTCTGTAAATTGCTTAGAGAGGACTGTTAAAGCACTATGAAATTTTATATAAGTTTAAATGCTATTGCTATTGACTTATATTTACTAAACTCAAAAGCAGCTCCAGTATAACTCAGATCAAGAGCCTGTTGGGTGGGAAAAATGAGAGTCGATTAGGAACTGACATAATTTTTTATCCTTAGGTGGAAGCAGTTGCCCCTCTGGAAATGTTAATGTATATCTTGTGCCACCAACACCAAGAGCCTTGTACATTGATAGAAATAGCAAGATCAGCTGTGTTGTGAACAATCTGCAAAATGAACAGGGGTTGAAAATTACCTGGTCTCGGGAGAAGAATGGACACCTGAATGTTGATGAAACAGAAGTGGTAGAAGAACCAAATGGTACTTACACTGGGGTCCGTCACCTCAATGTCATCGCTCAAGATTGGGAATCAGGAGAAAGTTTTACCTGTACGGTTGAACATCCATCCTTTGTTAGTCCTGTCATAAAGAACATTTTCAAGACCAGAGGTAAGGAGGAAATTACATTTTTCTCCCTCATGGGCACTAACATACTTGTTTTCATTTGTGCTGAGATGTTGTAAGATAAGCTCTGTAATATATGGTGTGTCAGGCAAGCTTGGAGACATGAAAGGGGGTGGCATCGACAATCCAAATATTGGGTGGATAAGTACACCAGGATAACAAAATTCACACTTGGCTTTGCACAATGTCATAAAATGGCCTGCAAACCATGGTTTAGTGGTATAAATGAACAATGACTAAAAGAATCCTAGTTTAGCAAGAGATGTGAATCATTCATTGCTGCCACTAATTTGATCTCCATTTCATTGTTGTGTTCTTTCCTCAAACTTCATAAAGGCAACAAGAAAGCACCCAAGGTCTATGTCTTCCCTCCTCACCGAGATGAGCTCAACCCAGGCAGATCATTGTCTCTTGTCTGCATGGCAAATGGGTTTTATCCAGAGGACATTGATATCCAGTGGCTACAGGATCACAATCCTGTATCAGAAGACCAATATGTGACTACTCCAGCTATGAAGAATAAGCATGATGATTCCTTCTTTGCCATGAGCAAACTTTCTATCTCCAGGGATGATTGGAATGAAAGGGCATTCACTTGTATGGTGGTCCATGAAGAACTCCCCATGAAGTTCACCCAGAGGAACATCTCAAAACCCAGGGTAAAAATGAACCAACTGCTCCATTGCAATCCATCCTAGATTTGCCTCTAACACTGTGAGACCAAACTGTTAATAATTTCCCTGCTCACTTATTTCTCATCTGGATGAATAAAAGCAAACCATCTCAGAAATACCTCAGGTTTTGTTCTTTTCTCCTTAAGGGAAAGGGGGTAAATTGTCTGAAAATGCAGAATCAAGGCTTAAGACTGATTTAATGAATTGATTGATTGATTGATGTGATTTCTACAGCCCATCTTAGCAAATGAATCTGGGTGGGTCACTGTTTTGATAATCTAACAAAATGGAGTTCATCATATTTCTGTATGAATCCAACAGAAGGCCAGTGTATTTAGCTGGGTTATGGGCAGGTACCCCAAATTAGCCTCACTGCAGCCCTGTGAGAAAAGAATAGAATAGATGCAGGGGTGGGATTCTACTGGTTCGGACCTGTTGGCAAATCCCTTGCTCTGAAGATCAGCTGTCTCTGAACGGTTCACTGAAATGATCAGGTAGGCCCACCAGTAACCCCTGTGCAGCAGTGACCTTTATTGTTACAACTGATTATCATGCAACAGCAGATTGCCACTGCTCAGCTGTGTTACTCCCTGAGTAACATACTAGGTAAGGACTTTGCATTGTGTTGACGTGCGCACAGTGAAGTGCACCATCACCAAACTGCTTGTTATACCAGCAGCATCCATTCCTGAATAGATGCATCTGGTGAGCTTCAGGGTTCAGTGGAGATTTGAACCCATCAAGTTCATGGACAACGATCCTTTACTCTTTGCTCCATATCAATTTCTTCTATTCTTAAGTGCCTTTCTTTGTAGGTTGTCCATTCAGCCCAAGAGCAAATAGTCAAAGTAGCCAAAATATATATAATTGTAATTATTTACTGAAAAATGTCCCATCACAGATCCAGCTACATCCCTTCACCAACTTCTTCTTAGCCACAATTTCTCCATAGACCAATCAGTTGGGACAAAGCAACACTGTTCATTGCAGGTCTATAATCTACACTTGATTTCAATATCAAGGATTCATATCTAATACAAAAAATTCAGAGAATGCTCAAGGAGAATCTCAATCATCTACTATAATGTAAGGATGCTATGATCAAAACTAAAAAATAAATGGAAAGATCACACTCATGTTCTAATAGAATCAACTTTGTCAGGGAATACTCTAAGTACTCAAATATAAAATCAAGGGAGAGTGGGAGGGAAGAAATATTTAATTCAAATTACTAAACACTGGAGGTTGAGTAATAAGGGAAAATAGATCATGATGGGCACTCAACTTTCAAGATATCCACATTCAGAAATGCAAAGCTACAAGATAGAGAAACAATTGTTCTCCAGATATACTTCCAAAACCTACTGATGATCAGGACAAATTAAAATAACAAAAAGCAATCACTTTTGTCCTTAGAAAGTTATATCAACATTCACTGTAATAACACAAAATTCTGCATTAACACAAAAGGAGACATTGCCTCAAACCTTTGACATCTCAGATGTCATTTCAAGACTGAATAACAGAGTTGGAAGCAACCTTGGAAGTCTTCTAGTCCAGCCCCTGCTTAAATAGGAAACCCTATACCATTTCAGACAAATGGTTGTCCAATCTCTTCCTTAAAACCTCTGTTGTTGAAGCACACACAACTTCTGGTAGCAAGTCGGTCCACTGATTAATTGTTCTCCCTGGCAGGAAATTTCTCCTTCGTTCTAGGTCTCTTATCTCCTTCTTTAGTTTCAACCATTGCTTCTTTTTTTTGCCTTCTCGTGCTTTGGAAAATAGATTGTCTCCCTCTTCTTTGTAGCAGCCCCTCAAATATTGGAACATTGTTATCATGTCACCCCAGTCCTTCTTTTCACTAGACTAGACATATTCAGTTCCCGCAACTGTTCTTCATGTTTTAGTCCCCAGTATCCTAATCAGTGTGGAAACAAGAAAGAGAGATTATCCAGCATCCAAGAATACAACTATAATAAAATAGAAATTAAATAGTAAGATCTTTCAGTTTTGACACTTATTTGCAAATTGAAATATTAATAATCAGATTTCATCATATTGATTAACATCAGGACACATCTAATATTTTTTGAGATTTTTTTTAAATTCACACTTTCTGATTCATTAAAATGTCAGACAAGGAGTTCAATGAAATATAAACATGTTCACTGAGAAAACTAATGTATAACAACAGACACTAAAAACCACAACACTATATATCACCCCCCAAAAGAGAAACGTTATAGACACACATGCCAAGAATTCTGGCAATCATCATCTGGTGAACAAGGCAGGCATAACATTTTGATCATTGAAGTTGAAAACTGATGCTAAGCTAAGAATTGGAGAAGTATCACTTCGATGAAACAGGTCCAGCTATATAATTTTTTTACAAAAAAAATCACACATGATAATTTGGTAAAAACAATAGAAAGAAAGAAGAGAGAAATAGACAATACGGTTCCACACAAACAGCTGAAAACTCATGTAAATATGCCAGGCCATGTTCTTTTTCCTCCTCCAGAAAGAACAAAATAAATGAGAAATAGATAAATTAATAGTTTTAAAATACAATGATAATATCACTCAGTTATAAAATTATAATACAAAATAAAATAAGTATAATTTATTAATGGTAAACAAAATAGTACATAAATAAGAATTATAAATAAAACATAAAATGAAGAAAAGAACTCAATGTGAAGGAAGACCAATACCATCTAAAGAATGGAAATTGTGATTTTTCATTGTGAGAATAGGAATTAGAATAAGAATAAGTTGATATCTAAGATGCTGGCAGCAACCTGTATTAACCATCAGTGCCAGTCAATAATATTTGTGATACACTTCTAAATGTTCAGTTGACTGAGCTTTATGTTTAATGAATAATAATAATGAAAACAACAACAATAACAATATTAATAGCATATATCTAGATAATTATTAACATCTTTTGAAACAAAGACATAATAGATGTAAGACTGTCAATCTGACAGAAAAAGTATGGGTCTAAAGTTATTTAAACACAAATAAAACAAGATTAAAAGAGAGGTCTTCGGTTACATGCCATTTTTTCAACAGTGAATTATAGTACCTTTGGACTTAACATTGTTCTCAAGATGTTATGCAGATAGTCCCCAATTTATAAGAATTTATTTAACAACCACTCAAAGTTACCACAGTGTGGAAAAAAAGAGGCTTACGAACGGTCCTCGCACTTGAACTGTCGCAGTGTCCTCTCAGTCACATGATCAACATTTGGTTGCTTGGCAACAGGCATGTAGTGACAATGGTGGCAGCATCCCAAGGTCATGTGATTCCGCCCCCTTTCACGACCTAACCAACTAGCTTCTGACCAGCAAAGTCAATGGGGGAGGCTAGATTTGCTTAACCTCTGGGTGACTCCTTTAACCTGCACTGATTTGCTTAACAGCCCTAGCACAAAAAAAATTAAAATGGTCATAAAGTCAGGCACAACTCCCTTAACAACAGAAATTGCTCAGCCACAGAAATTCTGGTCTCTTTTCTCGTCACCTCATGAGAATTACTTAGAAATATCGCTATGGGAAATCGCTACGACTAAAACTGAACCTGCAAGACACCCACAGACCTTCTGATCGATTCCAATATAAAAAATGGAATCTAGTCTAAATCTTAACCCATGGAGATTTACTGTAATGTTGTTAAGTCCACTCCTATCATATCTTTTTAAATCCAGATTCAAATAAAGAAGGAATAGCACAGCATTCATAAACAAGCATTGGTTTGAGTGACCACTGTAGACCAGTCAATAACTTTAATGCATGCACATTAACTACCAGAACATGACAGAATCCTTGAGAGGAAATATATTTATTTATTTATTTATTTATTTATTTATCTATCTATCTATCTATCTATCTATCTATCTATCTATTTATTTATTTATTTATTTATTTATTTGACTTGTATGCCGCCCCCTCTCCAAAAAGGACTCGGGGTGGCTCACAGCTAAAAACAGAACAATAAATTAATTACTTAAAACAGTATTAAATAAAACAAGCCAAATTCATCTAAAAAAACCCTTATTAATTTAAAATATAATACCACCACCCCCAAGAGGTCAGCACAGCCTGTCCTGTCCAAATAACCAGGTTTTCAAATCATGGCGGAAGGTGCAAAGGTCAGGGGCCAAACGGAGTCCCAGGGGTAATTGATTCCACAAGGTAGGAGCCACCACAGAATAGGCCCTCCCCTGGGACACCGCCAAATGACACTGAGTCGCAGACGGCACCCTGAGGAGTCCCTGCCTGTGCGCTCGTACAGGGCAGTTGGCATTTGATGCCAGCAGGAGATGCTCCTGTAAATACCCCAGACCCATGCCTTGTAGGACTTTCAATGTTAATATCAAAATCTTGAATCCCATATAATCCATGGAGCTAAAGAGATTTAAAAAAAACAAAAACAAAACTCATAATTCTGCAAACAGAATAACATTTAAAAATGCAATTCTATTCAGATGCCCCATAACTATGGTCTGGGTGAACTTGTATGGTCTGATTTACCAAGATGATATTTCCAGTGGGGGAAGAGAGTGCGAGGGGATGGATCAATGGAGAGTTTATGTCAATGAACAATATGGAGAATGACATCTTAATGTTTTTCCTTTCACAGTGTTAGTAGTGATTATGGAGAACGATTACAGCTTGGAGAAAGAGGAAGAACTGGAGCATTTGTGGACGATCCTTTTTATTTTCTTCATCCTCTTCCTCTTCAGTGTGTGTTATAGTGCCATAATAACATTGTTCAAAGTAAGTGAGGAGGGAAGAGAACTTTCTCAATGAGTAGCAGGAAGAAAGGGCTTAATGTAGACCTTTCAGAAACAGACCGAGGCAAAATGGGAGGATCAGCCATGATCAAGACAACAATATTGTATCTAGCCAATATTTAAGATAAACCACTGGTATGAAGTTCAAGCTCTCTTTATGGCCTTCTCAATGTCGTTGAAGAAGCCGCACTATCAAAACACTAGACTAGACAGGCAATTAGCCTCATTAACCCTTGTATGACCCTTGATTAACCCTGTATGACCCTTATGTTGTTTATATTGTTTATTACAATACAGTGAGGTGGAGTGTGGTTCTCTGTAAGGACATGCATCTATCCCTGCTTGTAAAAATGGCATCCTGTCAACTCCCAAAGGTGCTTTTTCTCAGGAGGCAACTGGACTTTCTTCTGTTTCTTTTTTTTTCTTTGAAGACATTTCACTTCTCATCCAAGAAGCTTCTTCTATTCTGCCAGGATACTGGAGAAGGGAAGGATTGATATACCTTGAAGACAGCTGGTCATTTGCATCCTTTTAGAGGGTCGTTGAAGCATTTTGAGGTTTATCTGTGTCCTCAGGGTCACCTGAGTAGTGCAAATGGTTCCTGTAGTCTGCAATTTTTCCTCTGGAAATCCATTCCTACTCCCACACCATTCGAAGGGTGTTCATCCCAAATTATATAGCTAAAGGCTGTAAAGATTCTCCATCATCCTTCTGAAAAAGCACCTTTGGGACAACCATGACCTGCATGACTGAGCATCTCTACAGACATCCTGTCAACTATTCCATTAAATGGTAGACAGTGATGTTTTTCAGCAAGAGGGCTGTATTTGTCCTTCAAATAATATGCCAGGACCACGTTCCAATAGGTTAGTGAGGATGTGAGGTCCGTGGGGCTCTCTCGGTTTGATAGTTTCCTTGCAGCCATTTTGTTACCCAACCAGGTAACATCATCAGTGCTAGAAAACAGTGACATCTAGGAGGCTGTTCTAACACTGATGATGTTATCTAGTTAATAATTAAATGTCTGCAAGAATACATTCAATCTTAGGGAATACCAAGGACCCACAGTTTAACTCCAGGCTACAGATATTCCATTATATTGATATGTGTGAATTTCACTAAAAAGAAAGGGGCAGAGCTAGGATGACAGCTAAGCTTGAATTAATTTCATTGCAATATAATTAATAAGATTATTCCCCATGTACTTAAGAATGTTCTGTTTTATCTTGAATACATTAGAAGTGTTTTGAAAGCCCAAAATAGGGACAATGCATACAGCTTAAGGTCCAGTTGTACTCTTTCTCTTTTCTTGCATTCTATTAAAAATAAAAACAATGAGATGAAGAGAAGGAAACAATTGGTCAAGTCAAGCAGAAAAAATGAAAAACTTGGTAGAATGAAATAATTTAACCTTTTCTCCTATTCATTGCAATCAAGGGGAAAGGAAAGACATATTAGTAACAAACAGAACCAATTCTTCATGAAAGTGAAGAGCTTTGGTGGCTCAGGCTGTTAAATGCCTGCTCTTAAGATCCAGCTGTCTACAATTACTGTAGGCTCGAATCCCACCAGGCTCAAGGTTGACTCAGCCTTCCATCTCTCGGGTAGGTAAATTGAGGACCCAAGATTGTTGGGGGAAATTAGCTGACCTTGTAAAAATGCCGCTTAGTAATAAGCAGGCATATACAATGGAATGAAGGCTAGCTGAGCACATTGGGTTGTGCTAATTGTAAGCAGCCCTGAGTCTTCGGAGAAGGGCGGCATATAAATGTAATTAAAAAAAAAAAAAAAGAACCTGCCAACTATTCTTCTCTACCAACATTGAATCCATAATTTTTTGTTCTCAATATAGGTAAAATGGTTTTTCTACAATGACACAACTGAAGAAGAGACCAACACCCCCTAATTACAAGAACATAGTCCAGTAGAAGACCAACGGGAAGATTTGCTTGCATCTACAGCTTCATCTATCTTCAATGTAAAGAACTGGAGCCTCTTTCTGTCCTGGACTATCCGAGATCAATTTGTGGATGCATGCAGATGAAGAATGTTGCCTGAATCTGAAAGAAAAACATATTCTTGTAGACCATGTGTCATCAAAATCAATTCCACTGGAGTAAACTCATGGGCACATAGTAAATTGTTTTCTAAAGAGCAAACAGGTCTCAGATCCAGATAGGCATGGTATAAAATGGATGCCTACCAAAAGCCAACCTAGTTTAGCATCTGAAGAGTTTGTTCAAATGTCTTTGTTTTTCATCCTTCCTTTCAGACGTTCAGGTCCACATTTGTCTTCCTCTAAGCCAGTTTGCTGTACTGGCTTTTTTTGCTTTTTGCACTCAAGTCAGAAGCACTGAGGCACTTCTGGTTTGCCCTGGGGATTCCCAGTTGGGATTCCTTTCATGTCCCCCACAGGAGCTGGAGTGAAGACAGGAGCTCAACCCTGCCCCACAGCCACCGTTAGGTCTTGAATGCAGGCTTGCTAACCTCCTGCCTCCTTGCCTAGCTCCTCTTCTTTAATGTCCATGGCAGGAGTTGGAGTGAAGGTCGAGAGCTCAGTCCCCCCAATGACATTTCTCGGTCTCAAATACAAGCTTGCCAAGTGTTCCAACCACTCCAGCCACCATGTTCCTGATGTAGTGGCTAAAGCATCAGATTAGAAACCAGGAGACCATTAGTTTAAGTCCTGATTTAGGAAAGAAGCCAGGTGGGTGAACTTGGGCCAGCAGCTTCTCCACCCTTGGAAGCAGGCAATGGCAAACCACTTCTGAAAATGTTGCCGAGAAAGCAGGGATTTGTCCCTGTCATTGCCAGGAGTCAATATTTATTTCAAGGCACACACTCACACACAACAATATAGAACATCATCCCTATTGTTCTAAAGCATCTGAACAATCACCCCAATTGAATGTAGCAGAGTCATCTGTTCTATGAACCTATTTCAGAGAATGTACCATAGAAACACGGACACATATAAACCTCAGGTCTCCTTGCCTATAGCTTTAAATATGCAATATGTTTTGCAGTGATATCCCTCTCATCTCCCCACATTTGTCCTCACAGTTTTTAGACATTCTTAGACAAGAATGATTTTGAGAAAATTATGCTGCTGTAATATAGATGGCTTACTTTGTTGTTGTTACTCTGCTGGAAAATAAATGCACAAATAAAACCAAATGTACACTCTTTTACGTACTCTTTCTTTCAGATGTTTGCAAACATTAATCCTGTTCAGTTTGAGTGATGGGTTGTTTTTCTAACCTGCCTCCTGAGACATTCACTCCTCCTTCTCCCTCCCTCCCTCCCTCCCTCCCTCCCTCCTCC
>CM019155.1:146476944-146528602 GCA_009733165.1 Naja naja
CTGCTTGGCAGCAGGCTGCTGAAGCTGCCCTCGACAGGGTTGTCCCCATGCATCCCCACACGCTGTGGATCCCGGGTGGCTCCTGTGGTATACTTGAGGAGCTCCAGGAGATGAAGCGCCATCGAGGGGTTTAGAGAGCAGGTGGAGGGCCACCCTCCTCAAGCAATCGTACCAGTTAAGAGCCCATATTAGGACTTACCTGGTAGCTGCGTGGGATGCGAGAAGGTCTTATCTCTCCACCCATAGCATCCGCAGATAACCACCCAGCCGCCCTGTTTAGGGCCACCCGCTCCCTCTTACATTCGAGGGAGGTGGTGGACCCTCTCCGGGAGGGCTGAGAATTTGGTCAATATCTGTCTGATAAGATCGCTCGGATTCAGGGCGGTTGAGCTCTAATTTGCAGTGGTCTGATGACCGTGGTGCAAGTAGTCTGGCCAATGTGATCTGGGCTGAGTTCGATCCTGTCTCCGAGGATGAAGTGGACAGGATTATGCGATGCCTGAGCTCCACCACATGTTTTTTGGACCCGTGCCCCTCCTGGCTGGTATATGCCTCCAGGGAGGTCACCTGCGGTTGGCTCCGGGCAGGGTCAATGCTTCACTGAGGGAGGGTGTTTTTCCCTCCTCCTTGAAGGAGGCGTGGTGAGGCCCCTCCTGAAGAAGCCTGCCCTGGACCCGACTGTTAGACAACTTTCGTCCAGTCTCCCACCTTCGTTTTGGCAAAGGTTGTTGAGAGTGTGGTGGCTCAGCAGTTTCCACTTTTCCTGGATGAAGCGGACTACCTAGATCCGTACCAATCGGGCTTCCGGCCTGGTTTCAGCACGGAGATGGCATTGGTCGCACTGATGGATGATCTCTGGAGGGCCCGGGACAGGGGTTTCTCCTCTGTCCTGGTCCTATTAGACCTCTCAGTGGCTTTCGATACCATCGACCATGGTATCCTTTTACGATGCCTCGGGGGGTTGGGAGTGGGGGGCACGGTGCTTCAGTGGCTCTCCTCCTACCTCTCAGGGCGGTCGCAATCGGTGCTGACAGGGGGACAGAGGTCGGCCCCGAGGGCGCTCACTTGTGGGGTCACTCAGGGGTTGGTCCTCTCCCCCTTTCTATTTAATATCTACATGAAACCGCTGAGTGAGATCATTCATGGTTTTGGGGAGAGGTATCACCAGTATGCTGATGATACCCAGTTGTACATCTCCACCCCAAACCAAATCAATGATGCCCTCTCCGTGATGACTCACTGTCTGGATGCGGTACGGATCTGGATGGATGGAAACATGCTTCGGCTCAACCCGGCCAAGACTGAGTGGCTGTACATACTGGCATCTCGGTCCAGTCAAGATTGTCCATCGTTGACCATAGGGGGAGTGGTGTTGCCCCCTGTGGATAGGGCATGGAACCTGGGGGTCCTCCTGGACGCGCGGCTCCACTTGGAGGAACAGGTGGGGGCCGTCGCCAGGGGGGCCTTTGCCCAGGTCCGGCTGGTTCGCCAGCTTCGCCCGTTCCTGGACCAAGATGCCCTGCGTACAGTCACTCATGCCCTTGTTACCTCGCGACTCGACTACTGCAACGCCCTCTATTTAGGACTGCCCTTGCACACCATCCGGAGGTTGCAGCTGGTGCAGAATGCTGCCACGCGGGTTGTGATGGGAGTTACCCGGTTCTCCCATATTACCCCCCTCCTGCGCGGCTTGCATTGGTGGCTGGTTGCACTCCGGGTGAGGTTCAAGGTTTTGGCTTTAACATTCAAAGTCCTACATGACATGGGTCCACAATATTTAAGGGAGCGCCTCCTACCGATATCGAGAACCAACCGCCCTGTACGGGCACACAGGCAGGGGCTCCTCGGGGTCCCATCAGCAAGCCAATATCAGCTGGCGTTCCCCCGGCGGCACGCCTACTCTGTGGCGGCCCCCAACTTATGGAATCAACTGCCTCTGGACCTCCGCCTGGCCCCTGACCTCCACATCTTCCACCGCGATTTGAAGACCTGGCTATTTGACCAAGTCGGGCTGTGATCACCTTGCCGGGGGGTGTGGGATAGTTTTAAATTTTAATTTGGGTTTTATTGGGCTTTAGTGATTTAATTTCTTTTTAATTATTTATTGTATTTATATGTTTTAATCTGTGAGCTGCCCCGAGTCTTCGGAGATGGGGCGGCATATAAGTCCAATAAAATAAATAAATATGCCAGGCCAGGTTCTTTTTCCTCCTCCAGAAACAACAAAATAAATGAGAAATAGGTAAATTAATAGTTTTAAAATACAATGATAATATCACTCAGTTATAAAATTATAATGCAAAATAAAATAAGTATAATTTATTAATGGTAAATAAATTAGTACATAAATAAGAATTATAAATAAAATATAAAATGAAGAAAAGAACTCAATGTGAAGGAAGACCAATACCATCTAAAGAATGGAATTGTGATTTTTCATTGTGAGAATAGGAATTAGAATAAAAATAAGTTGATATCTAGGATGCTGGCAGCAACCTATATTAACCATCAGTGCCAGTCAATAATATTTGTGATACACTTTTAAATGTTCAGTTGACCGAGCTTTATGTTTAATGAATAATAATAATGAAAACAACAACAACAATGTTTTTTTGTATTACTGTATATCTTTTTGTATGTTCGCCGCCCTGAGTCCTTTGGGAGTAGGGCGGCATACAAGTTCTAAATAAAATTAGAAATTAATTAGAATTAGAAACAATAACAATATTAATTAGCATATATCTAGATAATTATTAATATCTTTTGAAATAAAGACATAATAGATGTAATGTGGTCAAACTGACAGAAAAAGTATGGGCCTAAAGTTATTTAAAACACAAATAAAATAAGATTAAAAGAGAGGTCTTCGGACTTAAGTGTCATTTTTTTCAACAGTGAATTATAGTACCTTTGGACTTACAATGTTCTCAAGATGTTATGGCAGATAGTCCCCAACTTATAGAATTTATTTAGCAACCACTCAAAGTTACCACAGTGCAAAAAAAAGGCTTAAACGAATGGTCCTCGCACTTCAACTCACAGCGTCCTCTCAGTCACGTGATCAACATTTGGTTGCTTGGCAACAGGCATGTAGTTACAATGGTGGCAGCATCCCAAGGTCATGTGATTCCGCCCCCTTCACGACCTTCCCAACTAGCTTCTGACCAGCAAAGTCAATGGGGAGGCTAGATTTGCTTAACCTCTGGGTGACTCCCTTAACCTGCACTGATTTGCTTAACAGTCCTAGCAAAAAAAAAATTAAAATGGTCATAAAGTCAGGCATGACTCATTAACAACAGAAATTGCTCAGCCACAGAAATTCTGGTCTCTTTCTCGTCACCACTCATGAGGATTACTTAGAAATATCGCTATGGAAAATCGCTACGACTATAACTGAACCCTACAAGACACCCACAGACCTTCTGATCGATTCCAATATTATAAAAATGGAATCTAGTCTAAATCGTAACCCATCGAGATTTACTGTAACGTTGTTAAGTCCCTCCTATCATATCTTTTAAATCCAGATTCAAATAAAGAAGGAATAGCACAGCATTCATAAACAAGCATTGGTTTGAATCACCATTGTAGACTAGTCAATATCTTTAATGCATGCACATTAACTACCAGAACATGACAGAATCCTTGAGAGGAAATATAATCCATGGAGCTAAAGAGATTTTAAAAAAAAAACCAAATCATAATTCTGCAAACAGAATAACATTTAAAAATGCAATTCTACTCAAATGACCCACAACTGTGGTTAGGGTGAACTTGTATGGTCCGATTTACCAAGATGATATTTCCAGTGGGAGAAAGAGTACGGAGAATGGATCAATGGAGAGTTTATGTCTATGAACAATATGGAGAATGACATCTTAATGTTTTCCTTTCATGGTGTTAGTGGTGATTATGGAAGAACGATTACAGCTTGGAGAAAGAGGAAGAACTGGAGCATTTGTGGGCGATCCTTTTATTTTCTTCATCCTCTTCCTCTTCAGTATGTGTTATAGTGCCATAGTAACATTGTTCAAAGTAAGTGAGGAGGGAAGAGAACTTTCTCAATGAGTAGCAGGAAGAAAGAGTTAATGTAGACCTTTCAGAAACAGACCGAGGCAAAATGGGAGGATCAGCCTCTCATGATCAAGACAACAATATTGTATCTAGCCAATTTTAAAGATGAACCACTGCTATGAAGTTCAAGCTCTCTTTAAGGACTTCTCAATGTCGTTGAAGAAGCCCTACTATCAAAACACTAGACTAGAGAGGCAATTAGTCTGATTAACCCTTTTATGACCCTGATTAACCCTGTATGACCCTTATGTTGTTTATATTGTTTATTACAATACAATGGGGTGGAGTGTGTTTCTCTGTAAGGACATGCATCTATCTCTGCTTGTAAAATGGCATCCGGTCAACTCCCAAAGGTGCTTTTTTCAGGAGGCAACTGGACTTTCTTCTGTTCCTTTTTTTTTCTTTGAAGACATTTCGCTTCTCATCCAAAAAGCTTCTTCTATTCTGCCATGTTTCGTTACCCAACCAGGTAACATCCTCAGTGCTAGAAAGCACTGACGTTTCCTTTCTTTTTATATAATAGTGACTTGCCTGGTCAGTACTGGTGGAAGTGGTCTAGGATGTTCCTTGGTTCAGCTGTTTTTATGGCTAACATTTTCTCTCAATTGGTAACGTTTTGATCAGGACATCAGTCTAATATTAACCTTGGTGCAAATCTCTGCTTATTTAGATGTTAATTCCTGGTGAGACGGTATTTTGTTGGTTTTTTTTTTCTTTTTGGCTTCTCGGTTGTCTCTTTTAAATAATATGTAGATGTTGTATACCTTAAAAAAGAAAGGGCAGAGCTAGGATGACAACTAAGCTTGAATTGCATTGCAATATAATTAATAAGATTATTCCCCATGTACTTAAGAATGTTCTGTTTTATCTTGAATGCATTAGAAGTGTTTTTGAAAGCCCAAAATAGGGACAATGCATACAGCTTAAGTTCCAGTTGTACTCATTCTCTTTTGTTGCATATTCTGTAAAAAATAAAACACAATGAGATGAAGGAAGGAAACAATTGGTCAAGTCAGCAGAAAAAAAATGAAAAACTTCTTAGAATGAAATAATTTAACCTTTTCTCCTATTCATTGCAATCAAGGGGAAGGAAAGACATATTAGTAACAAACAGAACCAATTCTTCATGAAAGAACCTGCCAACTATTCTTCTCTACCAACATTGAATCCATAATTTTTGTTCCCACTATAGGTAAAATGGTATTTTTCTACAATGACACAACTGAAGAAGAGACCAACATCTCCTAATTACAAAAACATAATCAGTAGAAGACCAATGGGAAGATTTGCTTCCATCTGCAGCTTCATCTATCTTCAATGTAAAACTGGAGCCTCTTTCTGTCCTGGACTATCGAGATCAATTTGTGGATGCATGCAGATGAAGAATGTTGCCTGAATCTGAAAGAAAAACACATTCTTGAAGACCATGTGTCATCAAAACAATTCCACTGAAGTAAACTCATGGACACGTATAAATTGTTTCCTAAAGAGCAGACAGGTCTCAGATCCAGATAGGCATGGTATAAAATGGATGCCTACCAAAAGCCAACCCAGTTTAGCATCTGAAGAGTTTGTTCAAATGTCTTTGTTTTTCATCCTTCCTTTTCAGACATTCAGGTACACATTTGTCCTCCTCTAAGCATTATTCCTCTGTGAGCCAGTTTGCTGTACTGGTTTTTTGTCTTTGCACTCAAGTCAGAAGCACTGAGGCACATCCAGTTTGCCCTGGGGATTCCCAGTTGGGATTCCTTTCATGTCCCCCACAGGAGCTGGAGTGAAGACAGGAGCTCAACCCTGCCGCGCACAGCCACCGTTAGGTCTTGAATGCAGGCTTGCTAACCTCCTGCCTCCTTGCCTAGCTCCTCGCTTCTTTAATGTCCACAGCAGGAGTTAGAGTGAAGGTCGAGAGCTCAGTCCGCCCAATGGTATTTCTCGTCTCGAATACAAGCTTGCCAAGTGTTCCAACCACTCCAGCCACCATGTTCCTGGTGTAGTGGCTAAAGCATCAGATTAGAAACCAGGAGACCATTAGTTTAAGTCCTGATTTAGGAAAGAAGCCAGGTGGGTGAACTTGGGCCAGCAGCTTTCTCTCCACCCTTGGAAGCAGGCAATGGCAAACCACTTCTGAAAATGTTGCCGAGAAAAGCAGGGATTGTCCCTGTCATTGCCAGGAGTCAATATTTATTTCAAGGCACACACTCACACACAACAATATAGAACATCATCCCTATTGTTCTAAAGCATCTGAACAATCACCCCCATTGAATGTAGCAGAGTCATCTGTTCTATGAACTATTTCAGAGAATGCACCATAGAAACACGGACACATATAAACCTCAAGTCTCCTTGCCTATAGCTTTAAATATGCAATATGTTTTTGGGAGTGATATCCCTCTCATCTCCCCCACATTTGTCCTCACAGTTTTTTAGACATTCTTAGACAAGAATGATTTTGAGAAAAATTATGCTGCTGTAATATGATGGCTTACTTTGTTGTTGTTACTCTGCTGGAAAATAAATGCACAAATAAAACCAAATGTACACTCTTTACGAGTACTCTTTCTCTTTCAGATGTTTGCAAACATTAATCCTGTTCAGTTTGGAGTGATGGGTTGTTTTTCTCACCTGCCTCCTGAGGCATTCACTCCTCCCTTTCTCTCTCCCTCCCTCCCTCCCTCCCCCCCCTCTCTCTCCTTCCTTCCCTCCTTCCCCCCTCTCTTTATCTATCTATCTATCTATCTATCTATCTATCTATCTATCTATCTATCTATCTATCTCTATCTCTTCACATGAATTCAGACCGTGGTTAAAGAATCGATCCCAGTAACAGAGTCTATGCAGCAGGCTAAGATTTTGTTACAATAACCAATCTTAATAAAAAGTATCAGGCCAAAATGGAGTTGGTTGTTGATCTGGCATTCCTTGTAGATCTGACTATCCAGACTCTTTTGTCTTTCCTGTTGACAATTGTTAAGTCTGCATGTTCCGTGGCAAGTGCCGGGCTATTTGAATTCTAATGTCCCAGGGCCCTTTAGCGTCTTCATTTTCTATTGTGGTTTTAACCACTCAGTTGTGTCTAACTCTTGGCAACTTTATAGACAATGCTCTCCATGCTGCCTTGTCAAGCACAGCTTCTTTCAATTTTGGAATTGAATTTAAGGGATAAGGGGACTGGAGGCTAAAACATATGAAGAACAGTTACAGGAACTGAGTATGGCTAGTCCAGTGAAGAGAAGAACCTGGAGAGACATGATAGCAGTCTTCCATACTTGGGGAAGAGAGGAAGGGGTCAACCTATTTTCCAAAGCACCTAAAGACCACACAAGAATTTTTGGATAGAAACTGAACAAGGAGAGGTTCAACCTAGAAGTAAGGAGAAATTTTCTAACAGTGAGAACAATCCACCAATGGAACAGAAGTTGCCTACAGAAGTTGTGGGAGCTTCATCACTGGAAGCTTTCAAGAAGAGACTGGACTGCCATCTGTCAGAAATGGTGTAGGGTCTCCTGCTTGGGTGGGGGGTAGAACTAAATGACCTACAAGGTCCCTTCCATTCTAGTCTGTTATTTTATTCTATCCTATTGTTATTCTATTCTATTCTATATTCTATTCTAATCCTCTTGAACAACATTACAAAAATTTTAGAGCAACAAATATTTACAGCTGTTGTTGACCAATTTATTTAAGATCTGAGTATTTGTTTTCTCAGGGACAGAATGTTTGGACCACTAAAAGACATAAAAGAGAAAGAAGGGAAGTTCTCCATGGTTGAAAGCATCTCACATGGCAATTTTAGGAATTCAAACCACATCAATGGTTTTTTTTTCACACCTTCATTTCACACCTTCATGCAAACTCTAAGGATGTTACTATCTGGTAATTTTTGCTTTGTTTTTAAATGACACATCTTAAAAACATGAAAAAATTTGACTGTCGTGTTAATCAAGGACATAATTCTCAAGGAGGAACAGAATCCAGTTGAACAACAAAAGCCCAATGATGTCCCTGGCATTTGGTTTGGTAAGTAAAAAGACGTACTCTTATTTGACTTTCTGTCTTCTAGGAAGTTAGAAATAAATGAGAATACTGGAAGAATGAGGACTTTCCTGGAATCAGATACCACCTCTGGGACAAGAGGGCAAGGTAAGATATCTTGGAACAAGAATTTGTACCTGACATTTTATTAGATTTCTTGTCTTTGTATTTAGTTTTCCTAGTGTTGAGGAATAGTAAGGCTTGTTCTGCTCTTCATGTGCTCTTTGTGTGCCCCAAGATCCACCACAGGGATTAAACTTGTATTGTGGGACTGTTTGGTTGATTCTACTACAGTCCCTGAACTCTCAGCTCAGCTGAGAGCATCAGTGATGGAGCATTTCTGCCTAAAGCTCTCACATCCTTGAAGGGGATCACATTTCAGTAACGAGTTAGCAGAAGGAAGAGTTGTATACACAACTATCTTGCTGAGGTGCCACTCAGTTAGAGAAAAGTTCTAAAATGAATGGTGAAGGTGGTCTGCTCATTTCTTCAAAGCTTCACCAGAAAAGCTAGAAGGATCTGCATGTTCCATCTGGCCTACTTTACCACATTTGCCCCTCAACTCCTTGTTTAGTCTAATGCTAAGAAAAGATACAGGGATTAAGCTACATGGGATTAAGGGAGCCTGGCATTCATCTGGAAGACTTCTCATTTCTAACAAAAGGAAACAGTTGTGGAGCTACTGCGAATACTGATTCCAAACTTGACAAATTATATGACCACTCAGATCAGCAAAGGACAAACTGAGCATATAGCAGTGGGGTTACCCAGATGTCTGTTTATTCTGATGCTAAATTGATAAACTTCTGGTCATCAAGATTAAAACTAAATTACAATAGCTATTGATAATCAAAGCAGCTTTTAAAAGCCCACCCAAACCTCACGTTTGGCCAGATTCATTTTAAGCTTTAGTTAATTATTACTGCTGATTCCTGGATGACAGGATAAGCTAGCTGTTGACATGAAAAATGGGGTCACCTGGATGGCTGCTCAAAGTGAGGAAAGAACAAGTTAAGTTTAGGGACATGTGGATCAGCTCTTAGCTAAGAGCTAGGTAGCATTTTGAAAAAGCAGCGTAGCCTTTAGGTCAACTGGAAATTTCTTCAGCATCTACCTGAACAATGATGCTGTTCAAATAAGCTAGTGGGAACCAGGGACCCTGAGAGCTGAGTACTAGGATTAACAAAAGTTAGTGGGAAGCAGCAATGCTTACCCCAAGTCTCAAACCCAACTGGGGTCTGGGATTCATACAAGCTAATAGGAAGCATAAGAGCTTGCCACAAGCTTTAGGGTCAATTGAAAGGTTTTCCACCTCATAGCTTTTCACCTAACTAATCTTGGAAGAAATAGCTTAATGGGGCATCTACTGTTATCACATAGCTCAGAGCTTGGGTTCATTTAAGCTAGGAGGATCAGGTTGTTTCAAAGCATAGGAAGCTACAAGCGTTCTAAGCTAAGCTTCATGCTCAGCTGGAAGATTTTTTTACCTCCTAGCTCAATATTATGATTCAGCTAGGGCTAGAGCAAGTCAATCATGTATTTGTTTTGCTCAGTGCTTCTCCAGCTTGGCAACTTTGAGATGTGTGAAGCTCAACTCCCATTTTAGGAGTTCAAAAAGTCCACACACCTTAAAGCTGGAAAGGTTGAGCTTGACCAGCAATCTTGGGCTCATGTATCTAGTCAAACTTCTGGAAGCTCCTAGCCTTCTCCAAGCTTGAGGCTCAACTGAGACATTCCTACCAGCTGTTTTCTGTGCTTTAGGTAGGCTATTGAAGAGCAAGGAGCTAGCAGTCTCGTGTTAAGCAGGGAGTTTCTTGATATCCTCTATGAGCTTAGGTCAGTTAACGGGCTGAGTTACTCCAAGATGGATGCTGAGCTTTTATATTTTTAATCCCCATCTAAATGCTAGGATTTAGGAAAGCTAGGGCTGAGCGAAAGCGGTTATTCCAAACCAAGCTTAACTGCAAGGCTTCTAGCTGGGTTTAGCGTTCAGCTAAGCCAGTCAGTAAGAATGCTACAAAAACATTCTTAACTATCAGTTGCTTCATCTCCAGCGAAGATCGAAGGTGGCAGAACTCAAGGTGGCATGAATGGAAGCTGCTTGCTCCAAGCCTGATTCGTGCCAAGACATTCTCAACCATCCAACTGAATGCTACAATTCAGGGCAGCTGATCCAGAAAAGTAGACTTATTCCAAGCTTCATGACCAACTAAGAGATTTTTTGTATCTTCTAGTTTACTATGGTTCTGCTAAGCTGGGGTGGGGGATTGGAGGCTTGTCGCAAGCTTCCAATTCTCCTGCTTAGCTGGTAACTTTGTGATGACTATGATTTGAGCAGCTGGCCTCATAAGAGGCTTGTGGGGAGCAATGGAGATGCCAGAGAGTCAGCTCCATCCCTAATACCAATCTTTCAGTATTTTAATCATCAGTTAGCTCCAGAATGTAGGGATGCTATTTTGAAGCAAGTGGGCTTATTGCAAGACTCATGCTAGGAGAATTTTCACAGCCTAGCTGAGTACATAGGGTTCTGCTAAGGAAGGAAGAAGGGAGCTAGCAAATATGTCTGCTCCATTCAGGGTTGGGATTCAACCGGTGTTACTTCTGTTCGGTTAGTTATTACGTTTTGCGCCAGACACATGTGCAAAACACCTTAAGCTTTGCTGCCTGGACAGCTGGTAAGCGCTGTGTGTGGGTGCGCAGCATTTGAAAAGCATCTTTTTTCCTGCTTTTTCAACCTCAGCTGTGCCGCGCAAAGCAGCTGAGGTTGAAAAAGCAGGAAATAAAGGAAAGGTAAATGCCCGGGCAGGCAGGTGGGCTGAGCCGCAGCAAACACAGAACCGGTTCTGTGCTTGCTGCTGTTCAGAGCTACGGGTTCTATAGAGCCAGGCAGAACTGGTAGCATCCCACCCCTGGCTCCACTTGATACACGTAACAATGATCTCCTTGACCATTCTCCAGGAGATGAGATGTGTTCCTGAAAGGGTGAGGAGCAAGGCAATCATGATTCCTTCTTCAAATCTGACATTTAAATAGAAGGTTGATGTCCTTCTTATCATGGAGTGTGAGGGTTCCAGTAAGCTAGCGGAGAAGGAAAGTAATGGAGTAACAGCTCCAACTCTGATTCTCAGCTAGGATGTTTTTATCATCAGCTGAATGCTATGATTCAGATAAGCTAGTGAACAGCAAGGAACCTCCTACATGTCTCATGTGTAGTGTGGAGATCTTTGATCTCTATGTTGAAGTCTAGAGTTCAAATAAAGTAGTGAAGAACAAGGAGTTTACTTGCCCCAACTCTCATGCTCAACTGAATGCTAGGAAGCTAGTGGGCCAAGGCATCATGATGATGTTATTCATTCAGTCTTGTTGATTCTATGGGCCAGGTCTCTCCAACATCTTCTGATTTGCAATACTTTTTTTTAGTTGTTCTATGCTCTGGCTGGTGTCAGGTTTGATGGTGTCTAGCCATCGTTTTCTTTAGAACTTATTCCAAGTGTCAGGTTCAATTGGGGTTTTTCACCTCCTAGTTAAGGGCTTCATTGGCCATCTCTAACTCTGCTGTACAGTTGAGAATGTCTTGCTCACTCAGCTGAGAGCTTGGATTCACATAAGCTAGCATGAATCAACCTTGAGGCTTCGTAGAGACAGTCTTACTTACCAACTATTTGCTGTGCTTGAGACAAGTTATTGAAGAGCAAGACAACTAGCAATTAGTCTCATGTTCAACAGAGTTTCTTTATATGCATGGACTCTGTGCTTAGGCCAGTTAATGGGCTGAATTACTACCAACTTGATGCTGAGCTTTTTTCAATTCCCAACTAACTGCTACGTTTTTTTTTAATTCCCAGCTAAATGCTAGCATTCAGATAAGCTAGTGAACAGCCAGAAAGCTCCTACAAATCTCATATGTAGTGTGGGACTCCTTGATCTCCATGTTGAAGTCTAGATTTCAAATAAAGTACTGAAGAAAAGGAGGTTTCTTGCCCCAAGATAACCTCAATCATCTAGTTGAAGGCTAGGAGTCACTAAGCTAATGGGGAACAAGGGATGGTGATGATGTTACCCATTCAGTCTTGGTAATTCTGTGGACCAGGACTCTCCACATCTTCCAATCTTGCACTACCTCTTGGAGTTTATCTATGACTTGGTTGGTGTCCAACAACCATGTTCTTTGGCCCTTATCCCAAATTCCAGGTTCAATCAGGAAACTTTTCAACTTCTAATTAAGGGGCTTAATTGGACAACTCCAACACTTCTGTACAGCTGAGAATGTCTTGTTCATGCAACTCAGAGCTTGGGTTCACATAAACTAGCATGGATCAAAGAGTTATTGGGAGGTCTGCTCCAAGTGTGATGTACAGCTGACACAGCAGCTGAATGCTTTGCTTTAATTGTTAATTGGGTAGAAAAGAACTTCCAACAGATCGCACAATCAACAGGATGCTTTTGAATTCCTTACCTTAGTCCTAGGATTTAAAATAGTGGGGTGAGAGAACCAGAAGGCTGCCTCTGAGTTGGAGTTATTTCCAGACATTCATGTGAATGCTATGCTTCAGGTAACCTAGGCCGGAGATAGAGGTCCCATGCTGAGCTTTATGGTCTCCTAGCTAACTACTAGGTCTCAGGGTAAGGTAGTGGGGAAAGAGAAGGCTGCTGGATGCTCTACTGAGAGATCTATTTGTCTTGAAATGGTATAGGGTTTCCTGGCTGAGCAGGAGGTTGGACTAGAAGACCTCCAAAGTCCCTTACAATTCTGTTATTCCATTCTGTTATTCTGTTAACTTCTCTCTGGATGCCTGCTTGTATGCTAGGATTAAGTGAAGCTATTGAGAAGCAAGAGGATGGGGGTTATTCCAGGCTTCATACAGAACTGGAAATAACAGAATAACAGAGTTGGAAGGATCTTGCAGGTCATTTAGTCCAACCTCCTGCCCAAGGAGACCCTACTGCATTTCTGAAAAGATGACAGTCCAGTCTCCTCTTGAAAGCTTCCAAGGATGAAGCTCCCACAATGTCTGAAGGCAAGCTGGTTGATCGTTCTCACTGTCAGAAAATTTCTCAGCTTGAATTTCTCCTTGGTTAGTTTCTATTCATTCTTCCTTCCTTGTCTGGCCTTGGGGTACTTTAGAAAATAGCTTGACCCCCTCCTTTCTGTGACAGCCCCTCAAATATTGGAAAATTGCTATCATGTCTCCCATGGTCCTTCTGTTCACTAGATATTATACCTCCTACCTCTCTGAGGCATAAAATCACCCACCTGCTTATTTCTGTAGGTCAAAACACTGATAAAGGCATAGGGAAAAACAACTTCGTTTTGATCAATTAGTGCTGCTGATACCCTGACTAAAACCTCTGTTTCTCTTTAGAGATTTGATGTTTTGTTTAAACAGTGAGCTGAATTTTTGCCTTAGCAGCTTTGCCTTTTCAATTTTGAGGAGTCTAAAATATTAAAATGGCACAGTTAGCACCTTCCAGTTATCTGCTAGAAGAGAACCATAAGTAGCTATTTAGCTACGGAATTTGGTTTCATGAACATCCAGAAGCTCCTAGCATATAAAGAATCATCTGCATCTCAGATGCGGAAGGCCAGGAACTGAAAATAATTCTGTAACTTAGTTTGTTAGGCTGTGTCTCCCTGTTTGAGTGACATTCTTGTTTTCTCTTTCCACTATAACTTGCTTTATTCAATAAACAGAGAGACAAATAGATATTCAGCCTGCACTTAAGAAGGTGACACAATGCATAGCTTAGCTAATGCACAGATAGGGCTGGAGAACAGGAAGTGAGAGAATGCTGCATCTAAAATGGGGACAGAATGAGGTGCCCTCATTTTTAGATGCAGCTGTATCTCATGATCTCAAATCCACTTATTTATTATTTATTAATTCGACTTATATGCCGCCCCCTCTCCAAAAGGACTCGGGGCGGCTTACAACATAAAAACACACAACAATAAATTAGTTAAAAACAAATTAAACAATCAAGCCGAATTAACACTAAAATTGCAGAATTAAAACTCTAAAAAGACCACCCCACCCCAGGGTCACAGCCCGGATTGGTTAAACAACCAGGTCTTCAGGTCGCAACGGAAAGTGCGGAGGTCAGGGGCCAGGCGAAGCTCCAGGGGAAGTTGATTCCAGAGGTCCGGGGCCGCAACAGAGTAGGCCCGTCGTCGGGGACCGCCAGCCGCACTGTCCGGCTGTGGACCCAAGGAGCCCCTGTCTGTGAGATCGTACAGGGCGGTTGGTGTTTGATGTCGGCAGCAGTCGCTCCCTTAAATAATAGGGACCCATGTCGTGAAGGACTTTGTATGTTAAAGTTAGAACCTTGAACCTAACTTAAACTGAGATATGATTGATGTTATTTAGATTTCATGGGTTCAGCAGGGTCTTTTTTGAGATGTTGGCTATTCCTTCTGTGAATTAAGCTGCCTCTTATCCCAACTGTGGTTCTTTTCCCCTGTCTACCAAGGCCTTTCTCACATACCATTACATTTGGTTCTTCTTACTTTGTGTTGACACTGATTTCTGCTTGGACTGAGTCAGTTTTGCTATGTCAGTGAGAACCGGTCCCCACACATATTTCATTCTCATATTCTGCAGTGATTGTAAGTCTGCTCAAAAACCTCAAGAAATCTTATGTTTCTTAACCTTCTTAACCCCAAGAAGGGAGAACAACGAAAGCCAGAGCTAGGGATAAACTAATATGAGATAGAGTGCACAGTGTCACTGATCTCTATATGGGGACATCTTATATAATATGACTCACCTAAGACACTGTTGTGGGAATTAGGTGTTCAGCAGAGGGATTGCATTGGGGGGAGACTATCTTTGTGTCTAGCTGTTTTGGCATGCAATGACTGAAAGTGGCATCCTGAAGGAAGCAGTTGAAACAGTTTATGTCCAGCATGTGAGGGATCTGTAAATATTTTCTCAGCCCTCTTTCTGATTCATGCAGTATACAGGTCCTCAATGGATGGCAGGCTGGTTGCAATTGTTTTTTTCTGTGGTTCTAACTCTCAGTTGAAGGTTGTTCCTCTCCTGTTTGGTTGCTGTGCCAAACCGATAGTTATTGAGTACCAATGACCAACTCAATAATTCCTCTGTAGAACTATATCAGCAGATCCTTGGGCAATCTTGGTGGCTCAGGCTGTTAAATGCCTGCATTTAAGTTCCAGCTGCCTACAATTACTGCAGGCTCGAATCCCACCAGGCTCAAGGTTGCCTCAGCCTTCCATCCTCTCGGGGTAGGTAAATTGAGGGCCCAAGATTGTTGGGGGCAATAAGCTGACTTTGTAAAAATGCTGCTTAGTAATAAGCAGGCATATACAATGGAATGAAGGCTATTGCTGAGCACATTGGGTTGTATCCCAAAATTGTAAGCCCTGACTCTTGGAAAGGGCGGCTATAAGTATTTTTTTTTTAAAATCTGAGTTTTCTGAGTTGATGCAGGAAGAAAATTCTTTGTTGTGTCTTTTTAATGTTAGTCCATTTCATGTCCTGGGAGATAATAGAACTCAGAAACTTGAAGGTCTCTATTATTGACACTGTGTTGTCTATTATTCTAAGAAGTGGTAGAATAGGACAACTTTTCCTAAAATCTATTGTCATCTCTACAGTTTAAGAGTGTTCAGCTCCAGATAGTTCTGGCTGCACCACAGTTGATCTACCTCTCATCTATATGCAGACTCATCATTGTCTCCAATGAGATCAATGACTGTTGTATCATCTGAAAACTTTAGTACAGTACAGAGGGATCCTTTGAGATACAGTCATTGTTATATAAAGAGAAGAGTAATGGAGAGAGCGCACAGCCCTGTGGCTTGCAATGTATTGTTGATGCAAACATGAGGTGGTATGCAGATCCCAACTATGATAAATGAAGAAAATTCTCAAGGGGCATAAAAGGATATGAAAATAATGAATGGTGTCTCTAAGTCCACCTCACAAAATTTATTTAGTGTACTCCTCCCTTCTTTTACTGATGTTTTTGCAATTCTATCTGCCTTTTGAATCTGAAATTCTGAGGCATTAATCAAATCATTCAGCCATGTTTCAATGAAGCAGAGGGTTGCTGAGTTTGGAAAAATCTGATTTGTTCCTATTTAAAAGGAGCAGTTCATCTATTTTATTTATAACTGAGAGAAGGTTAGTTCAATAAAGTGAGGGGAGATATTTGTATCCGGGCTTCCTGAGTCTGTAAAATGCCTCCTCACTTGTTCCTTCTCTTGTTTCTCTTTTGCTTCTTTCTAATTACCCTCCTGAAAAAGATAACTGCTGTTCCCTCAGTCAGAATTCCCTCCTCATTTGAAAAGAAGAGACCAATAGTCCAGAGGTGATCTTGGATTGGTAGGCATGGCTTGGTGGGCATGGCAATGGAAGGATACTGTAAAATCCCCATTTCCACCCGACTCCAGGGGAAGGATATTGTAAAATCCCCATTCCCTCTCCCCACACTAACCTGCTTTCCAGCTCCATTCTCCTGTGCAGGGCAACAAAAGAAGATCCAGCAGATCAGCTTGGACTCGGGAGGCAGAAAATATATGGGGGCAGGGCCAACCAGAGGTGGTATTTACCAGTTTTCCGAACTACTCAAACTTTCTGCTAACAGTTCTCCAGAACCTGTCAGAACTAGCTGAATACCACCTGTGGAATTGTCCTAGAAAGCTGTTTTTTATTTAAAGACCACTATCCTGATATTCAAAGTCCCATCTCTTCAGTATGAAATTCACAGAGAGCCACCAAAAATAATAGAAAACATCAGTAGAGAGTAGTAGAGAGCATGGAATATAAATTCACTATCTTCACTGTGTTGTTTTATCTTCCCCTACAGCTGTGAAAACAGCCCCAACTGTGTTCCCACTGTCTCCTTGTAACCAAGACATTGCTACCACTTCCCAAGTTTCCATCGGTTGTCTCGTCAAAGGCTACTTTCCTGAACCAGCCGCAGTGCAATGGAATTCAGGCGCCATCACCAGTGGAATCCACAACTTCCTCCAGTTTTGCTTGGCTCCAACCACTATACTCACAGCAGCCTGCTCACCATTCCTGTCAGCCAGTGGCAATCTCAGTCATTCCAGTGCAATGTCCACCATGCAGCCACCGACACCAGAATTAACAAAATAATTGACCGTGAGTCCAGTAAAGTTATTCTCCTTTTCTCTTTGCAAGGGCAATTGATTTGTCAAGGACATGAAAATCCAAATGTGAAGGTAAAACAGTGGGAAACAATGACAATTGTGAAGATACAAGCAATTCTTGACTTATAACTGTTTAGTGAACATTCAAAGCTATAACAGCACTGAAAAAGTGACTTATGAATGACCTATTTTTCATCACTTACAGTTGTTGCAACACCCTTGTGGTCACGTGATCAAAATTCATATTTCATAGCTCATATTTATAATGGTTGCAGTATCCCAGGGTCATGTCTCACATTTTGTGACCTTCTGACAGGCAAAGTCAATGGGGAAACCAGATTCACTTAACAACAATGTCACTAATTTAATAACCATAGCAATTCATTTAACAACCCTGGCAAGAAAGGTCATAAAATGGGGCAAAACTCACCTAACAAAAGTCTTGCTTAGCAATATAGATTTTGGGCTCAATTGTTGTTACAAGCTGAAGACCACCTGTGGTCTCCTCAAAAGATACTTATGAACCAATGTCAGGAGGAAAGATAGGAGTATCCATCAAATGTCTTCTGACCTAGGCTTCGCAAGATCATGAAGCAGACTCCTCATCCCAATAAAACCTCTTTTATTTAGGTTAATGTGAATTCCTCTCCAGCAAAGTCATGGCAAACAGTCTTTCATGAGATTTCACAACTACAGACCTTTATCAGGCTTGGAGAGTTGCCAGGCTGATATCTTCCAAATACCATGCAGTAGCAGAAATTATTTGGCAAGAAGTCAGGAACTTTCACTCCTCTTTATTCCTTATGGGAGGGGCCATTCACCTATCACCTGAGCCCTTACACCCAAGTCGACCCTTGTCCCTAACTGTTTCCTTTTCCTGGAAGCTCTCTGCATGTGCACACTGGGAACAGGCTCCAGCTGTTCTTCTGCCCCACTGATCTTTGACTCCGAAGGTAGCTGATAATTGTCAGATGGCCCTGGCCCCATCTCTGCCTCCAATGCAGAGCACTCATCAGAGCCCTCTCCAGACTCCAGGACTGGCCCATATTCCTCCCCAACATCCTCACTGTCCAAGTCTGTCGCCAGCTCTGTCGGCCACTGGCGGCCAAAAGAACATGTTGGAAGGAATTAAGGAAAAGCTTGATAGATGTAGACCAGGAAAATAAAGCTTGAGGAGGGATTCAGAAGACAAAGAGGTGTTTGTGTAAGAGGTCAAGGATTTTCCAAGCCATGGAATCTTTCAATCAGAAGACCCCAAGAATAATCAGGGGGGGAAATGCTGAGAAAACCAATCAATGAAGGATATGGGCTGTATTAGGCTACTCTTCAAGGTGTAGTGACCGTCCTTGTTGTTTCTCCACCCTGTTATACTAAATAATAGTTAAATATGTCTTCTAATTCCTCCTGCTTAGGCTCTGCAATCCGTAGTCCTGTGGGCCCCGAGATCCAAATGTCCCATTCCTCATGCGATTCCAGAGATGGTGTCATACAGCTGTTGTGCCGGATTACAGATTTCTACCCCAAACAATTGGACATTGAGTGGAAGGTGGGCAGCCGCTCTGGATTGCTACATCCATACAATTATCCTCCTTGGCAGAATCCTGGCACATATACTTTCAGTACCACCAGCATCGTCAATGTCACCCAAGCTGACTGGCAGAGAGGAAATGTTTATTACTGCGAAGTAACCCATGCAGCATCACAAACCAAGGTGAAAGGCAAACTCAAGAAATGTGAAGGTAATCATGATGTTATGCTAAGATAAATGAGCGTGGATTGAAAATAGAAAACCAAAGAGGAGACTACTCGCCTTTTCCTTAGACCTTTAGTCTTATGTAAAAATCCACACTATTTCCAATAAATCTTTATTAATTTATCAGCTTCTTCACCTGCTCAGACAACTGTATTTTGGGAGAGGAAGCCCAAAGGTGCTTTTTTCAAGAGGCAACTGGACTTTGGGAGTTTTTTCTTGGAAGACATTTCAGTTTCATCCAAGAAGCTTCTTCAGCTCTTCTTCAGCTTTCTGGATGAGAAGCAAAATGTCTTCAAATTAAAAAAAACAGAGTCCAGTTGCCTCTTGGAAAAGCACCTTTTGGACAACCATGACCTGGATGGCTGAGAATTCAGGAAATGTTTTTTCTTGCTCAATTGGACCCGGTGATGGCACAGTGGTTAGAATGCAGTATGGCAGACTTGCTCACTATTCCCTGCTAGGAGTTTGATTTCCTGACTGGCTCAAGTTTAACTCAGCCTTCCAATCCTCTGAAGCCAATAAAATGAGAACCCAAATTGTTGGGGGCAATATGCTGACTCTGTAAATTGCTTAGAGAGGACTGTTAAAGCACTATGAAATTTTATATAAGTTTAAATGCTATTGCTATTGACTTATATTTACTAAACTCAAAAGCAGCTCCAGTATAACTCAGATCAAGAGCCTGTTGGGTGGGAAAAAATGAGAGTCGATTAGGGAACTGACATAATTTTTTTATCCTTAGGTGGAAGCAGTTGCCCCTCTGGAAATGTTAATGTATATCTTGTGCCACCAACACCAAGAGCCTTGTACATTGATAGAAATAGCAAGATCAGCTGTGTTGTGAACAATCTGCAAAATGAACAGGGGTTGAAAATTACCTGGTCTCGGGAGAAGAATGGACACCTGAATGTTGATTTACAGAAGTGTAGAAGAACCAAATGGTACTTACACTGGGGTCCGTCACCTCAATGTCATCGCTCAAGATTGGGAATCAGGAGAAAGTTTTACCTGTACGGTTGAACATCCATCCTTTGTTAGTCCTGTCATAAAGAACATTTTCAAGACCAGAGGTAAGGAGGAAATTACATTTTTCTCCCTCATGGGCACTAACATACTTGTTTTCATTTGTGCTGAGATGTTGTAAGATAAGCTCTGTAATATATGGTGTGTCAGGCAAGCTTGGAGACATGAAAGGGGGTGGCATCGACAATCCAAATATTGGGTGGATAAGTACACCAGGATAACAAAATTCACACTTGGCTTTGCACAATGTCATAAAATGGCCTGCAAACCATGGTTTAGTGGTATAAATGAACAATGACTAAAAGAATCCTAGTTTAGCAAGAGATGTGAATCATTCATTGCTGCCACTAATTTGATCTCCATTTCATTGTTGTGTTCTTTCCTCAAACTTCATAAAGGCAACAAGAAAGCACCCAAGGTCTATGTCTTCCCTCCTCACCGAGATGAGCTCAACCCAGGCAGATCATTGTCTCTTGTCTGCATGGCAAATGGGTTTTATCCAGAGGACATTGATATCCAGTGGCTACAGGATCACAATCCTGTATCAGAAGACCAATATGTGACTACTCCAGCTATGAAGAATAAGCATGATGATTCCTTCTTTGCCATGAGCAAACTTTCTATCTCCAGGGATGATTGGAATGAAAGGGCATTCACTTGTATGGTGGTCCATGAAGAACTCCCCATGAAGTTCACCCAGAGGAACATCTCAAAAACCCAGGGTAAAAAATGAACCAACTGCTCCATTGCAATCCATCCTAGATTTGCCTCTAACACTGTGAGACCAAACTGTTAATAATTTCCCTGCTCACTTATTTCTCATCTGGATGAATAAAAGTAAACCATCTCAGAAATACCTCAGGTTTTGTTCTTTTCTCCTTAAGGGAAAGGGGGTAAATTGTCTGAAAATGCAGAATCAAGGCTTAAGACTGATTTAATGAACTGATTGATTGATTGATGTGATTTCTACAGCCGCCCATCTTAGCAAATGAATGTGGGTGGGTCACTGTTTTGATAATCTAACAAAATGGAGTTCATCGTATTTCTGTATGCATCCAACAGAAGGCCAGTGTATTTAGCTGGGTTATGGGCAGGTACCCCCAAATTAGCCTCACTGCAGCCCTGTGAGAAAAGAATAGAATAGATGCAGGGGTGGGATTCTACTGGTTCGGACCTGTTCGGGCAAATCCCTTGCTCTGAAGATCAGCTGTCTCCGAACCGGTTCACTGAAATGATCAGGTAGGCCCACCAGTAACCCCTGTGCATCAGTGACCTTTATTGTTACAGCTGATTAGCATAGAAGAGCAGATTGCCACTGCTCAGCTGTGTTACTCCCCTGAGGTAACATACTAGGTAAGGACTTTTGCATTGTGTTGACGTGCGCACAGTGAAGTGCACCATCACCAAACTGCTTGTTATACCAGCAGCATCTCATTCCTGAATACATGCATCTGGTGAGCTTCAGGGTTCAATGGAGATTTGAACCCATAAAGTTCATGGACAACGATCCTTTATTCTTTGCTCCATATCAAATTTCTTCTATTCTTAAGTGCCTTTCTTTGTAGGTTGTCCATTCAGCCCAAGAGCAAATAGTCAAAGTAGCCAAAATATATATAATTGTAATTATTTACTGAAAAATGTACCATCACAGATCCAGCTACATCCCTTCACCAACTTCTTCTTAGCCACAATTTCTCCATAGACCAATCAGTTGGGACAAAGCAACACTGTTCATTGCAGGTCTATAATCTACACTTGATTTCAATATCAAGGATTCATATCTAATACAAAAAAAATTCAGAGAATGCTCAAGGGAGAATCTCAATCATCTACTATAATGTAAGGATGCTATGATCAAAACTAAAAAATAAATGGAAAGATCACACTCATGTTCTAATAGAATCAACTTTGTCAGGGAATACTCTAAGTACTCAAATATAAAATCAAGGGAGAGTGGGAGGGAAGAAATATTTAATTCAAATTACTAAACACTGGAGGTTGAGTAATAAGGGAAAATAGATCATGATGGGCACTCAACTTTCAAGATATCCACATTCAGAAATGCAAAGCTACAAGATAGAGAAACAATTGTTCTCCAGATATACTTCCAAAACCTACTGATGATCAGGACAAATTAAAATAACAAAAAGCAATCACTTTTGTCCTTAGAAAGTTATATCAACATTCACTGTAATAACACAAAATTCTGCATTAACACAAAAAGGAGACATTGCCTCAAACCTTTGACATCTCAGATGTCATTTCAAGACTGAATAACAGAGTTGGAAGCAACCTTGGAAGTCTTCTAGTCCAGCCCCTGCTTAAATAGGAAACCCTATACCATTTCAGACAAATGGTTGTCCAATCTCTTCCTTAAAACCTCTGTTGTTGAAGCACACACAACTTCTGGTAGCAAGTCGGTCCACTGATTAATTGTTCTCCCTGGCAGGAAATTTCTCCTTAGTTCTAAGTCTCTTATCTCCTTGTTTAGTTTCAACCATTGCTTTTTTTTTGCCTTCTGGTGCTTTGGAAAATAGATTGTCTCCCTCTTCTTTGTAGCAGCCCCTCAAATATTGGAACATTGTTATCATGTCACCCCAGTCCTTCTTTTCACTAGACTAGACATATTCAGTTCCCCAACTGTTCTTCATGTTTTAGTCCCCAGTATCCTAATCAGTGTGGAAACAAGAAAGAGAGATTATCCAGCATCCAAGAATACAACTATAATAAAATAGAAATTAAATAGTAAGATCTTTCAGTTTTGACACTTATTTGCAAATTGAAATATTAATAATCAGATTTCATCATATTGATTAACATCAGGACACATCTAATATTTTTTGAGATTTTTTTTAAATTCACACTTTCTGATTCATTAAAATGTCAGACAAGGAGTTCAATGAAATATAAACATGTTCACTGAGAAAACTAATGTATAACAACAGACACTAAAAACCACAACACTATATATCACCCCCCAAAAGAGAAACGTTATAGACACACATGCCAAGAATTCTGGCAATCATCATCTGGTGAACAAGGCAGGCATAACATTTTGATCATTGAAGTTGAAAACTGATGCTAAGCTAAGAATTGGAGAAGTATCACTTGATGAAACAGGTCCAACTATATAATTTTTTTACAAAAAAAATCACACATGATAATTTGGTAAAAACAATAGAAAGAAAGAAGAGAGAAATAGACAATACGGTTCCACACAAACAGCTGAAAACTCATGTAAATATGCCAGGCCATGTTCTTTTTCCTCCTCCAGAAAGAACAAAATAAATGAGAAATAGATAAATTAATAGTTTTAAAATACAATGATAATATCACTCAGTTATAAAATTATAATACAAAATAAAATAAGTATAATTTATTAATGGTAAACAAAATAGTACATAAATAAGAATTATAAATAAAACATAAAATGAAGAAAAGAACTCAATGTGAAGGAAGACCAATACCATCTAAAGAATGGAAATTGTGATTTTTCATTGTGAGAATAGGAATTAGAATAAGAATAAGTTGATATCTAAGATGCTGGCAGCAACCTGTATTAACCATCAGTGCCAGTCAATAATATTTGTGATACACTTCTAAATGTTCAGTTGACTGAGCTTTATGTTTAATGAATAATAATAATGAAAACAACAACAATAACAATATTAATAGCGTATATCTAGATAATTATTAACATCTTTTGAAACAAAGACATAATAGATGTAAGACTGTCAATCTGACAGAAAAAGTATGGGTCTAAAGTTATTTAAACACAAATAAAACAAGATTAAAAGAGAGGTCTTCGGTTACATGCCATTTTTTCAACAGTGAATTATAGTACCTTTGGACTTAACATTGTTCTCAAGATGTTATGCAGATAGTCCCCAATTTATAAGAATTTATTTAACAACCACTCAAAGTTACCACAGTGTGGAAAAAAAGAGGCTTACGAACGGTCCTCGCACTTGAACTGTCGCAGTGTCCTCTCAGTCACATGATCAACATTTGGTTGCTTGGCAACAGGCATGTAGTGACAATGGTGGCAGCATCCCAAGGTCATGTGATTCCGCCCCCTTTCACGACCTAACCAACTAGCTTCTGACCAGCAAAGTCAATGGGGGAGGCTAGATTTGCTTAACCTCTGGGTGACTCCTTTAACCTGCACTGATTTGCTTAACAGCCCTAGCACAAAAAAAATTAAAATGGTCATAAAGTCAGGCACAACTCCCTTAACAACAGAAATTGCTCAGCCACAGAAATTCTGGTCTCTTTTCTCGTCACCTCATGAGAATTACTTAGAAATATCGCTATGGGAAATCGCTACGACTAAAACTGAACCTGCAAGACACCCACAGACCTTCTGATCGATTCCAATATAAAAAATGGAATCTAGTCTAAATCTTAACCCATGGAGATTTACTGTAATGTTGTTAAGTCCACTCCTATCATATCTTTTTAAATCCAGATTCAAATAAAGAAGGAATAGCACAGCATTCATAAACAAGCATTGGTTTGAGTGACCACTGTAGACCAGTCAATAACTTTAATGCATGCACATTAACTACCAGAACATGACAGAATCCTTGAGAGGAAATATTATATTTATTTATTTATTTATTTATTTATCTATCTATCTATCTATCTATTTATTTATTTATTTATTTATTTATTTATTTGACTATCCCTCTCCAAAAAGGACTCGGGTGGCTCACAGCTAAAAACAGAACAATAAATTAATTACTTAAAACAGTATTAAATAAAACAAGCCAAATTCATCTAAAAAAACCCTTATTAATTTAAAATATAATACCACCACCCCCAAGAGGTCAGCACAGCCTGTCCTGTCCAAATAACCAGGTTTTCAAATCATGGCGGAAGGTGCAAAGGTCAGGGGCCAAACGGAGTCCCAGGGGTAATTGATTCCACAAGGTAGGAGCCACCACAGAATAGGCCCTCCCCTGGGACACCGCCAAATGACACTGAGTCGCAGACGGCACCCTGAGGAGTCCCTGCCTGTGCGCTCGTACAGGGCAGTTGGCATTTGATGCCAGCAGGAGATGCTCCTGTAAATACCCCAGACCCATGCCTTGTAGGACTTTCAATGTTAATATCAAAATCTTGAATCCCATATAATCCATGGAGCTAAAGAGATTTAAAAAAAACAAAAACAAAACTCATAATTCTGCAAACAGAATAACATTTAAAAATGCAATTCTATTCAGATGCCCCATAACTATGGTCTGGGTGAACTTGTATGGTCTGATTTACCAAGATGATATTTCCAGTGGGGGAAGAGAGTGCGAGGGGATGGATCAATGGAGAGTTTATGTCAATGAACAATATGGAGAATGACATCTTAATGTTTTTCCTTTCACAGTGTTAGTAGTGATTATGGAGAACGATTACAGCTTGGAGAAAGAGGAAGAACTGGAGCATTTGTGGACGATCCTTTTTATTTTCTTCATCCTCTTCCTCTTCAGTGTGTGTTATAGTGCCATAATAACATTGTTCAAAGTAAGTGAGGAGGGAAGAGAACTTTCTCAATGAGTAGCAGGAAGAAAGGGCTTAATGTAGACCTTTCAGAAACAGACCGAGGCAAAATGGGAGGATCAGCCATGATCAAGACAACAATATTGTATCTAGCCAATATTTAAGATAAACCACTGGTATGAAGTTCAAGCTCTCTTTATGGCCTTCTCAATGTCGTTGAAGAAGCCGCACTATCAAAACACTAGACTAGACAGGCAATTAGCCTCATTAACCCTTGTATGACCCTTGATTAACCCTGTATGACCCTTATGTTGTTTATATTGTTTATTACAATACAGTGAGGTGGAGTGTGGTTCTCTGTAAGGACATGCATCTATCCCTGCTTGTAAAATGGCATCCTGTCAACTCCCAAAGGTGCTTTTTCTCAGGAGGCAACTGGACTTTCTTCTGTTTTTTTTTCTTTGAAGACATTTCACTTCTCATCCAAGAAGCTTCTTCTATTCTGCCAGGATACTGGAGAAGGGAAGGATTGATATACCTTGAAGACAGCTGGTCATTTGCATCCTTTTAGAGGGTCGTTGAAGCATTTTGAGGTTTATCTGTGTCCTCAGGGTCACCTGAGTAGTGCAAATGGTTCCTGTAGTCTGCAATTTTTCCTCTGGAAATCCATTCCTACTCCCACACCATTCGAAGGGTGTTCATCCCAAATTATATAGCTAAAGGCTGTAAAGATTCTCCATCATCCTTCTGAAAAGCACCTTTGGGACAACCATGACCTGCATGACTGAGCATCTCTACAGACATCCTGTCAACTATTCCATTAAATGGTAGACAGTGATGTTTTTCAGCAAGAGGGCTGTATTTGTCCTTCAAATAATATGCCAGGACCACGTTCCAATAGGTTAGTGAGGATGTGAGGTCCGTGGGGCTCTCTCGGTTTGATAGTTTCCTTGCAGCCATTTTGTTACCCAACCAGGTAACATCATCAGTGCTAGAAAACAGTGACATCTAGGAGGCTGTTCTAACACTGATGATGTTATCTAGTTAATAATTAAATGTCTGCAAGAATACATTCAATCTTAGGGAATACCAAGGACCCACAGTTTAACTCCAGGCTACAGATATTCCATTATATTGATATGTGTGTGAGAATTTCACTAAAAAAAGAAAGGGGCAGAGCTAGGATGACAGCTAAGCTTGAATTAATTTCATTGCAATATAATTAATAAGATTATTCCCCATGTACTTAAGAATGTTCTGTTTTATCTTGAATACATTAGAAGTGTTTTGAAAGCCCAAAATAGGGACAATGCATACAGCTTAAGGTCCAGTTGTACTCTTTCTCTTTTCTTGCGTATTCTATTAAAAATAAAAACAATGAGATGAAGAGAAGGAAACAATTGGTCAAGTCAAGCAGAAAAAAATGAAAAACTTGGTAGAATGAAATAATTTAACCTTTTCTCCTATTCATTGCAATCAAGGGGAAAGGAAAGACATATTAGTAACAAACAGAACCAATTCTTCATGAAAGTGAAGAGCTTTGGTGGCTCAGGCTGTTAAATGCCTGCTCTTAAGATCCAGCTGTCTACAATTACTGTAGGCTCGAATCCCACCAGGCTCAAGGTTGACTCAGCCTTCCATCCTCTCGGGGTAGGTAAATTGAGGACCCAAGATTGTTGGGGGAAATTAGCTGACCTTGTAAAAATGCCGCTTAGTAATAAGCAGGCATATACAATGGAATGAAGGCTATTGCTGAGCACATTGGGTTGTGCTCCAAAATTGTAAGCCTGAGTCTTCGGAGAAGGGCATATAAATGTAATTAAAAAAAAAAAAGAACCTGCCAACTATTCTTCTCTACCAACATTGAATCCATAATTTTTTGTTCTCAATATAGGTAAAATGGTTTTTTTCTACAATGACACAACTGAAGAAGAGACCAACACCCCCTAATTACAAGAACATAGTCCAGTAGAAGACCAACGGGAAGATTTGCTTGCATCTACAGCTTCATCTATCTTCAATGTAAAGAACTGGAGCCTCTTTCTGTCCTGGACTATCCGAGATCAATTTGTGGATCCATGCAGATGAAGAATGTTGCCTGAATCTGAAAGAAAAACATATTCTTGTAGACCATGTGTCATCAAAATCAATTCCACTGGAGTAAACTCATGGGCACATAGTAAATTGTTTTCTAAAGAGCAAACAGGTCTCAGATCCAGATAGGCATGGTATAAAATGGATGCCTACCAAAAGCCAACCTAGTTTAGCATCTGAAGAGTTTGTTCAAATGTCTTTGTTTTTCATCCTTCCCTTTCAGACGTTCAGGTCCACATTTGTCTTCCTCTAAGCCAGTTTGCTGTACTGGCTTTTTGCTTTTGCACTCAAGTCAGAAGCACTGAGGCACTTCTGGTTTGCCCTGGGGATTCCCAGTTGGGATTCCTTTCATGTCCCCCACAGGAGCTGGAGTGAAGACAGGAGCTCAACCCTGCCCCACAGCCACCGTTAGGTCTTGAATGCAGGCTTGCTAACCTCCTGCCTCCTTGCCTAGCTCCTCGCTTCTTTAATGTCCATGGCAGGAGTTGGAGTGAAGGTCGAGAGCTCAGTCCCGCCCAATGACATTTCTCGAGTCTCAAATACAAGCTTGCCAAGTGTTCCAACCACTCCAGCCACCATGTTCCTGATGTAGTGGCTAAAGCATCAGATTAGAAACCAGGAGACCATTAGTTTAAGTCCTGATTTAGGAAAGAAGCCAGGTGGGTGAACTTGGGCCAGCAGCTTTCTCTCCACCCTTGGAAGCAGGCAATGGCAAACCACTTCTGAAAATGTTGCCGAGAAAAGCAGGGATTTGTCCCTGTCATTGCCAGGAGTCAATATTTATTTCAAGGCACACACTCACACACAACAATATAGAACATCATCCCTATTGTTCTAAAGCATCTGAACAATCACCCCCAATTGAATGTAGCAGAGTCATCTGTTCTATGAACCTATTTCAGAGAATGTACCATAGAAACACGGACACATATAAACCTCAGGTCTCCTTGCCTATAGCTTTAAATATGCAATATGTTTTGCGAGTGATATCCCTCTCATCTCCCCCACATTTGTCCTCACAGTTTTTTAGACATTCTTAGACAAGAATGATTTTGAGAAAAATTATGCTGCTGTAATATAGATGGCTTACTTTGTTGTTGTTACTCTGCTGGAAAATAAATGCACAAATAAAACCAAATGTACACTCTTTACGAGTACTCTTTCTCTTTCAGATGTTTGCAAACATTAATCCTGTTCAGTTTGGAGTGATGGGTTGTTTTTCTAACCTGCCTCCTGAGACATTCACTCCTCCTTCTCCCTCCCTCCCTCCCTCCCTCCCTCCCTCCCTCTCTCTCCTTCCTTCCCTCCTTCCCTCCTTTCTCTATTTATCTATCTATTTATCTATCTATCTATCATCTATCTACATCTCTTCACATGAATTCAGACACCCAATCATGGTTAAAAGAATCGATCCCAGTTAGCAGAGTCCATGCAGCAGGCTAAGATTTTGTTACAGTAACCAATCTTAATAAAAGAAGTATCAGGCCAAAATGGAGTTGGTTGTTCATCTAGTATTCCTTGTAGATCTGATATCCAGACTTTTTTTGTCTTTCCTGTTGACAATTGTTAAGTCTGCATGTTCCGTGGCAAGTGCCGGGCTAATTGAATTCTAATGTCCCAGGGCCCTTTAGCGTCTTCATTTTCTATTATGGTTTTAACCACTCAGTTGTATCTAACTCTTGGCAACTTTATAGACAATGCTCTCCATGCTGCCTTGTCAAGCACAGCTTCTTTCAATTTTTGAAATTGAATTTAGGGGATAAGGGGACTGGAGGCTAAAACATATGAAGAACAGTTACAGGAACTGAGTATGGCTAGTCCAGTGAAGAGAAGAACCAGGAGAGACATGATAGCAGTCTTCCAATACTTGGGGAAGTGAGGAAGGGGTCAACCTATTTTCCAAAGCACCCAAAGACCACACAAGGAATCATGGATAGAAACTGAACAAGGAGAGGTTCAACCTAGAAGTAAGGAGAAATTTTCTGACAGTGAGAACAATCCACCAATGGAACAGAAGTTGCCTACAGAAGTTGTGGGAGCTTCATCACTGGAAGCTTTCAAGAAGAGACTGGACTGCCATCTGTCAGAAATGGTCTAGGGTCTCCTGCTTGGGTGGGGGGGTAGAACTAAATGACCTACAAGGTCCCTTCCAACTTTGTTATTCTAATATATCTTTGTATCAGCTTTGATGTTATCAAACCAGCATGTTCTTTGCTTGCCCCTTCTTCTTGTGCCGTTTTCTATTACTTTCTCTATTTGATTATTATGGTTCATCACACTGTCAGCCAGATATTCAGATCTGGGATGTCATTTTGTCCACCTAAGAGAGAAAGCAGAATAGCAGAATAAGAGAGTTGAAAGGGACCTTGGAGGTCTTCTAGTCCAACCCCCTGATTAAGCAGGAAGCCTTATACCATTTCAGCCAAATGGTTGTCCATCTCTTCTTTAAAATTTCCAGTGTTGGAGCATTTACTTCTGAAGGCAAGCCGCACCACTGATTAATTGTTCTAACTGCCAGGAAATTTCTCCTTAGTTCTAGGTTGCTTTTCTCCTTGATTAGGTTCCATCCACTGCTTCTTGTCCTGACTTTAGGTCAGTGGTGGGATTTGAAAAAATTTACTACCGGTTCTGTGGGTGTGGCTTGGTGGGTGTGGCTTGGTGGGTGTGGCTTGGCTTGGTGGGCATGGCAGGGGAAGGATAATGCAAAATCCCATTCCCTCCCCACTCCAGGGGAAGGTTACTGTAAAATCTCCATTCCCACTCCACTCCAGTAACCTGCTTTCCAGCTCCATTCTCCTGTGCAGGGCAACAAAAGAATCAACAAAAGAGCTAAGACTCAGGAGGCAGAGAATAGATGGGGGCGAGGCCAGTCAGAGGTGGTGTTTGCTGGTTCTCCAAACTACCAAAAATTTCCACTACTGGTTCTCCAGAACTGGTCAGAACCTGCTGAATACCACCTCTGCTTTAGCTGCTTTGGAGAATGGGTTGCCCTCCTCTTCTTTGTGGCAGCATTCCCAACTTGTCCATTTTCATTTTTGGGTTTACCTCAATTGAATCTGTAAAAATATATAAATTTGTAAACAATTCATAGAGCAAAGAATGGTAGGGCTGGGAGGAGTGTTGGAGGTTTTCCACTCCAACCTCCTGCTCACGGCAGGAGAGCTTATACCATCCCATCAAATGATTATCCAGACCATTTTTGAAGACCTTCAATGATGGAGCATCCACAATTGTGGGAGGCAAGTTATTTCATTAATTGTTTTTACTGTCAGGAAATTTCTTCTTATTTTTCAATTGGATCTTTCTTTGACAAGCTTCCATTTGCAACTAATTATCCAAGATAAATTTGCTTCCTTCCCCTGCTCCCCTCCTTATTTTCTAC
Organism: Naja naja; assembly: GCA_009733165.1. NCBI lineage: Eukaryota > Metazoa > Chordata > Lepidosauria > Squamata > Elapidae > Naja > Naja naja. The sequence goes on from CM019155.1 coordinate 146,507,935, forward strand.
AGGTGGAAAGACCTTCAAGGGCTTTTGACTGAAGTCTGATCTTTTCCGTAAGGTTTCTTGCTCAGATGTCCCTATCCATGGCTTAGAAATATATGGCAAATGACCTTTGGAGGTCAGAGCACAATTAAAAGCACAAACTAAGGAGAACCATTTGATCTTAGAATTCCTAAAATGATCCAGGAAGGCCCCGTTTCAAACCTCCCACTTTCTGAGATCATGTGGATCTTGGGAATAAGATCTCAGTTCTTATCTGGGAGTTATACTTCAAAGAAGTCTCATATCTCCTTGTCTTTTACCCAGCACCAGGTGTACTCAATCTTCAATGTTCAACTCAATTCATTATGGTCAAAGATAAGTACAATGAATAGGAGCTCACTCCGTCATATGGCACTTGGGTCTCGAACCCAGACTGTCAGCATCTTTAACCACTGAGCTATCGTGCCTCTGTAACTGGGGGTATTTCATCTATAAGCAGCATCTGGGTATAGGCCAAGAGACTACCTGCTGCTTGGAATTGCTTATCTTCTTATATTAGCAGTGAAAGTGCTGCTCAAGGCCTTTTTTAAAAGCAAGTCTAAGGTGGTTTTGGAAACCCCTCTACAAATTCGTGCACTCCCCCCAACACAACTCACAGTGAGGACAGAAGTCCCTATCCCAGACCCAATCTTATTATCCTATGTGACCTTATTGCACAACGCGCCGAACCTGCAAGTCTATCATACTATGCTGACATGAAGTTATTTTCCGTTCAGAAGACTGACAGCCCATGGGTGGAAACTGTTCTTCAGCATGTTGGTGCGGCTGGCTATACTTCTATATCTCCTACCTGATGGTAGGAGAGTGATGAAGTGCTGACCGAGATGTGAGTCATCCCTGAGAATTTTCTTCACTCTTCCAAGGCAGTGAACCTTAGCGATGTCAGGGTGTGGAAAAGGAATTTTCCATGAGGTTGCTGTGCTCTTTCTCCTGGCCCCCTCCTCAGGTAACAAAAGAACTGGATGGACCAATCACAGCACAATCACAGCTGTGATTGAGGATTTTCCCGGGCTTTGCCAAGCTCCACCTCACCTGACTCTGGACTACTTAAGGGGCTAGCCTCGTGGCATCTAGCCAGTTCCTCCATTACTGATGTTCCAGCTGCTTGGGATCATGCAGCTGGAAGGATCCTGCCTCATGCCACGAGGAGGATCTGTGGGACTCCAGTCACACAGGTGACTGCCACAAGGAAGAAAAGAAAGACTCTAACAAGAAACAAATGAACACTGAATACTGAAGCACCTTTTTAACTTATTTTATTGTTTTGTACTTAGTTTACAATAATAAACAACTTTGAATTGGATCCACTGGGCTCAGACTTTTTCCTGATAACTTCACAGTAGAGAAAGGTAACGAACCACCCACCTCTAACTCTAAAAATCCTTAACAACTGATAGCAGTCGATGGTTTGTACCTTCTCTATGTAGTGGGTTATCTGGATGCCCAGTTTGAAATCAACGCGGGAGGACCAAGTGCTGACCAGAGCCAGAACCAGGCAGATGGCTCTCCAGCGTCGATCCCAAGAAGCCAGAGCCGAAGCAGCATCGGCTGAAGCATCTCAGGCTTGGGGGGGGCAAGAAGCAGATGGCACAATGGACCCTGCATTCTCTACCCCCCCCCAGACCCCCTCGCGGCGGTGAGTGGGCACCTACCAGCCTTAAACACCGAGGAGCCAGAGGACAGAAGCAAGACACTTCACACCTCATCGCTCAACCTGGAGGAGAAGGAAGAGATGAGATCGGCAATTCTCCAGATGTTCAGCTTGGAAACCGCAAGTGGAGAACCAGTCGTCGACCTCATCCACCTCCTGCAAAGAATGGCACCAGTGGCAACGGCCAGGGACAGGACGATGACCCAGGAAGGCACCAAAGTGGTAAGAGCCATCCAGTGCTGCCCCGGGACCCCTTCTGCCACCAGCAGCGCATGGGCTGAAAGCCATCAGCCCCCCCCCCCCGATTGAATTTCCCACGCAAAAACATGACGCCCAGTCAGCGGCAAATTCAAACTGACCGGGTTGAAATGGCACCGCCCATCCCCACGCTGTTTCCCTATGGCCTGCCAGGGCAAGCGGGCCCTAGCACTGAAGTCACCCATCTGGCAGCGGCTGGCGCTGCGGTGACCAGGGGATTGGCACCACCTATCTCCCCAATGGCTACACACTGCCCGAGAAGCCCATCGGGGAAAGAAGCAGGGATCACCAACCTGGCAGTGCCTACCACTGCGGTGATCCAAAGCGGCCTGCCAACCTGGAGGTTGGCCCCACTGGCAGCAGCAGCGCCACTGGACCCAGCCACACCGAGCATGCCCCCAGTCCGGGCCATGCAGGCCCTCGCCCAGGCAACCAATCCGGTCACAGCGGCCTGACCAGCACCAAGCCCGATCTCGCCCACCGACGCCGAGATCAAAAGTGCCATCAGGATGCTAACAGCAGTCCTGGAAGCAAGATTCCAGCCTCCCCCCAGCCTCCCGATGAGAGCGGCCCTCCCAGACGGCTCCCCAACGATCGCGGCCCCATACTCACCGGTTCCGGCGATTCCAGCGATGTCTGCGTCTTCTTCGGCCTTCCCAGGCCTTCACAGCAGCTCAACGGCCGGAGCCGGAGTTGCTGGGGCAGGCCCGAGGCCTACCTCCGAAGCCAGGCCGGAGAGATCCTTCCCCGGCGATGTCCAGCACGGAATGAGCTTCGCGCATGCTCAGATCGGATCTTCAACCCCTCCCACCGGGGAGGGGCGACTTCCAAATAAGGAAATCTTCGGTTTCGCACCAACTATACCTCTTCCGTACTGTCAGTTTCCTAACATTCAGCACCCTGGACAGCAGCCACATGCTTTCTCAATGCAGGCAAATACCAGCCTTCTACCGCTTGATTTTAAAAAGCTGTCAGCTACAGGAAGGAACCTTTTAGAGTGGTCCAAAGCAGTTCAAGTACTATTTATGAAGGAGAAAACTTTGCATCTGTTGGTGGATCCCCTCTAAGCCTTGGCCACTGGAAACTGACCTGCTACACCACAAGGTTTATTTTTTATTGTTATTAAGTATTGATCCTGTGCTATACCCAAATATTCCTCATAATCTGACTGTCTTTGAAATTTGGAAAAAATTATTTAACCTATTTTATTCCAGGAATTCCAATACCACTGCCAGGATCTCCAGGGAGTTCCACTCTGCTAAATTAAGGGCAGGGGTGGACATGAGTGAGCATCTTTGTGAGCTCAGTAAAATGAGGGAAGAATTAATATAAGGGGGGAGCAAGTACCAGAACATAGTTTAATAGTATAATTATAAATTCATTGGATCCTAGCTGGAATAATTTTGTGTCCCAACTAGACAATTCCAATTATGATGGGATGTCTCTGGAAGTTCTGTCAGGTAAACTGATTGCTGAGGACAATCTAAGAAAAGACAGAGCAAGCTGCCACAGGGAGAGGAGAGTCACCAGGAGGCCCAACAACTCAGATGGTGTAAATGCTGTTGGGGAATGTTTCAGTTGTGGCTCAAGGGGACACTACAAGAGAGACTGCCCACGCAGCACTGGTATGGGGGGCAATAGGAGCAATAGGAGGTCACTCACGCCTCAGAGGGGGCCTCAACACAGCTCCTCAAATCAGAAAAAGGGAAGGGGAGCCAGAAATGACAACAGGTTTAAAGGGGACAGATTTAACCTGGAAAATAACTTTGCCAACATGGTAGAAACCAATTACCCCAGGCTCACCAAAAAGCAACGTGAGCAGCTATGGCTGTTAGGCAGTGGGGCAAGCAAGCAATGGTGAAGGACAAGAGCTTGTTCACAGAGCTCCAGAAACATAATTGTTGTGTCAAGGTGGCCAATGGTATAAAAACCAAGGTTGTGGGTATAGGTAATGTGTGTATCCCCGGGCTTGGTGAGATCAGTGGTATATTATATGTTGCTGCCCTAGAACATAAACTTCTTAGTACCCTGAAACTCAGTGAGGACTCTGACATAGAGGTGTTATTTACCAAAGGAGAAGCCATAGTGACCAATAATGGTCACACAGTTGGGAAGGTATTGAAAATAAATAACCTGCCATATTATTCTCCTGTCACAAGGACTGAAGGTTCAGGGGCCAGCAACACAATTAATACAGATGACTCAGGTGATGAATCTCAACCAGAACCAGGAGTCAAGACCAGGGGTTACAGAGGAAAGAAGGGGGACAATGGCAGTTACACAGGTAACCAGGAAAGGACAAAGGGCGTCAGATTTAACTTGAAACACAGTGATGAGCAAACCAGAGACGCCAACACTGTTTCTATTGGGAAACCACTCCATGATGAGTGCGCTCATCTCATGCACCATAGGCTTGGCCACATTAGTTTCCCTATTGTGCAGAAAATGTCTGAATATTCCAGGGGTTTAAACATCAAAGACTGTAATGTTTTTATGGACTGCTCCAGCTGCAGGAGCGCAAAGTCAAAGCTTAAACCAGCACCCAGAAAATCAGAGAGGCAATCTGAGTACAAATGCCAGCTGGTACATATGGACTTGGTGGGCCCTATGAAACCTTCACTTGGTAAGAACCAATATTTTCTAACCATCGTTGATGATTACAGTAGATATGGTTTTGTTTATCTACTCAAAACCAAGGACCAGGCCTTTTCCAAATTTAAAGAGTTCCACAGTCTGATAGAGAATCAGCACAAGGTCAGGATACAAAGAATCTTGACTGACAGGGGAACTGAATTTAACTCTACTCAGTTCTCTAACTGGTTGAAGGAAAAGGGCATAATCCACATGAGAACAGCCCCTTTTTCCGCCTTTCAGAACGGGGTGGCAGAACGGAGGAATGGTGTATTGCAGGCCATGATGAGATGTGTCCTAGAGGACGCTAATCTCAAATTTGTTTACTGGGCAGAGGCTGTTCTCTATGCTAACTATACACTGAATAGAATATGGTCCAGCGTAGTACAGAAAACCCCATATGAGATGGTGTACGGATGTAAGCCAAGTTTGAAACACCTCCACATTTTTGGGGTGATGGCAGACGTACATGTACCTAAGGAACTCAGGAGAAAGGGGGGGAAAGTGTCAGTCAGACTAAGGTTTGTTGGCTATGAACCGGGCTCTAAAGCACACAGGTTCATTGACACTAACAACAGAGTTGTAATTTCCAGGTCAGCCGCTTTTCACAAAAGCACAAATTGGAGCAGAATTCATGCTAATGAAATTCTGACTCACACTCCTCCTCAGGATCTGGCCAGTCAAGAGACAGATGTATCAGAAAGTCCATCTAGCGATGGTGACACATCTGACTCAGGGGACAAGGGAGAGCAAATGCCCTCCAAGCCCCTAAAGGGGATCCTCAAAGAAAAGAAGGAGATACCCTGGAAGAAGGGACACTCCAAACTCAAAAGGTATGACAGTAGCGATGAGGAGGAACACACCAGATAGTTCTGATACTCATGAGGAACCAACTAGTAGGCCAGTTATATCCACCAGGAATATAACACCCAAGAGGTATGAGGATTTCATTACCTATGTGAATCAGTATCAGTCACACCTCAAAGGTATGAGGACATATTAATGCTACCACAGAGGGAACAAGACAATTGGCATAAGGCAATGGGTTCAGAAATGGATAGCCTCAGGAAGTTAGAAGTGTTTACACTAAACTACCCAAGACAAAAAGGTGATTGGCACAAGGTGGGTGTACAAGAAGAAACTGCTTGAGGATGGTAACTTCATATACAAGGCAAGGTTAGTTGCACAGGGATTCTCACAGCGATTCCCTGATGACTATGTTGAAACTTTTTCACCAACTGTGCACCCAGAGAGCGTTAAAGCTGTGCTTACTATAGCTGCCATACATGGGGAAAGTGTACACCAATTTGACATACAGACAGCCTACCTACATGCCAAATTAGATAAGGAATTATATGTTAGAGCTCCCCAGGGATTAGACCAAAGGGAAGGTGGAATTTGGTTACTGAACAAAAGCCTATATGGTTTGAAACAATCAGGAAGGAGATGGTACGAATGTCTCACAAAATGTCTAAGACAGATGGATTTTTGGCCTCATCAGCTGATGAGTGTGTGTTCATTAGAGAACAGAAGGGGATCAAGGAAACTGTTTTGATTTATGTAGATGACATATTGTACATCTGCAAGTCAGAGAGTAAATACAAAATCTTCTCTGAGCAATTGGGCAAGGAGTTTACACTAAAACCTTTAGGTCGAATTGATAAATTTTTAGGGTGCAATTCACTAAAACTGAGAAGGGGTTTGCACTTTCTCAGCAGGATAAGATAGTAGATCTGCTCGACAGATGTAGCATGGCAGAGGCTAAACCTTGTGACACCCCATGCAGACAGATTTCCTCAAGAATATGTATAATGAAAGCCCAGAATTCGAACAGAAGACACTTTACAAATCTGTACTAGGTTCACTATTATATATTGCCAGTTGGACAAGGCAGACATTAGCTTGACCGTAAATGTCTTGTCCAGGCACTCTGAGAACCCCACTCAGTTTCACTGGAGTGGGATCAAGAGAATTCTCAGGTATCTAAAGGGCACTATTGATTATTCACTGCTATTGGAACCTTATACATCTGAGAGACCAGACCTTTATTGCTACTCAGACGCAGATTGGGCAGGAGACAGCAAGTCCAGGAAGAGTACCTCAGGGTATATCGTATTCTTGAATGGTAGCCCTATTCATTGGTATTCGGGTAAACAAAAACTAATAGCCACCTCTACAGCAGAAGCGGAATATGTGTGCCTGTCTAAAACATCAAACAATTTAATACAGTTTGATGAGTTATTAAAGAACCTATGGGAGGAAACTGTATACCCAATCACTATCCATGAGGATAACAAAGCAGCCATTGACATATCAAAGGCTGAAGCTGTGGGACAAAGGTCACGCCACATTGACATTAAGTATAAACATGTCAGGCAGTTATCAAAAATGGGATTTATTGAGACTGCTTTCACTGATACAAAAGAACAAATCGCAGATGTTTTCACAAAACCTTTGCCCCGGGACCAGCACCAGTACCTGTTGGGAAAAATACCCCTGGTTATATAATATGTACCTGTTGTTATATTATGTATGCATATGTAAAGAATATAATGTTGTTGTGTTAAATTTTGATATGTGCCATTAGAAAGGCACAGAGAAGGGGATTGTGGAAAAGGAATTTTCCATGAGGTTGCTGTGCTCTTTCTCCTGGCCCCCTCCTCAGGTAACAAAAGAACTGGATGGACCAATCACAGCACAATCACAGCTGTGATTGAGGATTTTCCCGGGCTTTGCCAAGCTCCACCTCACCTGACTCTGGACTACTTAAGGGGCTAGCCTCGTGGCATCTAGCCAGTTCCTCCATTACTGATGTTCCAGCTGCTTGGGATCATGCAGCTGGAAGGATCCTGCCTCATGCCACGAGGAGGATCTGTGGGACTCCAGTCACACAGGTGACTGCCACAAGGAAGAAAAGAAAGACTCTAACAAGAAACAAATGAACACTGAATACTGAAGCACCTTTTTAACTTATTTTATTGTTTTGTACTTAGTTTACAATAATAAACAACTTTGAATTGGATCCACTGGGCTCAGACTTTTTCCTGATAACTTCACAGTAGAGAAAGGTAATGAACCACCCACCTCTAACTCTAAAAATCCTTAACACAGGGGACTGCCCATGATGTTTTGTGCTGTGCTCACCACCCTCTGTAATGTCTTTCTATCTGCGGCTGTCAAACCAGCATACCACACTGTAATGCAATAAGTGAGGATGCTTTCTATTGTGGACCGGTAAAAGGACGTCATCAGTCGTTGTTCCACTTTATTCTTTTGCAAGAACCTAAGGAAATAGAGTCTCTGTTGGGCCTCTCTGGCCACCTGGGTTGTGTTGATTTTCCAGGTAAGATCTTCACTGAGATAGGCTTCCAGGAATTTAAAGGAGGAAACTCTCTCCACACAGCATCCTGGCATAGTTTCCAGGTTTCTCCAGATGACTCGCTACAGAATGTAAGGCAGTAGCTATGGCGTCGTCTGTCAACCTGTTCCCCCTGCAGGCAAACTGATGTTTGTCAAAGTCTGGTGGAAGGCATGTCCTAAGGTGTTGGAGAACCAGTCTTTCAAAGCATTTCATCACTACTGATGTTAATGTGATAGGTCTGTAGTCATTTAGACAGTTAATTGCTCTTTTCTTGGGGACTGGGACAATAGTGGATGTTTTCAAGGATGATGGAACAAAGGCCATTTGCAGGGAGATGTTAAAGAACTTTGTCATGACCCCTGCTAATTGATCAGCACAACTCTTTGCCAGTATCCCTAGCAACGCATCTGGGCCTGCAGCTTTACTTTAAAGTTAGTGGGAAGCAGCAATGCTTACCCCAAGGCTCAAACCCAGCTGGGGTCTGGGATTCATACAAGCTAATAGGAAGCATAAGAGCTTGCCACAAGCTTTAGGGTCAGTTGAAAGGTTTTGCACCTCATAGCTTTTCACCTAACTAATCTTGGAAGAAATAGCTTAATGGGGCATCTACTGTTATCACATAGCTCAGAGCTTGGGTTCATTTAAGCTAGGAGGATCAGGTTGTTTCAAAGCAGAAGGAAGCTACAAGCCTTTTAAGCTAAGCTTCATGCTCAGCTGGAAGATTTTTTACCTCCTAGCTCAATATTATGATTCAGCTAGGGCTAGAGCAAGTCAATCATGTATTTGTTTTGCTCAGTGCTTCTCCAGCTTGGCAACTTTGAGATGTGTGAAGCACAACTCCCATTTTAGGAGTTCAAAAAGTCCACACACCTTAGAGCTGGAAAGGTTGAGCTTGACCAGCAATCTTGGGCTCATGTATCTAGTCAAACTTCTGGAAGCTCCCTAGCCTTCTCCAAGCTTGAGGCTCAACTGAGACATTCCTACCAGCTGTTTTCTGTGCTTTAGGTAGGCTATTGAAGAGCAAGGAGCTAGCAGTCTCGTGTTAAGCAGGGAGTTTCTTGATATCCTCTATAAGCTTAGGTCAGTTAACGGGCTGAGTTACTCCAAGATGGATGCTGAGCTTTTATATTTTTAATCCCCATCTAAATGCTAGGATTTAGGAAAGCTAGGGCTGAGCGGCAAAGCGATTATTCCAAACCAAGCTTAACTGCAAGGCTTCTAGCTGGGTTTAGTGTTCAGCTAAGCCAGTCAGTAAGAATGCTACAAAAGGCATTCTTAACTATCAGTTGCTTCATCTCCAGCTGAGGCGTAGAACTCAAGGTGGCAATGAACTGGAAAGCTGCTTGCTCCAAGCCTGATTCGTGGCCAAGACATTCTCAACCATCCAACTGAATGCTACAATTCAGGGCAGCTGATCCAGAAAAAGTAGACATATTCCAAGCTTCATGACCAACTAGGAGACTTTTTTTTATCTTCTAGTTTACTATGGTTTGGCTAAGCTGGGGCGGGGGAAATTGGAAGCTTGTCGCAAGCTTCCAATTCTCCTGCTTAGCTGGTAACTTTGTGATGGCTATGATTTGAGCACCTGGCCTCATAAGACGCTAGTGGGGAGCAATGGAGATGCCAGAGAGTCTGCTCCAACCCTAATACCAATCTTTCACTATTTTAATCATCAGCTAGCTCCAGAATGTAGGGAGGCTAGTTTGAAGCAAGTGGGCTTATTGCAAGACTCATGCTAGGAGAATTTTCACAGCCTAAGAGCCCAGGTGGGCAGGTGGGCTGAGCAGCAGCAAACACAGAACCGGTTCTGTGCTTGCTGCTGTTCAGAGCTACTGGTTCTATAGAGTCAGGCAGAACCAGTAGCATCCCAGCCCTGGCTCCACTCCATACACGTAACAATGATCTCCTTGACCATTCTCCAGGAGATGAGATGAGTTCCTGAAAGGGTGAGGAGCAAGACAATCATGATTCCTTCTTCAAATCTGATATTTAAATAGAAGGTTGATGTCCTTCTTATCAGAGAGTGTGAGGGCTCCAGTAAGCTAGCGGAGAAGGAAAGTAATGGAGTAACAACTCCAAGTCTGATTCTCAGCTAGGATGTTGTTATCATCAGCTGAATGCTATGATTCAGATAAGCTAGTGAACAGCAAGAAACCTCCTGCATGTCTCATGTGTGGTGTGGAGATCTTTGATCTCTATGTTGAAGTCTAGAGTTCAAATAAAGTAGTGAAGAACAAGGAGTTTACTTGCCCCAACTCTCATGCTCAACTGAATGCTAGGAAAGCTAGTGGGGCCAAGGCATCATGATGATGTTATTCATTCAGTCTTGTTGATTCTATGGGCCAGGTCTCTCCAACATCTTCTGATTTGCAATACTTTTTTAGTTGTTCTATGCTCTGGCTGGTGTCAGGTTTGATGGTGTCTAGCCATCGTGTTCTTTAGAACTTATTCCAAGTGTCAGGTTCAATTGGGAGATTTTTCACCTCCTAGTTAAGGGGCTTCATTGGCCATCTCTAACTCTGCTGTACAGTTGAGAATGTCTTGCTCACTCAGCTGAGAGCTTGGATTCACATAAGCTAGCATGAATCAACCTTGAGGCTTCGTAGAGACAGTCTTACTTACCAACTATTTGCTGTGCTTGAGACAAGTTATTGAAGAGCAAGACAACTAGCAATTAGTCTCATGTTCAACAGAGTTTCTTTATATGCATGGACTCTGTGCTTAGGCCAGTTAATGGGCTGAATTACTACCAACTTGATGCTGAGCTTTTTCAATTCCCAACTAACTGCTACGTTTTTTTAATTCCCAGCTAAATGCTAGCATTCAGATAAGCTAGTGAACAGCCAGAAAGCTCCTACAAATCTCATATGTAGTGTGGGGCTCCTTGATCTCCATGTTGAAGTCTAGATTTCAAATAAAGTACTGAAGAAAAAGGAGGTTTCTTGCCCCAAGATAACCTCAATCATCTAGTTGAAGGCTAGAGTCACTAAGCTAATGGGGAACAAGGGATGGTGATGATGTTACCCATTCAGTCTTGGTAATTCTGTGGACCAGGACTCTCCACATCTTCCAATCTTGCACTACCTCTTGGAGTTTATCTATGACTTGGTTGGTGTCCAACAACCATGTTCTTTGGCCCTTATCCCAAATTCCAGGTTCAATCAGGAAACTTTTCAACTTCTAATTAAGGGGCTTAATTGGACAACTCCAACACTTCTGTACAGCTGAGAATGTCTTGTTCATGCAACTCAGAGCTTGGGTTCACATAAACTAGCATGGATCAAAGAGTTATTGGGAGGTCTGCTCCAAGTGTGATGTACAGCTGACACAGCAGCTGAATGCTTTGCTTTAATTGTTAATTGGGTAGAAAAGAACTTCCAACAGATCGCACAATCAACAGGATGCTTTTGAATTCCTTACCTTAGTCCTAGGATTTAAAATAGTGGGGTGAGAGAACCAGAAGGCTGCCTCTGAGTTGGAGTTATTTCCAGACATTCATGTGAATGCTATGCTTCAGGTAACCTAGGCCGGAGATAGAGGTCCCATGCTGAGCTTTATGGTCTCCTAGCTAACTACTAGGTCTCAGGGTAAGGTAGTGGGGAAAGAGAAGGCTGCTGGATGCTCTACTGAGAGATCTATTTGTCTTGAAATGGTATAGGGTTTCCTGGCTGAGCAGGAGGTTGGACTAGAAGACCTCCAAAGTCCCTTACAATTCTGTTATTCCATTCTGTTATTCTGTTAACTTCTCTCTGGATGCCTGCTTGTATGCTAGGATTAAGTGAAGCTATTGAGAAGCAAGAGGATGGGGGTTATTCCAGGCTTCATACAGAACTGGAAATAACAGAATAACAGAGTTGGAAGGGATCTTGCAGGTCATTTAGTCCAACCTCCTGCCCAAGGAGACCCTACTGCATTTCTGAAAAGATGACAGTCCAGTCTCCTCTTGAAAGCTTCCAAGGATGAAGCTCCCACAATGTCTGAAGGCAAGCTGGTTGATCGTTCTCACTGTCAGAAAATTTCTCAGCTTGAATTTCTCCTTGGTTAGTTTCTATTCATTCTTCCTTCCTTGTCTGGCCTTGGGGTACTTTAGAAAATAGCTTGACCCCTCCTTTCTGTAACAGCCCCTCAAATATTGGAAAATTGCTATCATGTCTCCCATGGTCCTTCTGTTCACTAGATATTATACCTCCTACCTCTCTGAGGCATAAAATCACCCACCTGCTTATTCCTGTAGGTCAAAACGCAGATAAAGGCTCAATTGCTGTTACAAGCTGAAGACCACCTGTGGTCTTCTCAAAAGGTACTTACAAACCAATGTCAGGAGGAAAGATAGGAGTATCCATCAAATGTCTTCTGACCTAGGCTTCGCAAGATCATGAAGCAGACTCCTCATCCCAATAAAACCTCTTTTATTTAGGTTAAAGTGAATTCCTCTCCAGCAAAGTCCTGGCAAACAGTCTTTCATGAGATTTCACCACTACAGACCTTTATCAGGCTTGGAGAGTTGCCAGGCTGATATCTTCCAAACACCATGTGGTAGCAGCAATTACCTTGCAAGAAGTCAGGAACTTTCACTCCTCTTTATTCCCTATGGGACGGGCCATTCACCAATCACCTGAGCCCTTACTCCCAAGTCGACCCTTGTCCTTAACTGTTCTCTTTTCCTGGCAGCTCTGTGCATGCACACACTTGACTCCAAAGGTAGCTGATAATTGTCAGATGGCCCTGGCCCCATCTATGCCTCCGACGCAGAGCAGTCATCAGAGCCCTCTCCAGACTCCAGGACTGGCCCATGTTCCTCCCCAATCTCCTCAATGTCCAAGTCTGTCTCCAGCTCTGTTGGCCGCTGGCGGGCCACAAGAACATGTTGGAAGGAATTAAGGAAAAGCTTGATAGATGTAGACTGCGAAAATAAAGCTTGAGGAAAGATTCAGAAGACAAAGAAGTATTTGTGTAAGAGGTCAAGGATTTTCCAAGCCATGGAATCTTTCAATCAGAAGACCCCAAGAATAATCAAGGGGGAAAATGCTGAGAAAACCAATCAATGAAGGATATGGGCTGTATTAGGCTACTCTTCAAGGTGTAGTGACCGTCCTTTCTGTTTCTCCACCCTGTTATACTAAATAATAGTTAAATATGTCATCTAATGCCCCCTGCTTAGGCTCTGCAAGCCATAGTCTTGTGGGCCCCGAGATCCAAATGTCCCATTCCTCATGCGATTCCAGAGATGGTGTCATACAGCTGTGGTGCCAGATTACAGATTTCTACCCCAAACAATTGGACATTGAGTGGAAGGTGGGCAGCCGCTCTGGATTGCTACATCCATACAATTATCCTCCTTGGCAGAATCCTGGCACATATACTTTCAGTACCACCAGCATCGTCAATGTCACCCAAGGTGACTGGCAGAGAGGAAATGTTTATTACTGCGAAGTAACCCATGCAGCATCACAAACCAAGGTGAAAGGCAAACTCAAGAAATGTGAAGGTAATCATGATGTTATGCTAATATAAATGAGCGTGGATTGAAAATAGAAAACCAAAGAGGAGACTACTCACTTTTCCTTAGACCTTTAGTCTTATGTAAAAACACACTATTTCCAATAAATCTTTATTAATTTAACAGCTTCTTCACCTGCTCAGACAACTGTATTTTGGGAGAGGAAGCCCAAAGGTGCTTTTTCAAGAGGCAACTGGACTTTGGGGTTTTCTTGAAGACATTTCGCTTTTCATCCAAGAAGCTTCTTCAGCTCTTCTTCAGCTTTTTGGATGAGAAGCAAAATGTCTTCAAATTAAAAACAGAGAGTCCAGTTGCCTCTTGAAAAGCACCTTTTGGACAACCATGACCTGGATGGCTGAGAATTCAGGAAATGTTTTTCTTGCTCAATTGGACCCGGTGATGGCACAGTGGTTAGAATGCAGTATGGCAGACTTGCTCACTATTCTCTTGATTTCCTGACTGGCTCAAGTTTAACTCAGCCTTCCAATCCTCTGAAGCCAATAAAATGAGAAACCAAATTGTTGGGGCAATATGCTGACTCTGTAAATTGCTTAGAGAGGACTGTTAAAGCACTATGAAACTGTATATAAGTTTAAGTGCTATTGCTATTAACTTATATTTACTAAACTCAAAAGCAGCTCCGGTATAACTCAGATCAAGAGCCTGTTGGGTGGGAAAAATGAGAGTCGATTAGGAACTGACATAATTTTTTATCCTTAGGTGGAAGCAGTTGCCCCTCTGGAAATGTTAATGTATATCTTGTGCCACCAATACCAAGAGCCTTGTACATTGATAGAAATAGCAAGATCAGCTGTTTTGTGAACAATCTGCAAAATGAACAGGGGTTGAAAATTACCTGGTCTCGGGAGAAGAATGGACACCTGAATGTTGATTTATTAGAAACTGTAGAAGAACCAAATGGTACTTACACTGTGGTCAGTCGCCTCAATGTCATCGCTCAAGATTGGGAATCAGGAGAAAGTTTTACCTGTACGGTTGAACATCCATCCTTTGTTAGTCCTGTCATAAAGAACATTTTCAAGACCAGAGGTAAGGAGGAAATTACATTTTTCTCCCTCATGGGCACTAACATACTTGTTTTCATTTGTGCTGAGATGTTGTAAGATAAGCTCTGTAATATATGGTGTGTCAGGCAAGCTTGGAGACATGAAAGGGGGTGGCATCGACAATCCAAATATTGGGTGGATAAGTACACCAGGATAACAAAATTCACACTTGGCTTTGCACAATGTCATAAAATGGCCTGCAAACCATGGTTTAGTGGTATAAATGAACAATGACTAAAAGAATCCTAGTTTAGCAAGAGATGTGAATCATTCATTGCTGCCACCAATTTGTCCTCCATTTCATTGTTGTGTTGTTTCCTCAAACTTCATAAAGGCAACAAGAAAGCACCCAAGGTCTATGTCTTCCCTCCTCACCGAGATGAGCTCAACCCAGGCAGATCGTTGTCTCTTGTCTGCATGGCAGATGGGTTTTATCCAGAGGACATTGATATCCAGTGGCTACAGGATCACAATCCTGTATCAGAAGACCAATATGTGACTACTCCAGCTATGAAGAATAAACATGATGATTCCTTCTTTGCCGTGAGGAAACTTTCTATCCCCAGGGAGGACTGGAATGGAGAGTCATACACTTTTATGGTGGTCCATGAAGAACTCCCTATGAAGTTCACCCAGAGGAACATCTCAAAACCCTGGGTAAAAATGAATCAATGCTCTGTTTCAATTCTTCCCAGATTTGCCTCTAACACTGTGAGACCAAACTGTTAATAATTTCCCTGCTCACTTATTTCTCATCTGGATGAATAAAAGCAAACGTTCTCAGAAATACCTCAGGTTTTGTTCTTTTCTGCTTAAGGGAAAGGGGGTAAATTGTCTGAAAATGCAGAATCAAGGCTTAAGATTGAATTGATTGATTGATTGATGTGATTTCTACAGCCGCCCATCTTAGTAAATGAATCTATGTGGGTCACTGTTTTGATAATCTAACAAAATGGAGTTCATCATATTTCTGTATGAATCCCACAGAAGGCCAGTGTATTTAGCTGGGTTATGGGCAGGTACCCCCAAATTAGCCTCACTGCAGCCCTGTGAGAAAAGAACAGAATAGATGCCGGGGTGGGATTCTACTGGTTCGGACTGGTTTGGGCAAATCCCTTGCTCTGAAGATCAGCTGTCTCTGAACTGGTTCACTGAAATGATCAGGTGGGCCCACCACTGACGCCTGTGCAGCAGTGACCTTTATTGTTACAACTGATTATCATGCAACAGCAGATTTCCTCTCCTCAGCTGTGTTACTCCCCTGAAGTAACATACTAGGTAAGGACTTTTGCATTGTGTTGACGTACGTGCAGTGAAGTGCACCATCACCAAACCGCTTGTTATACCAGCAGCATCCCATCCCTGAATAGATGAATCTGGTGAGCTTCAGGGTTCAGTGGAGATTTGAACCCATCAAGTTCATGGACAACGATCCTTTACTCTTTGCTCCATATCAACTTTCTTCTATTCTTAAGTGCCTTTCTTTATAGGTTGTCCATTCAGCCCAAGAGCAAATAGTCAAAGTAGCCAAAATATATATAATTGTAATTATTTACTGAAAAATGTCCCATCAAAGATCCAGCTACATCCCTTCACCAACTTCTTCTTAGCCACAATTTCTCCATAGACCAATCAGTTGGGACAAAGCAACACTGTTCATTGCAGGTCTATAATCTACACTTGATTTCAATATCAAGGATTCATATCTAATACAAAAAATTCAGAGAATGCTCAAGGAGAATCTCAATCATCTGTTATAATATAAGGATGCTATGATCAAAACTAAAAAATAAATGGAAGGATCATACTCATGATCTAATAGAATCAACTTTGTTAGGGAATACTCTAAGTACTCAAAGATAAAACCAAGGGAGAGTGGGAGGGAAGAAATATTTAATTCAAATTACTAAACACTGGAGGTTGAGTAATAAGGGAAAATAGATCATGATGGGCATTCAACTTTCAAGATATCCACATTCAGAAATGCAAAGCTACAAGATAGAGAAACAATTGTTCTCCAGATATACTTCCAAAACCTACTGATGATCAGGGCAAATTAAAATAACAAAAAGCAATCACTTTTGTCCTTAGAAAGTTATATCAACATTCACTGTAATAACACAAAATTCTGCATTAACACAAAAAGGAGACATTGCCTCAAACCTTTGACATCTCAGATGTCATTTCAAGACTGAATAACAGAGTTGGAAGCAACCTTGGAAGTCTTCTAGTCCAGCCCCTGCTTAAATAGGAAACCCTATACCATTTCAGACAAATGGTTGTCCAATCTCTTCCTTAAAACCTCTGTTGTTGAAGCACACACAACTTCTGGTGGCAAGTCATTCCACTGATTAATTGTTCTCCTGGCAGGAAATTTCTCCTTGGTTCTAGGTCTCTTATCTCCTTCTTTAGTTTCAACCATTGCTTCTTCTTTTTTGCTTCTGGTGCTTTGGAAAATAGATTGTCTCCCTCTTCTTTGTAGCAGCCCCTCAAATATTGGAACATTGTTATCATGTCACCCCAGTCCTTCTTTTCACTAGACTAGACATATTCAGTTCCCCCAACTGTTCTTCATGTTTTAGTCCCCAGTATCCTAATCAGTGCAGAAACAAGAAACAGAGAGATTATCCAGCATCCAAGAATACAACTGTAGGAATTAAATAGTAAGATCTTTCATTTTTACACCTATTTGCAAATTGAAATATTAATGATCAGATTTCATCATACTGATTAACATCAGGACACATCTAATATTTTTGAGATTTTTTAAATTCACACTTTCTGATTCATTAAAATGTCAGACAAGGAGTTCAGTGAAATATAAACATGTTCACTGAGAAAACTAATGTATAACAACAGACACTAAAAACCACAACACTATATATCACCCCTCAAAAGAAACTTTATAGACACACATGCTAAGAATTCTGGCAATCATCTGGTGAACAAGGCAGGCATAACATTTTGATCATGGAAGTTGAAAACTGATGCTAAGCTAAGAATTGGAGAAGTATCACGATGAAACAGGTCCAACTATATAATTTTTACAAAAAAATTGCACATGATAATTTGGTAAAAACAATAGAAAGAAAGAAGAGAGAAATAGACAATACTGTTACACACAAACAGCTGAAAACACATATATTCCTGCAGATACCTGACTAACATGGCTGGTCTCTGCTGAGTCTCGAGGAGGTGGAAGTCTTGAGCAGTCCGAGAGGGTGTTTGAGGGGCTTTTTAATAGCCCCTGTACCTGGCATCGCTGGTGGGCCTGGTGAGCCAATGAGACCCTCGGTGGGGGATTCACTGGGTTCTGGAGCCAGAGGGGAGCCATCTCCCCCCAGTTTCTGCACGCACGGAGCTGCGGAGGCCGGCATGGCGTGGTAGCGGCCCGCATCCTGACGACGAGCCCGCAGTGTTTTCTCTCCTGGCCTCGGATGAGATCGCTGGCTCGATCTCGTTGGGCTTTGGGGTGAGCTGGGGGCTAGTGGCATCTCCGCTTTCTGCATCGGAGCCTGCAAGTGCCGGATGGTGCAGCAATGGCTCCAGGTGCGGCGGTGAGCCCACGGCATCCCTTTTGGATCAGCTGGGGTGTGGTTTGGAGACTATAGCTGATCTGGGAGGGTTAACTCAAGACGCCTGGAAGACCTGGAGTGAGGGTGCCTCAGGAGTGATGGCGGCGATGGTGGTGAGGAGGGTGCTGCTTGTGATTAGCTCTTGGCCTTATTTTGTTTAGAGGGCCAATGTGACACTGGGGCTGTCCCGGTATGGCCTGGAATACAGCAGGAAGCATAACCGTCCTTGGTCAGCTGTTATGGGCGGAGGCCTCCCTCCAGGGCTGTTAAGGGCCATGTTTCCATCTATGGCGCTTGGAGGTGATGGTGGCAACGCCTTCTCCTGCTGCTTCTTATGGCCTGACTCTGGACTTTACCATCGACCATTGTGTTTGGTCATTTTGCCTCATTTGTGTTACTGCTTTCACTTATACTATCTGCCCCATCTTCACCAACTACAAGGTACTTTAATTACTGGGATTGAATCACCTATGCCATGCCACAGGCCACGGAGGGTTGAGCTTGGACACCCCAGTGACCTGGGCCCAGACTCCCAGTGCCTGACTGTACACCCTTGAACTTGGTTCACGGCTACCAGACTTTATTGTTTCCCTTGCCGTGGTGAGAGAACAGCATTGGGGACTCACTGTCTTTAGATGGCCATTTAACATCTGTCTACCAACTGTCCAATTGGTGCCCATGGGGATACCTGGTGAGAGTGCAGGACTTGATCCGGAGGAGGGTCTTAAACATCGACCACAGTTCTGTTGTGAGAGGGCAGCCTGGTTCCTGGACCCCAATGGGCAGTACCTTGGACTTTACCAAGTTCCTGTATCTCGACTTTATCGTCTCCACCTACAGACATTTGTGCTGGTTCCTTGACATGCTTGGATCTGTAACATTCAAACTTTTAGCAGCAGAACTTCAGGCCTTTAGGAGGTCCCTCCTCCAGGACATGGCCTGCTATATTATCACTGGCCTACCTCGAGGATGGGTTATGGAACCCGGAGAGATGGCATGGCAGGAGTTGGGTTGGGGTTGGGGCTCTAAGAAGGCAAAAAGAGGGTCACTAGGGCCCCTTTAACTAAATTTTTAAACAAATTTTAAGTAGGCTAGGGAGGTGGGTGGGAGATGATGCCGGGGTGGACGGCAGCCTGGCTCATGGTGGGGGTAGGGGTTGAGGGCCGGTGGGGCCCGGAGTGCGGCTGGGAGCCGCATCTCAGGGGTGGTTGGGATCGGTGGGAGATGATGAGGCATAGGGCCAGATCATGTGCTGGGAGCGCCTCGCTATTCGGAGGTGCCGCTCCGACCCTATAACCTCCTCCCATGGGGCAGGGGAATGGGGACCCTGGGCTCAAGCTGGTGTATTTTAATGCCAGGTCCATGCCTAAGTCCTCCCTCCTCCGTGAGGTGATTGAGGAGGAGGCTGCGGACCTGGCTTGCATCACCAAGACCTGGTTGGGCCCAGAGGGAGGAGTCCCTCTGGTTGATTTATGCCCCCAGGTTTCGGATTTTGCACCGGCACAGGCTCAGGAGGGGTGGGGGTAGCTGTAGTTATTCGAGACCCTGATTCCAAGGGAGGTCGCTGTTCCTGAGATAGGCGGAAGTGAGACCTCCTCCTGAGATGGAGGCCTGGTGGTCAGGTGGGTTTGCTGCTGACATACCTTTCCCCAGCTGTGTGGCAGCAACCCTGCCTGGGTTTCTCGGTGTTCTCGGGTGGCGTGGATCTCCGGGCTTATGGTCCTGGGTGATTTTAATCTGCCTTCCCTTGGGGGGCCAGGTTTGGCCCAGGAATTCATGGATTCCATGGGACCATGGGCCTGACCCAGTTAATGCAAGGCCCACTCACGAGGGGGAAACACTCTCGACCTGGTTTTTGTCTCGAACAGTGGCGTGAGTGATATAGGGCAGGCTAGTTGTACAACACTGCCCGTCCCATGGTCTGATCACTATCTCCCACGCTGGTCTTCCAACAGGCTGCTCCCCACTGCTGGGATGAGGAACCACCTAGATGGTTCCGCCCCAGATGCCTAATGGACCCTGAGGTTCCAGGCGAACTGGGGTATTTCCCATTTCCCTTGCCCACAACTCTGCCGAGGACCTGGCGGCTGCTTGGCAGCAGGCTGCTGGAGGCTGCTCGACAGGGTTGTCCCCATGCATCCTCACACGCTGTGGATCCCGGGTGGCTCTTGGTATACTGAGGAGCTCCGGGAGATGAAGCGCCATCGAGGGGTTTAGAGAGCAGGTGGAGGGCCACCCGCTCCAAGCCGTCACCCAGTTAAGAGCCCATATTAGGACTTACCTGGTAGCTGGAGGGATGGAAGGTCTTATCTCTCTCCACTCATAGCATCCGCAGATAACCACCCAGCCGCCTGTTTAGGGCCACCCGCCTCCCTTCATCCGAGGGAGGTGGTGGACCCTCTCCGGGAGGGCTGAGGAATTTGGTCAATATCTGTCGGATAAGATCGCCGGATTCAGCGGGTTGTGCTTCCACAGTGGTCTGATGACCGGGTGCAAGTAGTCTGGCCAATGTGATCTGGGCTGAGTTCGATCCTGTCTCCAGGATGAAGTGGACAGGATTATGCGATGCCTGAGTTCCACCACATGTTT
>CM019155.1:146529602-146548496 GCA_009733165.1 Naja naja
TTTGCAAGAACCTAAGGAAATAGAGTCTCTGTTGGGCCTCTCTGGCCACCTGGGTTGTGTTGATTTTCCAGGTAAGATCTTCACTGAGATAGGCTTCAGGAATTTAAAGGAGGAAACTCTCCACACAGCATCCTGGCATAGTTTCCAGGTTTCTCCAGATGACTCGCTACAGAATGTAAGGCAGTAGCTATGGCGTAGCCTGTCAACCTGTTCCCCTGCAGGCAAACTGATGTTTGTCAAAGTCTGGTGGAAGGCATGTCCTAAGGTGTTGGAGAACCAGTCTTTCAAAGCATTTCATCACTACTGATGTTAATGTGATAGGTCTGTAGTCATTTAGACAGTTAATTGCTCTTTTCTTGGGGACTGGGACAATAGTGGATGTTTTCAAGGATGATGGAACAAAGGCCATTTGCAGGAGATGTTAAAGAACTTTGTCATGACCCCTGCAATTGATCAGCACAACTCTTTGCCAGTATCCCTAGCAACGCATCTGGGCCTGCAGCTTTACTTAAAGTTAGTGGGAAGCAGCAATGCTTACCCTAACGCTCAAACCCAGCTGGGGTCTGGGATTCATACAAGCTAATAGGAAGCATAAGAGCTTTCCACAAGCTTTAGGGTTAGTTGAAAGGTTTTCCACCTCATAGCTTTTCACTGAACTAATCTTGGAAGAAATAGCTTAATGGGGCATGTACTGTTATCACATAGCTCAGAGCTTGGGTTCATTTAAGCTAGGAGGATCAGGTTGTTTCAAAGCATAGGAAGCTACAAGCCTTCTAAGCTAAGCTTCATGCTCAGCTGGAAGATTTTTTTTTACCTCCTAGCTCAATATTATGATTCAGCTAGGGCTAGAGCAAGTCAATCATGTATTTGTTTTGCTCAGTGCTTCTCCAGCTTGGCAACTTTGAGATGTGTGAAGCTCAACTCCCATTTTAGGAGTTCAAAAAGTCCACACACCTTAAAGCTGGCAAGGTTGAGCTTGATCAGCAATCTTGGGCTCATGTATCTAGTCAAACTTCTGGAAGCTCCCAAGCCTTCTCCAAGCTTGAGGCTCAACTGAGACATTCCTACCAGCTGTTTTCTGTGCTTTAGGTAGGCTATTGAAGAGCAAGGAACTAGCAGTCTCATGTTAAGCAGGGAGTTTCTTGATATCCTCTATGAGCTTAGGTCAGTTAACGGGCTGAGTTACTCCAAGATGGATGCTGAGCTTTTATATTTTTAATCCCCATCTAAATGCTAGGATTTAGGAAAGCTAGGGCTGATGCAAAGCGGTTATTCCAAACCAAGCTTAACTGCAAGGCTTCTAGCTGGGTTTAGTGTTTAGCTAAGCCAGTCAGTAAGAATGCTACAAAAGGCATTCTTAACTATCAGTTGCTTCATCTCCAGCTGAGGCGAGAACTCAAGGTGGCAATGAACTGGAAAGCTGCTTGCTCCAAGCCTGATTTGGCCAAGACATTCTCAACCATCCAACTGAATGCCAATTCAGGGCAGCTGATCCAGGAAAAAGACATATTCCAAGCTTCATGACCAACTAGGAGACTTTCTTTTTTTATCTCTAGTTTACTATGGTTTCAGTTGTAAGCAATGGGAATTGGAAGCTTGTCGCAAGCTTCCAATCCTCCTGCTTAGCTTCTGTAACTTGTGATGAAGCTGCTAAGTGATTTGAGCACTGGCCTCATAAGACGCTAGTGGGAGCAATGGAGATGCCAGAGTCTGCTCCAACCCTAATACCAATCTTTCACCATTTTAATCTCATCACTAGCTCCAGAATGCAGGGAGGCTGGGCTTGAAGCAAGTGGGCTTATTGCAAGACCATGCAGGAGAATTTCACAGCCTAAGAGCCCAGGTGGGCAGGTGAGCAGCAGCAAACACAGAACGGTTCTGTGCTTGCTGCTGTTCAGAGCTACTGGTTCTATAGAGCCAGGCAGAACCAGTAGCATCCCAGCCCTGGCTCCATACACGAACAATGATCTCCTTGACCATTCTCCAGGAGATGAGATGAGTTCCTGAAAGGGTGAGGAGCAAGACAATCATGATTCCTTCTTCAAATCTGACATTTAAATAGAAGGTTGATGTCCTTCTTATCAGAGAGTGTGAGGGCTCCAGTAAGCTAGCGGAGAAGGAAAGTAATGGAGTAACAACTCCAAGTCTGATTCTCAGCTAGGATGTTGTTATCATCAGCTGAATGCTATGATTCAGATAAGCTAGTGAACAGCAAGAAACCTCCTACATGTCTCATGTGTGGTGTGGAGATCTTTGATCTCTATGTTGAAGTCTAGAGTTCAAATAAAGTAGTGAAGAACAAGGAGTTTACTTGCCCCAACTCTCATGCTCAACTGAATGCTAGGAAAGCTAGTGGGGCCAAGGCATCATGATGATGTTATTCATTCAGTCTTGTTGATTCTATGGGCCAGGTCTCTCCAACATCTTCTGATTTGCAATACTTTTTTTTAGTTGTTCTATGCTCTGGCTGGTGTCAGGTTTGATGGTGTCTAGCCATCGTGTTCTTTAGAACTTATTCCAAGTGTCAGGTTCAATTGGGAGATTTTTCACCTCCTAGTTAAGGGGCTTCATTGGCCATCTCTAACTCTGCTGTACAGTTGAGAATGTCTTGCTCACTCAGCTGAGAGCTTGGATTCACATAAGCTAGCATGAATCAACCTTGAGGCTTCAGAGACAGTCTTACTTACCAACTATTTGCTGTGCTTGAGACAAGTTATTGAAGAGCAAGACAACTAGCAATTAGTCTCATGTTCAACAGAGTTTCTTTATATGCATGGACTCTGTGCTTAGGCCAGTTAATGGGCTGAATTACTACCAACTTGATGCTGAGCTTTTTCAATTCCCAACTAACTGCTACGTTTTTTTAATTCCCAGCTAAATGCTAGCATTCAGATAAGCTAGTGAACAGCCAGAAAGCTCCTACAAATCTCATATGTAGTGTGGGGCTCCTTGATCTCCATGTTGAAGTCTAGATTTCAAATAAAGTACTGAAGAAAAAGGAGGTTTCTTGCCCCAAGATAACCTCAATCATCTAGTTGAAGGCTAGAGTCACTAAGCTAATGGGGAACAAGGGATGGTGATGATGTTACCCATTCAGTCTTGGTAATTCTGTGGACCAGGACTCTCCACATCTTCCAATCTTGCACTACCTCTTGAGTTTATCTATGACTTGGTTGGTGTCCAACAACCATGTTCTTTGGCCCTTATCCCAAATTCCAGGTTCAATCAGGAAACTTTTCAACTTCTAATTAAGGGGCTTAATTGGACAACTCCAACACTTCTGTACAGCTGAGAATGTCTTGTTCATGCAACTCAGAGCTTGGGTTCACATAAACTAGCATGGATCAAAGAGTTATTGGGAGGTCTGCTCCAAGTGTGATGTACAGCTGACACAGCAGCTGAATGCTTTGCTTTAATTGTTAATTGGGTAGAAAAGAACTTCCAACAGATCGCACAATCAACAGGATGCTTTTGAATTCCTTACCTTAGTCCTAGGATTTAAAATAGTGGGGTGAGAGAACCAGAAGGCTGCCTCTGAGTTGGAGTTATTTCCAGACATTCATGTGAATGCTATGCTTCAGGTAACCTAGGCCGGAGATAGAGGTCCCATGCTGAGCTTTATGGTCTCCTAGCTAACTACTAGGTCTCAGGGTAAGGTAGTGGGGAAAGAGAAGGCTGCTGGATGCTCTACTGAGAGATCTATTTGTCTTGAAATGGTATAGGGTTTCCTGGCTGAGCAGGAGGTTGGACTAGAAGACCTCCAAAGTCCCTTACAATTCTGTTATTCCATTCTGTTATTCTGTTAACTTCTCTCTGGATGCCTGCTTGTATGCTAGGATTAAGTGAAGCTATTGAGAAGCAAGAGGATGGGGGTTATTCCAGGCTTCATACAGAACTGGAAATAACAGAATAACAGAGTTGGAAGGATCTTGCAGGTCATTTAGTCCAACCTCCTGCCCAAGGAGACCCTACTGCATTTCTGAAAAGATGACAGTCCAGTCTCCTCTTGAAAGCTTCCAAGGATGAAGCTCCCACAATGTCTGAAGGCAAGCTGGTTGATCGTTCTCACTGTCAGAAAATTTCTCAGCTTGAATTTCTCCTTGGTTAGTTTCTATTCATTCTTCCTTCCTTGTCTGGCCTTGGGGTACTTTAGAAAATAGCTTGACCCCCTCCTTTCTGTAACAGCCCCTCAAATATTGGAAAATTGCTATCATGTCTCCCATGGTCCTTCTGTTCACTAGATATTATACCTCCTACCTCTCTGAGGCATAAAATCACCCACCTGCTTATTCCTGTAGGTCAAAACGCAGATAAAGGCTCAATTGCTGTTACAAGCTGAAGACCACCTGTGGTCTTCTCAAAAGGTACTTACAAACCAATGTCAGGAGGAAAGATAGGAGTATCCATCAAATGTCTTCTGACCTAGGCTTCGCAAGATCATGAAGCAGACTCCTCATCCCAATAAAACCTCTTTTATTTAGGTTAAAGTGAATTCCTCTCCAGCAAAGTCCTGGCAAACAGTCTTTCATGAGATTTCACCACTACAGACCTTTATCAGGCTTGGAGAGTTGCCAGGCTGATATCTTCCAAACACCATGTGGTAGCAGCAATTACCTTGCAAGAAGTCAGGAACTTTCACTCCTCTTTATTCCCTATGGGACGGGCCATTCACCAATCACCTGAGCCCTTACTCCCAAGTCGACCCTTGTCCTTAACTGTTTCTTTTCCTGGCAGCTCTGTGCATGCACACACTTGACTCAAAGGTAGCTGATAATTGTCAGATGGCCCTGGCCCCATCTATGCTCTCCGCAGAGCAGTCATCAGAGCCCTCTCCAGACTCCAGGACTGGCCCATGTTCCTCCCCAATCTCCTCAATGTCCAAGTCTGTCTCCAGCTCTGTTGGCTGGGGGCCACAAGAACATGTTGGAAGGAATTAAGGAAAAGCTTGATAGATGTAGACCAGGAAAATAAAGCTTGAGGAAAGATTCAGAAGACAAAGAAGTATTTGTGTAAGAGGTCAAGGATTTTCCAAGCCATGGAATCTTTCAATCAGAAGACCCCAAGAATAATCAAGGGGAAAATGCTGAGAAAACCAATCAATGAAGGATATGGGCTGTATTAGGCTACTCTTCAAGGTGTAGTGACCGTCCTTTCTGTTTCTCCACCCTGTTATACTAAATAATAGTTAAATATGTCATCTAATGCCCCCTGCTTAGGCTCTGCAAGCCATAGTCTTGTGGGCCCGAGATCCAAATGTCCCATTCCTCATGCGATTCCAGAGATGGTGTCATACAGCTGTGGTGCCAGATTACAGATTTCTACCCCAAACAATTGGACATTGAGTGGAAGGTGGGCAGCCGCTCTGGATTGCTACATCCATACAATTATCCTCCTTGGCAGAATCCTGGCACATATACTTTCAGTACCACCAGCATCGTCAATGTCACCCAAGGTGACTGGCAGAGAGGAAATGTTTATTACTGCTAAGTAACCCATGCAGCATCACAAACCAAGGTGAAAGGCAAACTCAAGAAATGTGAAGGTAATCATGATGTTATGCTAATATAAATGAGCGTGGATTGAAAATAGAAAACCAAAGAGGAGACTACGCCTTTTCCTTAGACCTTTAGTCTTATGTAAAAAACACACTATTTCCAATAAATCTTTATTAATTTAACAGCTTCTTCACCTGCTCAGACAACTGTATTTTGGGAGAGAAGGTGCAAAGGTGGACTTTTTTTTCAAGACAAACTTCAGCTCTTCTTCAGCTTTTTGGATGAGAAGCAAAATGTCTTCAAATTAAAAAAAAAAACAGAGAGTCCAGTTGCCTCTTGGAAAAGCACCTTTTGGACAACCATGACCTGGATGGCTGAGAATTCAGGAAATGTTTTTTCTTGCTCAATTGGACCCGGTGATGGCACAGTGGTTAGAATGCAGTATGGCAGACTTGCTCACTATTCTCTTGATTTCCTGACTGGCTCAAGTTTAACTCAGCCTTCCAATCCTCTGAAGCCAATAAAATGAGAAACCAAATTGTTGGGGGCAATATGCTGACTCTGTAAATTGCTTAGAGAGGACTGTTAAAGCACTATGAAACTGTATATAAGTTTAAGTGCTATTGCTATTAACTTATATTTACTAAACTCAAAAGCAGCTCCGGTATAACTCAGATCAAGAGCCTGTTGGGTGGGAAAAAATGAGAGTCGATTAGGGAACTGACATAATTTTTTTATCCTTAGGTGGAAGCAGTTGCCCCTCTGGAAATGTTAATGTATATCTTGTGCCACCAATACCAAGAGCCTTGTACATTGATAGAAATAGCAAGATCAGCTGTTTTGTGAACAATCTGCAAAATGAACAGGGGTTGAAAATTACCTGGTCTCGGGAGAAGAATGGACACCTGAATGTTGATTTATTAGAAACTGTAGAAGAACCAAATGGTACTTACACTGTGGTCAGTCGCCTCAATGTCATCGCTCAAGATTGGGAATCAGGAGAAAGTTTTACCTGTACGGTTGAACATCCATCCTTTGTTAGTCCTGTCATAAAGAACATTTTCAAGACCAGAGGTAAGGAGGAAATTACATTTTTCTCCCTCATGGGCACTAACATACTTGTTTTCATTTGTGCTGAGATGTTGTAAGATAAGCTCTGTAATATATGGTGTGTCAGGCAAGCTTGGAGACATGAAAGGGGGTGGCATCGACAATCCAAATATTGGGTGGATAAGTACACCAGGATAACAAAATTCACACTTGGCTTTGCACAATGTCATAAAATGGCCTGCAAACCATGGTTTAGTGGTATAAATGAACAATGACTAAAAGAATCCTAGTTTAGCAAGAGATGTGAATCATTCATTGCTGCCACTAATTTGTCTCCATTTCATTGTTGTGTTGTTTCCTCAAACTTCATAAAGGCAACAAGAAAGCACCCAAGGTCTATGTCTTCCCTCCTCACCGAGATGAGCTCAACCCAGGCAGATCGTTGTCTCTTGTCTGCATGGCAGATGGGTTTTATCCAGAGGACATTGATATCCAGTGGCTACAGGATCACAATCCTGTATCAGAAGACCAATATGTGACTACTCCAGCTATGAAGAATAAACATGATGATTCCTTCTTTGCCGTGAGGAAACTTTCTATCCCCAGGGAGGACTGGAATGGAGAGTCATTCACTTTATGGTGGTCCATGAAGAACTCCCTATGAAGTTCACCCAGAGGAACATCTCAAAAACCCTGGGTAAAAAATGAATCATATGCTCTGTTTCAATTCTTCCCAGATTTGCCTCTAACACTGTGAGACCAAACTGTTAATAATTTCCCTGCTCACTTATTTCTCATCTGGATGAATAAAAGCAAACGTTCTCAGAAATACCTCAGGTTTTGTTCTTTTCTGCTTAAGGGAAAGGGGGTAAATTGTCTGAAAATGCAGAATCAAGGCTTAAGACTGATTTATTGAATTGATTGATTGATTGATGTGATTTCTACAGCCGCCCATCTTAGTAAATGAATCTATGTGGGTCACTGTTTTGATAATCTAACAAAATGGAGTTCATCATATTTCTGTATGAATCCCACAGAAGGCCAGTGTATTTAGCTGGGTTATGGGCAGGTACCCCCAAATTAGCCTCACTGCAGCCCTGTGAGAAAAGAACAGAATAGATGCCGGGGTGGGATTCTACTGGTTCGGACTGGTTTGGGCAAATCCCTTGCTCTGAAGATCAGCTGTCTCTGAACTGGTTCACTGAAATGATCAGGTGGGCCCACCACTGACGCCTGTGCAGCAGTGACCTTTATTGTTACAACTGATTATCATGCAACAGCAGATTTCCTCTCCTCAGCTGTGTTACTCCCCTGAAGTAACATACTAGGTAAGGACTTTTGCATTGTGTTGACGTGCGTGCAGTGAAGTGCACCATCACCAAACCGCTTGTTATACCAGCAGCATCCCATCCCTGAATAGATGAATCCGGTGAGCTTCAGGGTTCAGTGGAGATTTGAACCCATCAAGTTCATGGACAACGATCCTTTACTCTTTGCTCCATATCAACTTTCTTCTATTCTTAAGTGCCTTTCTTTATAGGTTGTCCATTCAGCCCAAGAGCAAATAGTCAAAGTAGCCAAAATATATATAATTGTAATTATTTACTGAAAAATGTCCCATCAAAGATCCAGCTACATCCCTTCACCAACTTCTTCTTAGCCACAATTTCTCCATAGACCAATCAGTTGGGACAAAGCAACACTGTTCATTGCAGGTCTATAATCTACACTTGATTTCAATATCAAGGATTCATATCTAATACAAAAAAATTCAGAGAATGCTCAAGGGAGAATCTCAATCATCTGTTATAATATAAGGATGCTATGATCAAAACTAAAAAATAAATGGAAGGATCATACTCATGATCTAATAGAATCAACTTTGTTAGGGAATACTCTAAGTACTCAAAGATAAAACCAAGGGAGAGTGGGAGGGAAGAAATATTTAATTCAAATTACTAAACACTGGAGGTTAAGTAATAAGGGAAAATAGATCATGATGGGCATTCAACTTTCAAGATATCCACATTTAGAAATGCAAAGCTACAGAATAGAGAAACAATTGTTCTCCAGATATACTTCCAAAACCTACTGATGATCAGGGCAAATTAAAATAACAAGAAGCAATCATTTTTGTCCTTAAAAAGTTATATCAAAATTCACTGTAATAACACAAAATTCTGTGTTAAAACAAAAAGGAGACATTGCCTCAAACCTTTGACATCTCAGATGTCATTTCAAGACTGAATAACAGAGTTGGAAGCAACCTTGGAAGTCTTCTAGTCCAGCCCCTGCTTAAATAGGAAACCCTATACCATTTCAGACAAATGGTTGTCCAATCTCTTCCTTAAAACCTCTGTTGTTGAAGCACACACAACTTCTGGTGGCAAGTCATTCCACTGATTAATTGTTCTCCCTGGCAGGAAATTTCTCCTTGGTTCTAGGTCTCTTATCTCCTTCTTTAGTTTCAACCATTGCTTCTTCTTTTTGCTTCTGGTGCTTTGGAAAATAGATTGTCTCCCTCTTCTTTGTAGCAGCCCCTCAAATATTGGAACATTGTTATCATGTCACCCCAGTCCTTCTTTTCACTAGACTAGACATATTCAGTTCCCCCAACTGTTCTTCATGTTTTAGTCCCCAGTATCCTAATCAGTGCAGAAACAAGAAACAGAGAGATTATCCAGCATCCAAGAATACAACTGTAGGAATTAAATAGTAAGATCTTTCATTTTTTTACACCTATTTGCAAATTGAAATATTAATGATCAGATTTCATCATACTGATTAACATCAGGACACATCTAATATTTTTTGAGATTTTTTTTTAAATTCACACTTTCTGATTCATTAAAATGTCAGACAAGGAGTTCAGTGAAATATAAACATGTTCACTGAGAAAACTAATGTATAACAACAGACACTAAAAAACCACAACACTATATATCACCCCTCAAAAAAGAAACTTTATAGACACACATGCTAAGAATTCTGGCAATCATCTGGTGAACAAGGCAGGCATAACATTTTGATCATGGAAGTTGAAAACTGATGCTAAGCTAAGAATTGGAGAAGTATCACGTCGATGAAACAGGTCCAACTATATAATTTTTTTACAAAAAAAATTGCACATGATAGTTTGGTAAAAACAATAGAAAGAAAGAAGAGAGAAATAGACAATACTGTTACACACAAACAGCTGAAAACACATATATTCCTGCGCATACCTGACTAACATGGCTGGTCTCTGCTGAGTCTCGGAGCGAGGTGGAAGTCTTGAGCGGTCCGAGAGGGTGTTTGGAGGGGCTTTTTTTTTATAGCCCCTGTACCTGGCATCGTCGCTGGTGGGCCTGGTGAGCCGAATGAGACCCTCGGTGGGGGATTCACTGGGTTCTGGAGCGAGAGGGGATTGGCGTCATCTCCCCCCCCCCAGTTTCTGCACGCACGGAGCTGCGGAGGCGTCGGCATGGCGTGGTAGCGGCTCCGGGCATCCTGACGACGAGCCCGGCAGTGTTTTCCTCCTGGGGGCCTCGGACGAGATCGTCGGCTCGGATCTCGTTGGGCTTTGGGGTGAGCTGGGGGCTAGTGGCATCTCCCCCCCCCTCCGTTTTCTGCATCGGAGCCTGCGAAGTGCCGGATGGTGCAGCAATGGCTCCAGGTGCGGCGTGTGAGCCCGACGGCATCCCCCCCTTTTTGGATCAGCTGGGGTGTGGTTTGGAGACTATAGCTGATCTGAGAGGGTTAACCCCGAAGACGTCTGGAAGACCTGGAGTGAGGGTGGCCTCAGGAGTGATGGCGGCGATGGTGGTGAGGAGGGTGCTGCTTGTGATTAGCTCTTGGCCTTATTTTGTTTAGAGGGCCAATGTGACACTGGGGCTGTCCCGGGTATGGCCTGGAATACAGCAGGAAGCATAACCGGTCCTTGGTCAGCTGTTATGGGCGGAGGCCTCGGCCCCGCCCAGGGGCTGTTAAGGGCTGCGATGTTTCCATCTATGGCGTTGGAGGTGATGGTGGCAACGCCCTTCTCCTGCTGCTTCTTATGGCCTGACTCTGGACTTTACCATCGACCATTGTGTTTGGTCATTTTGCCTCATTTGTGTTACTGCTTTCACTTATACTATCTGCCCCATCTTCACCAACTACAAGGTACTTTAATTACTGGGATTGAATCACCTATGCCATGCCACAGGCCATGGAGGGGTGAGCTTGGACACCCCAGTGACCTGGGCCCAGACTCCCAGTTCTGACTGTACACCCTTGAACTTGGTTCACGGCTACCAGACTTTATTGTTTCCCTTGCCGTGGTGAGAGAACAGCATTGGGGACTCACTGTCTTCTTAGATGGCCATTTAACATCTGTCTACCAACTGTCCAATTGGTGCCCATGGGGGATACCTGTGGTGAGAGTGCAGGACTTGATCCGGAGGAGGGTCTTAAACATCGACCACAGTTCTGTTGTGAGAGGGCAGCCTGATTCCTGGACCCCCCAATGGGCAGTACCTTGGACTTTACCAAGTTCCTGTATTCCGGACTTTATCGTCTCCACCTACAGACATTTGTGCTGGTTCCTTGACATGCTTGGATCTGTAACATTCAAACTTTTACAGCAGCAGAACTTCAGGCCTTTAGGAGGTCCCCTCCCTCCAGGACATGGCCTGCTATATTATCACTGGCCTACCTCGAGGATGGGTTATGGAACCCGGAGAGATGGCATGGCAGGGAGTTGGGTTGGGGTTGGGGCTCTAAGAAGGCAAAAAAGAGGGTCACTAGGGCCCCTTTAACTAAATTTTTAAACAAATTTTTAAGTAGGCTAGGGAGGTGGGTAGGAGATGATGCCGGGGGGGTGGACGGCAGCCTGGCTCATGGTGGGGGGTAGGGGTTGAGGGCCGGTGGGGGCCCGGAGTGCGGGCTGGGAGCCGCGATTCCTAGGGTGGTTGGGATCGGTGGGAGATGACGAGGCATAGGGCCAGATCATGTGCTGGGATCGCGCCCTCGCTATCTTCGAGAGGTGCCGCGCTCCGACCCTATAACCTCCTCCCATGGGGGCAGGGGAATGGGGACCCCTGGGCTCAAGCTGGTGTATTTTAATGCCAGGTCCATGCCTAATAAGTCCTCCCTCCTCCGTGAGGTGATTGAGGAGGAGGCTGCGGACCTGGCTTGCATCACCAAGACCTGGTTGGGCTCAGAGGGAGGAGTCCCTCTGGTTGATTTATGCCCCCCAGGTTTCCGGATTTTGCACCGGGCACAGGCTCAGGGGAGGGGTGGGGGGTAGCTGTAGTTATTCGGGAGACCCTGATTCCAAGGGAGGTCGCTGTTCCTGAGATAGGCGGAAGTGAGACCCTCCTCCTGAGATGGAGGCCTGGTGGTCAGGTGGGTTTGCTGCTGACATACCTTTCCCCCAGCTGTGTGGCAGCAACCCTGCCTGGGTTTCTCGGTGTTCTCTCGGGGGTGGCGGTGGATCTCCCGGGGCTTATGGTCCTGGGTGATTTTAATCTGCCTTCCCTTGGGGGGGGCGTCAGGTTTGGCCCAGGAATTCATGGATTCCATGGGGAGCATGGGCCTGACCCAGTTAATGCAAGGCCCGACTCACGAGGGGGGAAACACTCTCGACCTGGTTTTTGTCTCGGAACAGTGGCGTAGTGATATAGGGCAGGCGAGTTGTACAACACTGCCCGTCCCATGGTCTGATCACTATCTCCTACGGCTGGTCTTCCAACAGGCTGCTCCCCACTGCTGGGATGAGGAACCACCTAGATGGTTCCGCCCCAGATGCCTAATGGACCCTGAAAGATTCCAGGCGGAACTGGGGTATTTCCCCATTTCCCTTGCCCACAACTCTGCCAAGGACCTGGCGGCTGCTTGGCAGCAGGCTGCTGAAGCTGCCCTCGACAGGGTTGTCCCCATGCATCCCCTCACACGCTGTGGATCCCGGGTGGCTCTGTGGTATACTGAGGAGCTCCAGGAGATGAAGCGCCATCGGAGGGGTTTAGAGAGCAGGTGGAGGGCCACCCGTTCCCAAGCCAATCGTACCCAGTTAAGAGCCCATATTAGGACTTACCTGGTAGCTGCGGGGATGGCGAGAAGGTCTTATCTCTCCACCTCATAGCATCCAAGAGATAACCACCCAGCCGCCTGTTTAGGGCCACCCGCTCCCTCTTACATTCGAGGGAGGTGGTGGACCCTCTCCGGGGGAGGGCTGAGGAATTTGGTCAATATCTGTCGGATAAGATCGCTCGGATTCAGGGCGGGTTGAGCTCTAATTTGCAGTGGTCTGATGACCGGGGTGCAAGTAGTCTGGCCAATGTGATCTGGGCTGAGTTCGATCCTGTCTCCGAGGATGAAGTGGACAGGATTATGCGATGCCTGAGCTCCACCACATGTTTATTGGACCCGTGCCCCTCCTGGTTGGTATATGCCTCCAGGGAGGTCACCTGCGGTTGGCTCCGGGCAGTTGTCAATGCTTCACTGAGGGAGGGTGTTTTTCCCTCCTCCTTGAAGGAGGCGGTGGTGAGGCCCCTCCTGAAGAAGCCTGCCCTGGACCCGACCGTGTTAGACAACTTTCGTCCAGTCTCCAACCTTCGTTTTTTGGCGAAGGTTGTTGAGAGTGTGGTGGCTCAGCAGTTTCCACTTTTCCTGGATGAAGCGGACTACCTAGATCCGTCAATCGGGCTTCGCCTGGTTTCAGCACGGAGATGGCATTGGTCGCACTGATGGATGATCTCTGGAGGGCCCGGACAGGGTTTCTCCTCTGTCCTGGTCCTATTAGACCTCTCAGTGGCTTTCGATACCATCGACCATGGTATCCTTTTACGATGCCTCGGGGGGTTGGGAGTGGGGGGCACGGTGCTTCAGTGGCTCTCCTCCTACCTCTCAGGGCGGTCGCAATCGGTGCTGACAGGGGACAGAGGTCGGCCCCGAGGCGCTCACTTGTGGGGTCACTCAGGGGTTGGTCCTCTCCCCCTTTCTATTTAATATCTACATGAAACCGCTGAGTGAGATCATTCATGGTTTTGGGGTGAGGTATCACCAGTATGCTGATGATACCCAGTTGTACATCTCCACCCCAAACCAAATCAATGATGCCCTCTCGTGATGACTCACTGTCTGGATGCACGGATCTGGATGGATGGAAACATGCTTCGCTCAACCCGCCAAGACTGAGTGGCTGTACATACTGGCATCTCGGTCCAGTCAAGATTGTCCATCGCTGACCATAGGGGAGTGGTGTTGCCCCTGTGGATAGGGCATGGAACCTGGGGTCCTCCTGGACGCTGCTCCACTTGGAGGAACAGGTGGGGGCCGCGCCAGGGGCCTTTGCCCAGGTCCGCTGGTTCGCCAGCTCGCCCGTTCCTGGACCAAGATGCCCTGCACAGTCACTCATGCCCTTGTTACCTCGCGACTCGACTACTGCAACGCCCTCTATTTAGGACTGCCCTTGCACACCATCCGAGGTTGCAGCTGGTGCAGAATGCTGCCACGCGGGTTGTGATGGGAGTTACCCGGTTCTCCCATATTACCCCTCCCGCGGCTTGCATTGGTGGCTGGTTGCACTCGGGTGAGGTTCAAGGTTTTGGCTTAACATTCAAAGTCCTACATGACATGGGTCCACAATATTTAAGGGAGCCTCCTACCGATATCGAGAACCAACCGCCCTGCGGGCACACAGGCAGGGGCTCCTCGGGGTCCCATCAGCAAGCCAATATCAGCTGGCGCTCGCGCACGCTCTGTGGCGGCCCCCAACTTATGGAATCAACTGCCTCTGGACCTCCGCCTGGCCCCTGACCTCCACATCTTCCACCGATTTGAAGACCTGGCTATTTGACCAAGTCGGCTGTGATCACCTTGCCGGGGTGTGGGATAGTTTTAAATTTTAATTTGGGTTTTATTGGGCTTTAGTGATTTAATTTCTTTTTAATTATTTATTGTATTTATATGTTTTAATCTGTGAGCTGCCCGAAGTCGGAGATGGGGCGCATATAAGTCCAATAAAATAAATAAATATGCCAGGCCAGGTTCTTTTTCCTCCTCCAGAAACAACAAAATAAATGAGAAATAGGTAAATTAATAGTTTTAAAATACAATGATAATATCACTCAGTTATAAAATTATAATGCAAAATAAAATAAGTATAATTTATTAATGGTAAATAAATTAGTACATAAATAAGAATTATAAATAAAATATAAAATGAAGAAAAGAACTCAATGTGAAGGAAGACCAATACCATCTAAAGAATGGAAATTGTGATTTTTCATTGTGAGAATAGGAATTAGAATAAAAATAAGTTGATATCTAGGATGCTGGCAGCAACCTATATTAACCATCAGTGCCAGTCAATAATATTTGTGATACACTTTTAAATGTTCAGTTGACCGAGCTTTATGTTTAATGAATAATAATAATGAAAACAACAACAACAATGTTTTTATTTGTATTACTGTATATCTTTTTGTATGTTCGCCGCCCTGAGTCCTTTGGGAGTAGGGCGGCATACAAGTCTAAATAAAATTAGAAATTAAATTAGAATTAGAAACAATAACAATATTAATAGCATATATCTAGATAATTATTAATATCTTTTGAAATAAAGACATAATAGATGTAATGTGGTCAAACTGACAGAAAAAGTATGGGTCTAAAGTTATTTAAAACACAAATAAAATAAGATTAAAAGAGAGGTCTTCGGTTACGTGTCATTTTTTCAACAGTGAATTATAGTACCTTTGGACTTACCAATGTTCTCAAGATGTTATGCAGATAGTCCCCAACTTATAAGAATTTATTTAGCAACCACTCAAAGTTACCACAGTGCAGAAAAAAAGAGGCTTACGAATGGTCCTCGCACTTCAACTGTCACAGCGTCCTCTCAGTCACGTGATCAACATTTGGTTGCTTGGCAACAGGCATGTAGTTACAATGGTGGCAGCATCCCAAGGTCATGTGATTCCGCCCCCTTTCACGACCTTCCCAACTAGCTTCTGACCAGCAAAGTCAATGGGGGAGGCTAGATTTGCTTAACCTCTGGGTGACTCCCTTAACCTGCACTGATTTGCTTAACAGTCCTAGCAAAAAAAAAATTAAAATGGTCATAAAGTCAGGCATGACTCCCTTAACAACAGAAATTGCTCAGCCACAGAAATTCTGGTCTCTTTTCTCGTCACCTCATGAGGATTACTTAGAAATATCGCTATGGGAAATCGCTACGACTATAACTGAACCTACAAGACACCCACAGACCTTCTGATCGATTCCAATATTATAAAAAATGGAATCTAGTCTAAATCGTAACCCATCGAGATTTACTGTAACGTTGTTAAGTCCACTCCTATCATATCTTTTTAAATCCAGATTCAAATAAAGAAGGAATAGCACAGCATTCATAAACAAGCATTGGTTTGAATCACCATTGTAGACTAGTCAATATCTTTAATGCATGCACATTAACTACCAGAACATGACAGAATCCTTGAGAGGAAATATAATCCATGGAGCTAAAGAGATTTTAAAAAAAAAAAAACTCATAATTCTGCAAACAGAATAACATTTAAAAATGCAATTCTACTCAAATGACCCACAACTGTGGTTAGGGTGAACTTGTATGGTCCGATTTACAAGATGATATTTCCAGTGGGAGAAGAGAGTACGAGAGAATGGATCAATGGAGAGTTTATGTCTATGAACAATATGGAGAATGACATCTTAATGTTTTTCCTTTCATGGTGTTAGTGGTGATTATGGAGAACGATTACAGCTTGGAGAAAGAGGAAGAACTGGAGCATTTGTGGACGATCCTTTTTATTTTCTTCATCCTCTTCCTCTTCAGTATGTGTTATAGTGCCATAGTAACATTGTTCAAAGTAAGTGAGGAGGGAAGAGAACTTTCTCAATGAGTAGCAGGAAGAAAGAGTTAATGTAGACCTTTCAGAAACAGACCGAGGCAAAATGGGAGGATCAGCCTCTCATGATCAAGACAACAATATTGTATCTAGCCAATTTTAAGATGAACCACTGCTATGAAGTTCAAGCTCTCTTTAAGGACTTCTCAATGTCGTTGAAGAAGCCCTACTATCAAAACACTAGACTAGAGAGGCAATTAGTCTGATTAACCCTTTTATGACCCCTGATTAACCCTGTATGACCCTTATGTTGTTTATATTGTTTATTACAATACAATGGGTGGAGTGTGTTTCTCTGTAAGGACATGCATCTATCTCTGCTTGTAAAAATGGCATCCGGTCAACTCCCAAAGGTGCTTTTTTTCAGGAGGCAACTGGACTTTCTTCTGTTCCTTTTTTTTTCTTTGAAGACATTTCGCTTCTCATCCAAAAGCTTCTTCTATTCTGCCATGTTTGTTACCCAACCAGGTAACATCCTCAGTGCTAGAAAGCACTGACGTTTCCTTTCTTTTTATATAATAGTGACTTGCCTGGTCAGTACTGGTGGAAGTGGTCTAGGATGTTCCTTGGTTCAGCTGTTTTTATGGCTAACATTTTCTCTCAATTGGTAACGTTTGATCAGGACATCAGTCTAATATTAACCTTGGTGCAAATCTCTGCTTATTTAGATGTTAATTCCTGGTGAGACGTATTTTGTTGGTTTTTTTTTTCTTTTTGGCTTCTCGGTTGTCTCTTTTAAATAATATGTAGATGTTGTATACCTTAAAAAAAGAAAGGGGCAGAGCTAGGATGACAACTAAGCTTGAATTGCATTGCAATATAATTAATAAGATTATTCCCCATGTACTTAAGAATGTTCTGTTTTATCTTGAATGCATTAGAAGTGTTTTGAAAGCCCAAAATAGGGACAATGCATACAGCTTAAGTTCCAGTTGTACTCATTCTCTTTTGTTGCATATTCTGTAAAAAATAAAAACAATGAGATGAAGAGAAGGAAACAATTGGTCAAGTCAAGCAGAAAAAAATGAAAAACTTCTTAGAATGAAATAATTTAACCTTTTCTCCTATTCATTGCAATCAAGGGGGAAGGAAAGACATATTAGTAACAAACAGAACCAATTCTTCATGAAAGAACCTGCCAACTATTCTTCTCTACCAACATTGAATCCATAATTTTTTGTTCCCACTATAGGTAAAATGGTATTTTTCTACAATGACACAACTGAAGAAGAGACCAACATCTCCTAATTACAAAAACATAATCCAGTAGAAGACCAATGGGAAGATTTGCTTCCATCTGCAGCTTCATCTATCTTCAATGTAAAGAACTGGAGCCTCTTTCTGTCCTGGACTATCCGAGATCAATTTGTGGATGCATGCAGATGAAGAATGTTGCCTGAATCTGAAAGAAAAACACATTCTTGAAGACCATGTGTCATCAAAAACAATTCCACTGAAGTAAACTCATGGACACGTAGTAAATTGTTTCCTAAAGAGCAGACAGGTCTCAGATCCAGATAGGCATGGTATAAAATGGATGCCTACCAAAAGCCAACCCAGTTTAGCATCTGAAGAGTTTGTTCAAATGTCTTTGTTTTTCATCCTTCCTTTTCAGACATTCAGGTACACATTTGTCCTCCTCTAAGCATTATTCCTCTGTGAGCCAGTTTGCTGTACTGGTTTTTTGTCTTTGCACTCAAGTCAGAAGCACTGAGGCACATCCAGTTTGCCCTGGGGATTCCCAGTTGGGATTCCTTTCATGTCCCCACAGGAGCTGGAGTGAAGACAGGAGCTCAACCCTGCCGCACAGCCACCGTTAGGTCTTGAATGCAGGCTTGCTAACCTCCTGCCTCCTTGCCTAGCTCCTCGCTTCTTTGTCCACAGCAGGAGTTAGAGTGAAGGTCGAGAGCTCAGTCCCGCCCAATGGTATTTCTCGGTCTCAATACAAGCTTGCAAGTGTTCCAACCACTCCAGCCACCATGTTCCTGGTGTAGTGGCTAAAGCATCAGATTAGAAACCAGGAGACCATTAGTTTAAGTCCTGATTTAGGAAAGAAGCCAGGTGGGTGAACTTGGGCCAGCAGCTTTCTCTCCACCCTTGGAAGCAGGCAATGGCAAACCACTTCTGAAAATGTTGCCGAGAAAAGCAGGGATTGTCCCTGTCATTGCCAGGAGTCAATATTTATTTCAAGGCACACACACACACAACAATATAGAACATCATCCCTATTGTTCTAAAGCATCTGAACAATCACCTCCAATTGAATGTAGCAGAGTCATCCATTCTGTGAACCTATTTCAGAGAATGCACCATAGAAACACGGACACATATAAACCTCAAGTCTCCTTGCCTATAGCTTTAAATATGCAATATGTTTTTGAGTGATATCCCTCTCATCTCCCCCACATTTGTCCTCACAGTTTTTTAGACATTCTTAGACAAGAATGATTTTGAGA
>CM019155.1:146567184-146658147 GCA_009733165.1 Naja naja
TCCGTGTTGCCTTCTTCTTCTTCAGGAGAATCCCACCTTCGTCGCCAGTGTTAAGTTTGCATGAAGAGCTTCAGCTCTTTTGTTTTATTGTGACTTCAGCTCAGAACGCACCCAATTTGGCTTAGCCGAGGCAGCTATATATAGCCGGCTGCCTCGGCTGACAGCCAATCAGAGTGCAGGGTTTTCCCACACTTTTTAACCAATGATTTCAAACACTTTACAAGAACAACCAATCAATTCAAACCCTGCATACATAAGGGACATGATAGCAGTCTCCCAATATTTGGGGAAGAGAGGAAGGGGTCAACCTATTTTCCAAAGCACCCAAAGACCACGCAAGGAATAATGGATAGAAACTGAACAAGGAGAGGTTCAACCTAGAAGTAAGGAGAAATTTTCTGACAGTGAGAACAATCCACCAATGGAACAGAAGTTGCCTACAGAAGTTGTGAGAGCTTCATCACTGTAAGCTTTCAAGAAGAAACTGCACTGCCATCTGTCAGAAATGGTCTAGGGTCTCCTGCTTGGGTGGGGGTTAGAACTAAATGACCTACAAGGTCCCTTTGTTATTCTAATATATCTTTGTATCGGCTTTGATGTTATCAAACCAGCATGTTCTTTGCTTGTCCCTTCTTCTTTCTTTCTCTATTTGATTATTATGGTTCATCACACTGTCAGCCAGATATTCAGATTTGGGATGTCATTTTGTCCACCTAAGAGAGAAAGCAGAATAGCAGAATAAGAGAGTTGGAAGGGACCTTGGAGGTCTTCTAGTCCAACCCCCTGCTTAGGCAGGAAGCCTTATACCATTTCAGCCAAATGGTTGTCCAATCTCTTCTTTAAAATTTCCAGTGTTGGAGCATTTACTTCTGAAGGCAAGCCGCACCACTGATTAATTGTTCTAACTGCCAGGAAATTTCTCCTTAGTTCTAGGTTGCTTCTCTCCTTGATTAGTTTCCTTTCATTGCTTCTTGTCCTGACTTTAGGTCAGTGGTGGGATTTGAAAAAATTTACCACTGGTTCTGTGGGTGTGGCTTGGTGGGTGTGGCTTGGCTTGGTGGGCATGGCAGGGGAAGGATAATGCAAAATCCCATTCCCTCCCCACTCCAGGGGAAGGTTACTGTAAAATCTCCATTCCCACTCCACTCCAGTAACCTGCTTTCCAGCTTCATTCTCCTGTGCAGGGCAACAAAAGAATCAACAAAAGAGCTAAGACTCAGGAGGCAGAGAATAGATGGGGGCGGGGCCAGTCAGAGGTGGTGTTTGCTGGTTCTCCAAACTACCAAAAATTTCCACTACTGGTTCTCCAGAACTGGTCAGAACCTGCTGAATACCACCTCTGCTTTAGCTGCTTTGGAGAATGGGTTGCCCTCCTCTTCTTTGTGGCAGCATTCCCAACTTGTCCATTTTCATTTTGGGTTTACCTCAATTGAATCTGTAAAAATATATAAATTTGTAAACAATTCATAGAGCAAAGAATGGTAGGGCTGGGAGGAGTGTTGGAGGTTTTCCACTCCAACCTCCTGCTCACGGCAGGAGAGCTTATACCATCCCATCAAATGATTATCCAGACCATTTTGAAGACCTTCAATGATGGAGCATCCACAATTGTGGGAGGCAAGTTATTTCATTAATTGTTTTTACTGTCAGGAAATTTCTTCTTATTTTTCAATTGGATCTTTCTTTGACAAGCTTCCATTTGCAACTAATTATCCAAGATAAATTTGCTTCCTTCCCCTGCTCCCTCCTTATTTTCTACAGGTGAAAAGACCTTCAAGGGCTTTTGACTGAAGTCTGATCTTTTCCGTAAGGTTTCTTGCTCAGGTGTACCTATCCATGGCTTAGAAATATATGGCAAATGACCTTTGGAGGTCAGAGCACAATTAAAAGCACAAACTAAGGAGAACCATTTGATCCTAGAATTCCTAAAATGATCCAGGAAGGCCCCGTTTCAAACGTCCCACTTTCTGAGATCATGTGGATCTTGGGAATAAGATCTCAGTTCTTATCTGAGAGTTATACTTCAAAGAAGTCTGAGAAGAGTTATCTTGGGAGTTCTCATATCTCCTTGTCTTTTACATGGCACCAGGTGTGCTCAATCTTCAATGTTCAACTCAATTCATTATGGTCAAAGATAAGTACAATGAATAGGAGCTCACTCCGTCATATGGCACTCGGGTCTCGAACCCAGACTGTCAGCATCTTTAACCACTGAGCTATCGTGCCTCTGTAACTGGGGGTATTTCATCTATAATCACCATCTGGGTGTAGGCCAAAAGACTACCTGCTGCTTGGAATTGCTTATCTTCTTTTATTAGCAGTGAAAGTGCTGCTCAAGGCCTTTTTTTAAAGCAAGTCTAAGGTGGTTTTGGAAACCCCTCTACAAATTTTGCAAGTTCCATTACTAGGCCACATATTTATAATCTGCATCAAAGAACCACTTGTTCTCACCATTCATGTGAACCCAAAGAACTAGATGAAATAAAAACATACAGAAGAATGAAAAAGATGCAAACTTATTATTATTACCTTTATTGTCAGACTACATGTGTACAATGAGATTGGCTGAGCCTCCCTTTGTGCACTCCCCACAACACAACTCACAGTGAGGACAGAAGTCCCTAACCCAGACCCAATCTTATTACCCTATGTGACCTTATTGCACAACTTGCCGGCCCTGCAAGTCTATCATACAATGTTGACATGAAGTTATTTTCCATTCAGAAGACTGACAGCCCATGGGTGGAAACTGTTCTTCAGCTTGTTGGTGTGGCTGGCTATACTTCTATATCTCCTACCTGATGGTACAAGAATGATGAAGTGCTGACCAGGATGTGAGTCGTCCCTGAGAATCTTCCTCACTCTTCTAAGGCAGCGAGCCTTAGCGATGTCATCTAGTGGTATCAGGGGACAGCCCATGATGTTTTGTGCTGTGCTCACCACCCTCTGTAATGTTTTTCTATCTGCGGCTGTCAAGCCAGCATACCACACTGTAATGCAATAAGTGAGGATGCGTTCTATTGTGGACCGGTAAAAGGAGGTCATCAGTTGTTGTCCCACTTTATTCTTTTGCAAGAACCTAAGGAAATAGAGTCTCTGTTGGACCTTTCTGGCCACCTGGGTTGTGTTGATTTTTTAGGTAAGATCTTCACTGAGATAGGCTCCCAGGAATTTAAAGGAGGAAACTCTCTCCACACAGCTACCTTCAATGAAAGTGGGGCAGGTTCCTCTCTCTTCTTCCAGAAGTCTAACACCATCTCCTTTGTCTTGTTTAAGTTTAGGTGCAGGTTGTTTTCTAGGCACCATGAGGATAATTTTTGAACCTCCCCCCATACATTGTTTCATCTCCACCTGTAATGAAACCCAATATGCGAGTATCATCTGCGAACATAATGATCACAGTGGATGAGTCAGATGATACACAATCATGTGTGTACAATGAGTACAGGTAGGGACTGAGCACACAGCTCTGTGGGGAGCCTGTGCTAAGCTTCAGGGAGGTAGATGTGACAGACCCAGCCCTCACTGTTTGTGGTCAGTCCCTCAGAAAGTCTTTGATCCAGTCACAGATGGAAGAGAGAAAATCCAAGTCAGTCAGCTTTTTGATAAGGAAGTTCGGCAGCATAGTATTGAAGGCTATAGTCAATGAAAAGCATCCTGGCATAGTTTCCAGGTTTCTCCAGATGGCTCGCTACAGAATGTAAGGCAGTAGCTATGGCGTCATCTGTTGACCTGTTCCCCCTGTAGGCAAACTGATGTTTGTCAAAGTCTGGTGGAAGGCATGTCCTAAGGTGTTGGAGAACCAGTCTTTCAAAGCATTTCATCACTACTGATGTTAATGTGATAGGTCTGTAGTCATTTAGACAGTTAATCACTGTTTTCTTGGGGACTGGGAAAATAGTGGCTGTTTTCAAGGATGATGGAACACAGGCCGTTTGCAGCGAGATGTTAAAGAACTTTGTCATGACCCCTGCTAATTGATCAGCACAACTCTTTATCAGTATCCCTAGCAACGCATCTGGACCTGCAGCTTTACTGGGATTCACAGCTTTCAGTGCAGCTCTAGCTTGATGTTCATATAAGGTGAGTGACTGGGAATATAATGGATTAAGAACATGATATGAGAAGTATGTGAGTTGTGCGAACAGCAGCATGTAAATGTATAGAACCATTGAATCTGGGCTTTTTTAAAAAACTATGTACTGATGGAAGAAACTATTTGTAGCTCAGGATGGAGCTGTGGGGTCCTTGGTGCTCTCTGACCTTGGTCAGATAAATTATATGGTTCCATTTGACAGCTTTGCCTTGTAAGCAATGAAAATTTTGGACTTTGAAAAAAAATAATTAAGGGGACAAATGGGGAAGTTCTCTGTGGTTGATGCTTTTTTGTTCTTCTTAAGATGGCACCTTTTGGATCCCAAATATATCTCTCAGAACTCCGAGGTCTTGTTTTTTTCCTTTTTCTTCACACCTTCACACCAGCTCAAAGAACGTGACCAGCTGGGAAAAAATTCTTTTTGTGGACATTATTTAAGAACAAGGTAAAGGGAAAATTTTGAGACAGACTATAGATTGGCAATGACATGGATAATAGTGCTACCCTTCAAAAAGACCTCGACTATGCATCTGAATGGTCAAACAAATGGCAATTTCAAATCTCAACAAATAAATGCTCTGTCTTACATATTGGCAAAAAAAATCAGAAAATAAAATACAAGCTGAATAGTCAAGACCTTGTTGATGATCCAAACTCCGTCAAGGACCTTGGAATACTCATCTCTAATGATCTACGTGCTAAAGCCCACTGTAACTACATAGCCAAAAAGGCATTAAGAGTTGTTAACCTA
Source organism: Naja naja (assembly GCA_009733165.1). NCBI lineage: Eukaryota > Metazoa > Chordata > Lepidosauria > Squamata > Elapidae > Naja > Naja naja. The sequence goes on from CM019155.1 coordinate 146,572,032, forward strand.
ATCCTATGTAGCTTTTTCTCTGGTAATATCACACTACTAACTAGAGCATACAAAACATTTGCTAGACCAATACTCGAATACAGCTCATCAGTCTGGAACCCACATCATGTGTCTGATATTAACACAGTTGAGAAAGTCCAGAAATATTTCACAAGAAGAGTTCTCCACTCCTCTATTCGTTGCAGAATACCTCATGCCACCAGACTTGAAATTCCAGACCTAGAAAACCTAGAACTATGCCATCTTCGGTCTGATCTAAGTATAGTATATAAAATCATACATTGTAATGTCCTTCCAGTCAATGAATACTTCAGCTTCAACCATAACAATACAAGAGCACACAATAGATACAAACTCATGGTTAACCGCACCAAACTTGATTGCAGGAAATACGACTTCAGCAACAGAGTGGTCAATGTCTGGAATACTCTACCTGACTCTGTGGTTTCTTCCCCAAACCCCAAAAGCTTTAACCTTAGACTGTCTACTATTGACCTCACCCCTTTCCTAAGAGGTCTGTAGGGGGCGTGCATAAGTGCACCAACATGCCTACCATCCCTGTCCTATTGTTTCTTTTATTGTTTCTTTTATTTTTCTTATATGTATTCATTTCATGTATTCCTAACTATGTTTATTATTATTATTATTTTATTATTTTATTAGACTTGTATGCCGCCCTTCTCCCGAAGGACTCAGGGCGGCGAACATATAAAAAGAAATATTTTTACAATAAAAAGATATTAAATAAAGAACAAGTCTATAAATACAAGAAACATTAAAACAATTAAAATTACAGTAATAAACAGTACTATTAAAACAAACCCGCCCCCAGGTCAATCCAGGCCGGCCTGCTGAAACAGCCAAGTCTTTAGGTCTTGACGAAAGGAGCGGAGATCAGGGGCCAAACGAAGATCTGCAGGGAGCTGATTCCATAGGGTGGGCGCTCCCACAGAAAAGGCCCTAGCCCTGGGAACCGCCAGCCGACAATGCCTGACCGACGGTATTCCCAGGAGGCCCCTCCTGTGGGAGCGCCGGGCGATCGAATGTGATGCTGGCAGGAGGCGTTCCCACAAGTACCCTGGACCCAAGCCATTTAGGGCTTTATAAGTTGTTACTAACACCTTGAAGGAAACCCGGAAGGCAACCGGCAACCAATGCAAGTCACGGGAGGGGTGTAACATGGGAGTATCGGGATACCCCCATCACAGCCCGCGCGGCCCCATTCTGCACCAGTTGCAACCTCCGAGTAATCCGCAAGGGTAGCCCCATGTAGAGAGCATTGCAGTAGTCGATTCTGGAAGTGACGAGCACATGGGTGACCGTTCAAAGGGCATCTCGATTCAGGTAAGGGCAGAGCTGGCGAACCAGCCGAACCTGGGCAAAAGCCCCCCTGACCACAGCTCCCACTTGCTCCTCCAGACTGAGCTGTGCATCCAGGAGGACACCCAGATTCCTCGCCCTATCCACGGGGGGTAACACCTCCCCCCCATTACCTTTATACTTATTATCTTGTAAGCGATTGACAAATCAAATAAATAAATAAAATAAATAAATTCATCTAAATTTGGGACTTGGGAAGATCAAAATGTAGAAAGCTGAGGTAAGCGAGGTTGAAGTTTCCCTACAGATGTCGAATGGCAAATCTTAGTCATCACCATCTTCAGTGTATCTCACTACTGAAAGAATGAATGGACTGAAATTCTTGCTATAACACCTTGTAAAGTAATTGCATTCCATCATAACTCCTTAAATCTCAGCTGAACCTCCCAACTGGGAACTGGGCAACTTGTAGTACCTCCAGAAGTTACCTGAATTTCATATTCTAGTTTACATTCCAACTTCACTTGGGTTTGGCAGGTAGCAATCCATGCATGCATACTAGCCACGAAACTGAGTAGAAGTTTCATAACTGGAGAAGAGGAGAAGCTTCTCTCTCTTCTTTATCCTCTTCCAAGTTACAAGTTAGGAAGCTTAGAATTTGACATCTGATCTGCCTGCCATTTTGTCCCTCGTGGCCTTTTTTAGCATTATATAAAAGAATCTGAAGAAATGCATCAAATTAAGAAATTGAGACTATCTCAAGGTAGGAGAATCCTTTTGTTAGTTACTCAAAGATGTAGTTAAATAGGAAGATACTGGGGCTGGTGCAAATTTTTAGACTCATCCAAACTCAATTTAAATCTGTTTTTCCATTCTTGGTCAAACAGGAGACAAGGGGACAGCAGTATGATTATTAGCTACCCTCTCAAACTGGGTACCTAACTGGAAGGTTTAGGCCTTATCAATTAACTCAGGTTCTGCTAGTGAAAATCAATGGTAATGTTCAGCTGGGATATTTCTGAAGCTTGAATTGAGTAGTAGCATGAGCTACCACAGCAACTGCTCCAACCCTGATCTCAACTGATTTATTTATTTTATTTTACCCTTGCATTCCAGTATATGGGTGCCTTGGGATGGCTCACCTGGGGGATCAGTCACTTTTGAGTTGAGTGTCAGAAGAAAGGAAACCTGTTCCATGCTGGATCTTTCACGGTGCCACTTGTTATCTTATCAAATATATTCAAATCTAGTCAAGCTAGTGGGCAGAAATGGGTTTCTATACACTGCCAGAAGCCTGGCTATGAACTTCCTGAAGAATGCTAGGGTTTAGAGAAACTGGCAGGGAGTAAGATATTATATGTGTGCCAGGCCTGCTCTTTCAGTTAGGAGAAGGTTCAGGAACTGGAAAGAATGGAGATCTTAGGAGTCGGGGTTCTTGGGTGAACCTAAAGGTCACCCAAGAATTTCTCCACTTCTAAGTTGGTAAGGCAGCCTGCAAAGGTGTCTCCTGTGAACTGTATGTTCAGCTGTGTATTAGGTAAGCTGCTAGCTGAGTCCAGAGTTCAGATCAGCTGAAAGGCAGAAATAAGCTGATTGGGTACCTGCTTAGTGCCCTGTGCTCATCTTTAATTTTGGGGGCACTCTATGTCAATTTTAGAGTCAAATAACTAATGAAAGAACAAAGCAGCAACTTAGGTGATTGCTCAATTCCAGCTTTTATTTTGGAGATCCTAAAAGAAATGCCTAAAACCCATTCCTTTGTTAAGTTTAGGACTCATTCATGATGACAAAAGCTTTTATCAGATCATAGTTCTCATAGTTCTGCTTTTTGTCTGGACTATCTTAAACTCTAACAGAAGGTGGGAGAAAGGCATATAAAATTCCCAAATTATTAGCAGAATAAGAGAGTTGGAAGGAAACTTGGAGGTCTTCTAGTCCAAGCCTCCGCTCAAGCCTCTAGTCCAAGCCTCTGCTATACCATTTCAGACCTTTTTCTAATCTCTTCTTAAAACCTTCAGTGATAGAACACCCAACATTTCTGAAGGCAAGTTAATTGTTCCACTGGTTAATTGTTCTCACTGCCAGGAAATTTCTCTTTAGTTCTAAGTTGGTTCTCTCCTTCATTACTTTCCATTCATTTAATCTTTTCCTGCCTTTGGAGGTGCTTTGGAGAATAGATTGACCTCTCCGCATCTTCTTGTTGCAGCCGCTTAGATATTGGAAGACTGCTATCATGTCATCCCTGGTCCTTCTTTTCATTAAGTTAGGCAGAACCAATTCCTGCAACTGTTCTTCGTATGTTTTATCCTCCAGTCCCCTAATCATCTTTGTTGCTCTTCTCTGCACTCTTTCTAGAGTCTCAACATATTTTTTATATTGTGGTGATCAAAACTCGATCCAAAATTCCAAGTGTGGCCTTACTAAGGCTTTATGAAGGGGCATTGACACTTCACATGATTATAATTCTATTCCTCTATTAATGCAGCCTAGGATTTTAGATAGATGAGCTTCTGAATATAGAAACACACAAGGATCCAAGTAGTAAAATGAAGAGGTATCTAATCTTCCAGATCTGAAGATCTTTATTGACTGATTTATGTGATTCATCTACTGCCCAAAGCCTATCAGAAATTCTTTTAAAAATCTGCTCCCAATCCGAATCTAGAAAACATAGGATTGGCAAGCTTCAAAAAGAGCAAGGGGCTGCATTAATGCAAGCCAAGGGCTCTAGCGATTTGGTTTCTCCAGGTACTGTGCTGTTTGTATGGCAATGAAAGTTTTAAAGAAGAGATTGGACAACCATTTGTCTGAAATGGGATAGGGCTTCCTCTCTGAGCAAGGTGGTTAGACTAGAAGACCTCCAAGGTCCTTTCCAACTCTGTTATTCTGTTCTCTTCTGCACCAATATGAGGTTAAGATGACAGGTTTTCTTCTCTTCACAGATGAAACCCAGTCCCAATATGAACCTAAAATTTATTTCAGCCCATTAGCAGCGAGTTCAGATAACAAACAGTGCTAGAATGATTTGAAAAAGATATGGAGGAAGAGGGCGAATTGCCAATTCCTGATGGAAAGTTAACTTCAGGAGTGCCCAACTGCTAGGCAATTGTGCAGCAGCTGTCCAAATGAAGTTGGAGACAGTGATAAAAACTTGTAGTTTTATATAAAGAATTATAGGTATCATTTATATTTATAGCAGATAAGATAGTCAGGAACATAGGAACATCATGAGATAAATCAAACATCATGAGGTAAATCAAAAAGGCAGGAAACTCCCCCTTTACACCCCAGTAAACAATCATAGCTGGGTAGATTGCCTCATGCATGAGCCAACATTCTCCAACACATCAACTGCTTGTACCCATTGTACACTTTACTGTTCCAGCTACTAAATTTAATAACCTAACACCAACTCTCTTTATTGGTTCCTGTGTCCTAGCTACCAGTTTGAATCCAGGTGGCCTTTGATAGGATTTCAAGTTGATCTCCAAGGCCTCAAATTAACCACCTGGCATCCTGGCTAGTTGTGACAGTCAGATGAAAATGTCTGGCAGCTGAAAGATTTAAAGTGGTACATCATCCACTGGAAAAAGAAATAGTGGTCACCTTCAAAGTATTTTTCAAATGCTAATTCAAAACAGAACAAATAGAAATGGAATCTACAAATTAATCTGGTTTTTTTTTTCTATTGCCTTGGCTGGAAATTTCTCGCACCTAGTCAGATGGAAGGTTCATTTTTTCCATAGCAACTTGCTTGTTTCTTTACAGTCCAAAATGGGGCTGAATAAGAGGAAGTAATAACTGAGTTGCAAAGATGGGGACATATTTTGAGATGAGGGGGGATTCTTCTCCTAAGGGAGGCATGGTTCATAGTGGTGTGTGCATCTTGATGTATGATCTGTTTAAGCCAAAGTGAACTTCTGTTTCATCCCATGCATTTTATCTGCTTGTTATTATTTGCTTCTTTTCCTTCAATGGATATTGCTGTTACATTTTCCCAAAAATTTTCCCCTGTAAGCTGGGCAATATATACATTTGTTTAATAAAATAAATAAGGAATCAATTCATATCCATTTTCCCTTCACCAGCATGAGGTTTCATGGCACCTGCATTAAATTCTTCACCTCTCAAGTGAAAGTTTATGATTTAAGAATTTCAGATGAGCGATATATCTCCATATTCGTAAATAAATATGCATCTTATTTGAATGGATACAAGGAAGTAAAATTAATCTAGAATTTGGTTTTCCAGGAATCCAGTTCTCTTTAAGCAGAGATTTAGTAGTAAACAATAATTAATTTTTTTTTGAAGAAAAAGATTATTTGCACATCGAAATCTGAAATCTAGGGCTTAAGCAGAAAGAAGGGTGTGAAGATTTTACAGTTTCAGCACATGAAGAACCTTATCATTGTTTTATTTTTTTTTAAAAAACTTGACCTTGAGGTCTGTCTCTATCCCATGCACTAATTAAATTTAATATTTCAGATATTTCCAGATGATGGATTGCGCTAATGGTACAATATAGGTATTTCATATTTATCTTTTCACTAATTCTATTTGAGTAAAGAAACAAAGAAATCAGAATGGTGACGGTTTTTTGGGAAATTTTCTCTCCACTATTTCACAGGTATAGTATGGAGCAGTATTTTTCCAACTTGGCAACTTTAAGATGGGTGAACTTCAGTTCCGAGAATCCTTCACATTATTTGTGTCAATTCTCCTGGTGCCTGGGAAGGAATTGAATTGAAATCCATACAACTTTAAAATTACCAAGCTGGAAAAACATTAGTGGAGTCTATTTTGCGTACAACACACAAGTCCACTAGAGGATATCTCTACACCAACTTCATCTTCCTGTCTTTATCTTCCCCTTTGCAGATCCTCCCAAAGCCCCCAATGTGTTCCCATTGATTCCTAGTGGCGTAACTCAGGTGGCCAGGGTGACTTTCACTGACTCCAATGTTAGCATTGGTTGCCTCGTCAAAGGCTACTTTCCTGAACCAGCCAGAGTACAATGAAATTCAGGTGCCATCACCAGTGTAATCCACCGCTTCCCTCCAGTTCAGCATGCATCCAGCCAGTATACTCACACCAGCCTGCTCACCATCCCCACCACCCAGTGGGAATCTGAGTCATTCTTCTGCAAGGTGGCACATGAAACCACCAACTCCAGAGTCAACAAACATGTTGGCCATGAGTCCAGCCAAATTACACTTCTCCTTTTTCTTCTCAAAGGGCAGTTGATTTGATCAAAGAAAAATCAACCACTGAGAACAACATTGGAAGGGTGGGGAAAAGATTTAGCATTCAGAATAAGATCAGATTTCTACTTGGAACCAAAAGTCATACAGTACAGAAAAAAGGGAGTCTTTTCAATGTGACTTGCAAGGTGTGATTGGTGTGAAGATAGAAAGATTTGAAGCTTTCTACTTTGGAGAAGCGAAAATCCAGGTAAAGCCATTTGACATTTCAATGATGAGGGAACAGGGTTTCCAAAATTCATGATGGATTTCAGTGCAATTTGTCTTGATACGTTTCTAAAGGTTGTATGGCCTTTTGTTTTATCCCTGAAGCAGCTTTATCAATATGAAACTTTTGGCACTTTAAGTCTTCATGTCCCTTTTCTTGTGTTTAATGGTTGAAATGAAGAAGGATGGGGAGATGTCCGAGGCCATCATGAAGGCATCATGGAAGAATCTGGAGAACATAAATGTTCCAGTTTCTTTCCAAAGGCAGGGAGACCTCACGTTTTGGAAAGGAACTCAAAGAGGATGAACTTTATTCTAAGGAATACTCTTGGAAAGGAAGACAGGGAAAACACTAAGTCATAGAAGATTGGGGCCAAATAATAAAACATACATTGGACAATTCACAAGTAAAACAAGCAACATTTTATCTGGATAAGCTCAAAAGCTGATCAAGAAGGAAAGGAGAAATTAGATGAAGGGTCTAAGAGAGGGGGACGTAAGCACTGACATGAATTTTGTATCCATAGATCCCAGCAGGAATTCATCCACTAGGATTAACACCTACCTTCTGCCGCCATGGCCAAAACACTTGTACATAACCAGAAATGCCAAGATCGTTTGCATGGTTGTCAATCTGCAACAGGAAGAGGGGTTGAAAATAAGCTGGCCACGCGAGAAGGAAGTCACCACGCATCCAGAATTAGTGGCGGTGACTGAGGAAAACAATGGGACTTTCACTGCTGTTGGCCGCCTCCCTGTTTCTGTCCATGATTGGGAATCAGGAGAGATGTTCACCTGTTCGGTAGAATATCCAGGTTTGCCTGCTCCCATCATTAAGACAATTTCCAAGAGCAGAGGTAAGGAGGAAGCAGAGTTTATTTATTCCACCCTGTGAATAAATGAATTTAATTTCTCAATATTTTGGGGGTACAGATGAAAACATTTGCAATACATGGTGGGTATCACAAAGCTGGAGATGGAAAACAGAATTTTCAGTTGTCATCAATTGTCTCCAGTCACAGATCTTTCTTTTGTGTCTTCTTCTGATCTCTGAGCAAGGAGCTAAAACAAACTGGGATATGGATTAGATACAGATACAGATTAACAGAGTTGGAAGGGACCTTGTAGGTCATCTAGTCCAAGCCCCCCACCCATTTCTGACAGATGAGTTGTCCAGCCTCTTCTTGAAAGCCTCCAGGGATGAAGCTCCCATAACTTTTCAAGGCAACTTCTCTCCCATGGGTTGATTGTTCTCACTGTCAGAAAATCTCTCCTTATTTCCAGGTTGAATCTCTCCTTGTTCAGTTTCCATCCATTATTCCTTCTCTGGCCTCCATGTGCTTTGGAAAATAGCTTGACCCCCTCTGTGGCAGCCCCTCAAATATTGGAAGACTGCTATCATGTCTCCTCTGGTCCTTCTCTATGGGATTCCCTATCATCCCCTCCTCTATGAAATCTCTCCAATGTAAACATTGGTTTCCTCTTGTTGCACTGGAGGATAATATTCAAGGCCTGTAGGAGATCCTTACAGAGCTTTAGATAGACTGAATAATCTTCCAAGTGAATGCACTGCTGATATAACAGGCAGATCGCTGCCCTACAGACATATACACAATGCAGAGTAATGTCGGCAGGCCGGCCTTTGAAGTTAAACCCGTCAGAGGAGTTGCATGTCCTGCCATCAGAAGATTCATTGCCCATGTTGACTGGGGTTCTTCTACCAAGTTCTATTTTGGCTTGCAAGGCTACATGATCCCTCAGTCAATTCTGTCTAATTATAATTGTGGCATCATTGTTAATCTCCCAAGCGAACCAGTCAATAGCGGTTGGCAATCTACAATAAATCATGACTTAACACATGGGAACCCATATACTGCTTCCATTACTTTATCCTGAACTAAATGTCATGTGCCTTTCTTTTTCTTTCCATATTCACAAAGAAAAGAGCAAGGCACCCATCATCCATGTCTACCTTCTCATACCTGGCAATTTGCTTATTCTCACCTGCCTCGTTCAGGGCTTTGGCTCACCTGAGAATGATGTCCAGTGGCTAAAGAATGGCAATACCATTTCAGAAGATGACTACGTCACAATCCTAGCTGTGAAGGAGAAGAGTGGCTATTCCTCCTTCCTGTACAGCAAATTGACAATCCCTAAATCATCTTGGGATCGGGGGGAATCATTTAGCTGTGAGGTTGTCCATGAGACCCTTGAAACGAAAGTTACCCAGAAGAGCATAAAGAAAACTTTGGGTAAACGTTGAAGACTCCACTCAATGTGTAATGTCCTCCTGGGTTTGGCTCTCACAAATCTTTGTAAATGGTTTACATGCTAATATGTTTTGCTGCTGGCTGAATAAAAGCAAACCAACTCAGAGCTCTCTTAGAATGTGCTCTTTTCTTCAACCAAACAGGGAACAAGGCCAGGTTGAGGGACAAATTCTGGAATGAAGAAGGATTTCTCTGGACATTAGAACAAAGGCTCAAGGTTGATGCTGGGAGAAAAGGGGGTTTCATTCCACCTTATCAGTATCAATTTAAGCTCCAAAGTCCTAGGTCATTATATGTACAATCATCCTTCTCACAGCTCTTCCAGGAAGAAATCCATCCAGACCAAACAGCCAAGGTTCATACTCCCCTGGATATTTGAACCTATCAATCTCCTCCATACTCCTCACTTTTTTCCATTTGTATGTGCAGTAAGACCACTTGCCCTTATATGTTGGTTGTGGTCTTCTGACACAGGAATGCAATTCATTCAATTACAGTTAATTAGATTTTCCCATTAAGTTTCTCTTTCATCTCTCTTTGCAACCCCCATCCTAAATCTTCCTGCCAACCAGAACTGAATGGGAGGTTCTTGGAAGTAATAAATAATCTTTTCAACATCTTTGCAATTGATTTTAATCACATCTATATCCACTGGTAGCTACCATGGCTGGCTAAACACCTGGCAATTTTCAACCCAGTAATATATATACCTGACTCTGTTGTTACACCCTCAAGCCCCCAAAACTTTAACATTAAACTGTCTACTATGGACCTCACTCCATTCCTAAGAGGTCTGTAAAGGGATGTGCCTAAGTGCACCAGCGTGCCTACCATCCCTGTCCTACTGTTCCCATTTATTTGTACTCATTTATTATGTATATACTTATACCAGTTAATACTTATATGTTTATATGTTATGTTCATATGTATACTTGTTTTCTAATACATGCTTGACAAACTAAACTAAATAAATAAATAAAATAAGAAGGGGACTTGACATCCATACATCTTCAAATTGCCAATTTGAAAGACACTGATTTAGACAATACACAAACATTTTGCCCAATAAGTTCCTTATTATTAAAATTCTCTAATTAAAATTCAGTAAATTTTCTGGAGAGAAAAAAATTGTTGACACTCTTCTTCTAACTATCTGATCAGGACTCAAAAAAAGAAAAGAAAAAACAAGAAAAACTCATCTTGCTGCATCAAAGGGGAAAAAAGTCCATAGTGCTAAAGTGCCCCAAAGATTACATAAGCTTTATTTACATAAAAAGTAGAAAATGCTTCAATGACTCTTACAATAAAAATAAAATTATAATTAATTTATTAATATATTTAATAAATAAGAATAAAATGTTCAAATGCTGATTTCAAAACCAAAAGAAAAGAAACTTGATTTCCAAGCATATTTGTTGTGGCCCCGCCTCGTGAGCCTGTGCTGACAGAGGAAGAGGACCTGGATGATGAAGAAGAGGAGGAACGGGCAATGCCTTCCTCACCAGGGTCTTCCTCCCCAGGACCTTCCTCCCTGGCAAGGTCTCCCTCCCCAGGACCTTCCTCCCTGGCAAGGCCTCCCTCCCCAGGACCTCCCTCCCTGGCAATGCCTCGGGTTTCTTCGGAAAGCCAAGAGGAACGGCCTGAGAGACGCGTATCGGTACAGCCACGGCGAGGGAGGGAGGAGGAGGATTCCTGGCTTGATCCCAGGCAACATCAGAGGGAGAAATGTCAGCAGCAATGTAGGGGGCGTGGGAGGACCAGAGATTGAGCTGGACCACAACCCACCAGGTATAAAAGTGGGTGTGCCTACGTTACAAACTCTGTACGTGACAAAGTGTGGAATAAGCCGAGGATTCCATCTGTGTTGGTTTCTGGACTTTGGGAATAATTCATTCCTTCTGTGAGTACTTCATTTCTTGTCAGCTCCAAATTTGGCAGTGAGAGCCTGGGTGACTGCCAACACTCTTATCGGGAGAGATAACTTGGATTTTGGAGACAGGCCAGCGTGACTCTCTGTGCTAGTGTTGCTGCCAAGTTCCTTACCTTCTGGGGAAGGGAAGGGGAGACAGAACAATATTATAACAAACTCCCATCATTTTTTAAAATAAACATTAAGACTTCTCAGTTTCTTATGATATCACAAACAAATTTAAAAATTTCTACATTTGTCAAGCATCACAGTGTAATCCCATTCCCCAATCTTTCTGAGAATCTGCTATCTGATAGCTGAAGGGCAATACAGAAGAAACAATGAACAAGACCAAACAGATACAGATGCTAAATATTTTTGAAATTTTGGCACTGAGATTCAAGCATGGCCCTCCCAAACTCCCTTTTTGCTGGCAGAAGCACTGTGGGTCAGTCCTTCACTGTTTCCAGGGCAGGCCCATGGGCCAGATCCAGCCTGCAGGAGTTGAGTTCGGCACTCCTGCTCTAAGGCAACTTCATTATGCCAGAGAAAACTTAATAAACATGGTGATTTGTTTAATGAGATCAGCCATGTGATGACCTACTTAATGACTGTCATGATTTACTTTTGGGGATAATTATTGTTGACTACCTGTAAGGATCTTTAAACAGGTCACAATGACTAAAATGACACAATATTTACTGGGTTGACCTTAGGTTTAGACATGATTGTAGGAGAACAAGATTTAAGTCAGGGAAGACTAATCAAAATCTCACTGAGTCAGCCCTAAGATTACCCACTAGTAATCAAATTAGGTCTAAGATAATAACAAGCACCAATTGGAGCAGATGGAATCCATTGAGAAATTGTTTTCTGGTGACTATCCATACCGAATTGTACCTTTGTGTTACAGTCAGATTCCAGATTTATGGAAAAGCACTAACTGATGGAGAAATGGATACTGGATCAACCCCAGGACTGACATCCCTTTCTCATTTCACAGAGAAAACCATCATCGAGAACAATTACAGTACAAAGAAGGAAGAAGACATGAAGCAATTGTGGACAACCGTCTTGATGTTCTACATTTACTTCCTGATCAGTGTGTGTTACCGTACCATTATAACATTGTTCAGAGTAAGTAAAGAAAGATGTTGTGAAACACATTGGTTTGCATCCTGGCTACAGGATGGAAAGATGCTGACATCAAGATTTGGGGAACAGATGACTAAGAAAAGAAAAAAATGTGGATAGACTGAGTAGTCGTTATGGTTTGGGAAGGCTCCAATTGATGGAGGGGGAATACGTGGAAGATGTGGAGGAGAAGGGTTGGAGAGAAGACAACTTTTAGTCCTCTCAACTTTAGTCAGTGTATGGTGAATCAGGTGGTCTGATGAGTGGAGGCCTTGATCTCAGGTTGGCACTGATCAACAGCAAGTGACTTGTAGGCTTATCTTTTCAGAGGTTTTACCAGTATACAAGGAATAAAAAGGGAAAGGCAGTGTGTAGTGGACTTTAATGTGAAGCTAAAGGAGTGGTGTAAAAGGGAAGGTTTTGGTTTTATCAGTCATGATGTCTGCAGCTGGTCCAATGAAAAACTGTACAAAAGAGATGGTTTGCATCCATCAAAGAAAGGGACTGCATTGCTTGGCATTAAATTCACAGATTTTCTGGATAAACATTTAAACTGAACAGCAGCGACAGAGAATTAATGGATACAGAACATTTCTGTCCCCAGCAATCTAAAGTATCAGAAAGTGGAACTTTCTGGTGTTGCTATGCAGTTTACAAACTTGTGGGGATTTGGAGGCAAACCAAATCCAACAATGACAGGATGGCACCACATACCCTGTACTGGCATCACAAGCCATGCCCCTTAGTATAAAAGGGGCAGCCCAACTGGCATTTACCTCAGGGATGTCTAGAGGCCTAAAGGGGATGTCAGAGGCCTAAAGGGAGGTCAGAGGCCTAAACATAGGTTAGAGGCCTAAACAGTTCTCTGTGTAGATCTATCTGAGGAGAAGTTTCTGAAGAGAAACTTTTTACTGGGGTCCATTGCTCTCCTTGCCTGCTCTTGCTGATATTGTTCTGTATTCAGTTTGAGTACCTCAGAAGCATTAGGAGGAGGAACCTCTTGCCAGAAAAGAAAGGAGACAGAGAGAGGGAAAAGCCTTGAAACAGTGTAAATTCTTTAAAGAGGTCTAAGTTTCTTTAGGGTTTATCCTTAATCTAAAGGTGAGAAGAAATCCTAACTACATAGGTAGACAGAGAAACCAAGTAAGACCTAAGAGAAGAGAAACTTTAAAAAGGCACAAGAAACTGGTAAAAGTCTTTCTGTAACTTTATTTGAATTAAGCTGCTTGTACAATAAAAGATTTGGTTTGAAGAACAAACTGGGCTCAGCATCTTTGTACAATTTAAATATATAGACAGTTTAACAAGATCCTCTAAACATTAGCCAATCATAGGATTGATTTATAAACATAATTTTTTCAACAATTGGTAGCAGAGGGCGGCTGGTTAAAGCTGTCTATATTTTAAATAATAAAAGATGCCTACTATCAAACCAAAAAGAAAAAGCAGCAGAGTGATGGCCAGAGCCAAAGCTAGGCTCATGGCATCACAAAAGAAAGAAACAGAACCAGAGCCTGGAATGGCTTCAGCTGAAGCATTCCAAATGCTGGCTGAAAGAAAGGAAAGCGGTGCGGCTACAAGTTTGACAGCTGTCATCCCCTCTCATTCACTTGTGGCTCCAAGTGAACGCTTCATACCTAAAGAAAGCCTAAAAACCTTGTCCAACCCAGAGATGGATGAAAGAAAAGAAGAAGAAGAAGCAGAGATGAGAAGAAACCCCCTTTCTATCTCACCTGGAAACCTGACAGAAGAGGAAATCCGGTCCGTTTTCCACACGGCTTTTGGCTTACTCTCGGTAAGTGGTGATCCAACAATAAACCCCGGCAATCACATCGAGAAGATTGCGTCAGAAGTAGCAGTCAGGGACAGGACTGGGGCCTATGAAGGCAAAATGCCGGTAAGGGTCACCAGGTCCTGCCCTGAGGCCCCTTTAGTTAAAAATGTGCGTGTGGGAAAACAGGAAAAATTTTCCTCAGTTTTCCCGGCAAACAAAATGGTGGCTCAAAGGCGGGAAATTCAAAGAACCTGTCTAAACATGGCGCCTGCCACCTCTCTGCCTACCTCAGAGATTCTCACTAGCCAAGATGGCTGCTCTTCTAACAGCGCCTGCCGCTGCAGCAGCCCAACACGGCCAGCCTGTGCAGGGACAGGCTATGCTGGTGACAGCGGCATCGCTGGACCCAACCATACCGAGCATGTCACCAGCCCTAACCACTAGGACCCACGCCCAGGCGACCAGTCCGGTCGCAGCAGTCCTACAACAAAGCCCAGCCAGCTCACCTACAGAACTGGACATTAAAAAGGCAATGGAAACACTAGCCGCAGCATTTGGGACCAGTCTACTGATTCCTCCCAGTACCCAGTCTACTACAGCCCTCCCGCACGGTCCCTGGTCTACCACTAACTACCTAGAAGGGGCCCGGTCTACCAAAAGCTACCTAGACAGCACCCAGTCTACCACTCCCCTGACGCAAGGTCCCCCGGTCTACTGTGGCCTACCAGGAAAGTCCCCGGTCTACCGCTACCTACACAGACACCCCCCAATTCTACCTACGGCTACGTGGAAACCTCCCGGTCTACCCACGGCTACACAGAGACCTCCCAGACCACCCAGGCATACACAGATGCCTCCCTGCCCACGACGGCCTACCCAGATGCCACCCGAATGGCAGCGGCCCTCCCCGACACCCTCCAGTCGACTGCAGCCCACTACTTACAGTTCCTGATGGCGACCCCTGCCCCCGTGACGTCTTTGGCCTATAAGGGCCTTCCCGGGAGCTCAACGGCACAGGCCAGACCTCAGGGGGTCAGCCCGAGGCATTGCAGCAGAGCCCCAGCGAAGGGCTCCTTCTCCGGCGGGGTCCCATGATGAGTGGCCTTTGAGCGTGCTCAGTCGGGAACCCCGGAGGCAGGCCAGAGGCCTACCTCCGGAGCTCAACCGACGAGCTCCTTCTCCGATGAAGTCCAGGCTGAAATGACTTCCGCGCATGCTCAGTTTAGCTATCCAGCCCCTCCCATCTGGGAGGAGCGACTGTCAGTGTGTAAGCCAATAGGAAATAAGCCTACTGTCTCTATTCCTTTGCCTTACTGTGCTTATAGGGGTTTTCAGTACATTGGAGAGCAGAAAAACAATGTAAATTTACTGGGAAATTTAAACTTACTGTCTTCTGGCTTTACAAAGCTGTCTATTTCTGGGAGAAATATATTTGAATGGGCTAGAGAAATACAGGTTGTTTTAATGAGGGAAAATGGGCTAAATCTACTTATTGATTTCCCCTCCCAAGCCATTGTCTATTGAAATTGACTTGCTGCACCATAAAATATTCTGCTTAATATTATTGTCAATTGATCCAGCTCTTTACCCATGCATCGCTCATGAGCTTACTGTGTGTGAACTTTGGGAAAAGTTATTTAATATGTTTAATTTGAAAAATTCAAACACCACTGCCAGAATTTCTAGAGAGTTCCATTCAGCTAAATTAAGGGTAGGAATGGAAATGAATGAACACCTATGCAATTTAAGAAAAATGAGGGAGGAATTGAATTTGAGGGGGGAACCCGTCTCTGAACGGAGTTTAATTAGCATCATAATCAATTCCCTGGATGCCAGTTGGGACAATTTTATTTCCCAATTGGATAATCCAACTATGATGGTGTGTCACTAGAAGTTCTGACAGGCAAGCTCATAGCTGAATTTAATTTAAGGAAGGATAGGGCAACCTTCCATAAAGAAAAAGGGGATGGCTAGAAGGACTGAGAGTCCTAACAAAGTAAATGCAATTGGTGAGTGTTACAACCATTAGGATCAAAGGGACATTTTAGGAGAAACTGTCCTAAATTTGTAGGCCCAAGGACAGAATAAAGGGGATGCTCTAAAGGTAAATGTAGAAAGAGGTCACCCAATCCTAAAGGAAGGCTGCAGGTAAAACCTGTAAACCAGAGAAGGGGCAGAAAAGGCAAAAGGTGCAGTGAATTTTACAGTTGGGAAAGATTTAACTCAACAAGTAATTTTACAAATGTGACTCAGTCAAACTATTCATGGGCAGATAAAGGGGGTAACAGTAGAAAACAAAAAAGATTACCTACACCTCAATGGAGGCCCCAAGAGAACCCAGCAAACTCAAGATGGGGTAGAAGAGGCAACAGTAATAATAAAGGAGGTAACTTTAAAAACATGACTGATGTCAGCTACCCAGGGATTGCTGAATATCAGCACAAGGATTTATGGCTGCTTGATAGTGGTGCCAGCAGACATATGGCAAGTAACAGGAAATTGTTTACTGATCTAAAGGATCATTGCTATAAGGTAACAGTAGCCAATGGGTATAGAACCAAGGCCACAGGGATTGGCACTGTATATATGAAGGATAAATGATGTTTTGTATGTTCCAAAATTGGAACACAACCTCCTTAGTACTCTCAAGTTGAGTGAGAGAAATAACATAGAGATACTTTTCTCTAAAGGAGGTGCAAAGGTGACCAGGAATGGTCACATGGTGGGAGAGGTTCAAAGAATAGGTAACTTGCCATACTATTCTCCCATTAAAAGGGTTAAGGAGTCTGAGGCCACCCACCAAGCCAGTGCTGGTGACCTGAGTAATGATTCTGTTGAAAAAATAATGTTTATGTTTATAAGTCAATCCTATGATAGACTTATTGTTTAAAGGATCTTATTAAACTGTCTATATATTTAAATTGTACAAAGATGCTGAGCCCAGTTTGTTCTTCAAACCAAATCTTTTATTATAACAAGCAGCTTAGTACTCTAATACAACAGAGAACAGAACAGCGCAGGTACAGCAGTACTGTCTCTGAGAAACACAGACCTCTTGAGGAACTGCAGACCTTGCTTTTGAGCTTTCCCTCTCTCCTGAGGCCTCTCTCTCTGGGGTGAGATCTCTTTCTTCTTCTTCCTGAATTTAGACCTCTGTCTATCCCCACAGAGAACTGTTTAGGCCTCTGACCTCTGTTTAGGCCTCTAACCTCTGTTTAGGCCTCTGACATCCCTTTAGGCCTCTGACCTAGGTTAAGGCCTCTGACATCCCTTTAGGCCTCTGACCTCCCTGAGGTAAAATGCCAGTTGGGCTTCCCTTATATACCAAGGGCATGGCTTGTGATGCCACTCCCTGGTGTTACCCTGTGAGGTGGAATTTGGTTTGCCTCCATATCCCCACAAGTTTGTAAACTGCATAGCCCACAGAAAGTTCCACTTTCTGACAGATTCCAAGCAAAAACCTGAAATTAAACCCAAGGAATGCAGACAAAAGAAGGGGTATAACCATAATGGTGTAAATAAAAATAAAGGTAACAAGTCTGCAAGGATTGGTTCAGAGCACCATGACAAGTTGACAAAAGGGTACAATTGTAATTGTACGAATGAATCAAAAGGTACAAAGTCTATGGGATTGAATTCAATGCACAAAGATAAGAGGGCAAGGAATGCCAACATTGTGCAAATTAATAAACCCCAGCATGATGGAAGTGCCCACAGTATTCATAGGAATATGGGTCACTTATATTTACCTACCATGCAAAAAGTACCTGAGTGCTCTAAGGAACCATATAAGAAGAAATGTACTGGGCTCACAAATACACACTGCTGGAAGGATAAGAACAGATATAGATCTAGCTTCCAATATCCTATCCAAGCATTCTGAGAACCTCACTCACTAACCCTGGGATGGGAATAAAAGAGTTCTCATTATTGTGTATTGTATGAAATGAATTCTGGTAATTGTACATAGTGTAAATATATATATAGCCCAATATATTTGTGTAAAGTCTGTAAATGCATAGAGAAGAGGATTGTCAGAAAGTGGAACTTTCTGGTGTTGCTATGCAGTTTACAAACTTGTGGGGATTTGGAGGCAAACCAAATCCACCAATGACAGGGTGGCACCACATACCCTGTACTGGCATCACAAGCCACGCCCCTTAGTATAAAAGGGGCAGCCTAACTGGCATTTACCTCAGGGATGTCTAGAGGCCTAAAGGGGATGTCAGAGGCCTAAAGGGAGGTCAGAGGCCTAAAGGGGATGTCAGAGGCCTAAACAGAGGTTAGAGGCCTAAACAGAGGTCAGAGGCCTAAACAGTTCTCTGTGTAGATCTATCTGAGGAGAAGTTTCTGAAGAGAAACTTTTTACTGGGGTCCATTGCTCTCCTTGCCTGCTCTTGCTGATATTGTTCTGTATTCAGTTTGAGTACCTCAGAAGCATTAGGTGGAGGAACCTCTTGCCAGAAGAGAAAGGAGACAGAGAGAGGGAAAAGCCTTGAAACAGTTTAAGTTCTTTAAAGAGGTCTAAGTTTCTTTAGGGTTTATCCTTAATCTAAAGGTGAGAAGAAATCCTAACTACATAGGTAGACAGAGAAACCAAGTAAGACCTAAGAGAAGAGAAACTTAAAAAGGCACAAGAAACTGGTAAAAGTCTTTCTGTAACTTTATTTGAATTAAGCTGCTTGTACAATAAAAGATTTGGTTTGAAGAACAAACTGGGCTCAGCATCTTTGTACAATTTAAATATATAGACAGTTTAACAAGATCCTCTAAACATTAGCCAATCATAGGATTGACTTATAAACATAATTTTTTCAACATAAAGTTAATAAGGTTACCAGTGCATATAACATAGATGTTTGTGCAGGTAAGATTATCAACTTTGCTGTCAAACAAAATCAAGCATTTAATAGTGAGTGCCATACCATGTGCACTAATCAAACAGGTGGCAAGAAAGTAAGGGCAGTCAGGCACAACATAGGTTATGCAGACAGTAAACATAGTGTCAGACGTAAATATCTCAAGTGCCTATATACAAATGCACAAAATCTGGGAAACAAACAGATGAACTTGAACTATGAATACATGAAGGTAGATATGATATAGTTGGAATAACAGAAACTTTGTGGGATGAAACTCATGGTTGGAACATATTGGTAGAATGATACAAACTCTTCAAAAAAACCCAGACCCCATAAAAGAGGAGGTGGAGTTGCACTTTATGTTAAAAAAACCACTATATTGCTACAGAAATTTATGAAACTTCCTAGAATGCATATGGGTCAATATAAAAGAAAAAAAATGACATGGCCATAGGTGTATATTATAGGCCACCCAATCAAGCAGAAAAAATAGATATCCTTTTCGTCAACCAACTAACAAATATATGCAGGAAACACACAGCAATAGTAATGGGGGACTTCAATTATCCTGATATCAATTGGAAAACTAATTCTGTACCAGGTGAGAAATCAAATAGGTTCCTAACCTATCTAGCTGACAACTTTGTTGTCTGAAAGGTAGAGGATGGAACTAGAGGGACAGCCATACTGAACTTAATTCTTACAAACAGAGAAGAAGTGATAGAGGGAGTTGAAACTGCAGGAACCTTGGGTGAGAGTGACCATGTCATACTAGAATTCAACGTAATACAAATACAACCTATAGAATATAATGACAAGAGAGTCTTAGATTTTAAAAAAGCTGATTGTAATAAACCCAGAGAGAACTTGGGAAAGATTCCATGGATGAAAATCCTAAGGGGAAAACAACTCAAGAATCTTTGAAGACCAGACCAGCACAATACCACTGAGAAAGAAAAACAAGAAATCCAAAAAGAAACCAGCCTGGCTGCACAAAGATCTCTCTGGCAAATTGAAAGAAAAAAAGGACAAGTACAAAAAAATGGGAAGAGGGACATACAACTAAGGCAGAATATCAGCAGATAGCCAGAATCTGCAAAGTCAAAGTTAGGAAAGCAAAGGCTCAGAACGAACAAATACTTGCAACAAAAGTCAAAGATAATAAAAAAAAGTTTCTACCTACATATAAATAACAAGAAAAAAATCAAGGAAACAGTTGGTCCACTAAAGAGAGAAGACAGCAAATAAGTAACAGGCAAGAGAAAGAAAGCAGAGCTGCTTAACTCATTCTTTGCATCAGTCTTCATGCAAAAAGAAACTATAGCTCAACCCATCAAAAACATAACTGTAAAAGACAGACCAGAAATAAAATTTAAAATAAGCAAAAAAAATAGTAGAACATCTGTCTGATCTTGATGAACACAAATCACCAGGGTCTGATGGATTACATCCCAGAGTTTTAAAGGAGCTGGCAGAGGTCACCTCATAACCACTGCATCATATCTTTCAAAAATCCTGGTGCACCAAGGAACTACCAGAGGACTGGAAAAGAGCTGATGTGGTTTGTTAAAAACAGATCATGCCAAACTAATCTTATTTCATTCTTCAACATAGTGACTAAATTAGTAGACCAGCAAAATACTGTGGACATAATATACTTAGATTTCAGCAAGGTGTTCGGCAAAGTAGGTCACAACCTACTTCTTGGTAAGCTAGAAAAAAGTGGGATAGATAGCACCACCACCAGGTGGATTTGCAACTGGCTGACAAACTGTACTCAACAAGTAGTCCTTAATTGGTCTAAGTCTACATGGAGGGAAGTAAGCATTGGGATGCCATGAGGTTTCGTCTTAGACCCAGTACTCTTCATTAACAACTTAGATGAGGGAATAGAAGGGGAACTTAACAAATTTGCAGGTGATACTAAGCTGGCAGGACAGACTAGAACACTGGGCTGTAACTAACAAAATGAAATTCAGTGTAGAGAAAAGTAAAATCCTACACTTAGGCAAGAAAAACCAAAAGTATACATATAGACTGGGTGAAACCAGGCTTAATAGCAGTAACTGTGAGAGGGATCTTGGAGTCTTAGTGAACAACCAGCTAAATATGAGCCAGCAGTGTGCAGCAGCAGCCAAAAAAGCTAATTCAGTCCTAAATTGCATTAACAGAGGGATACAATCAAGATCAAGTGAGGTACTAATACCACTCTATAAAGCCTTAGTAAGACCACACCTAGAATACTGCATCCAGTTTTGGTCATGCCCTTGTTGGAGTCTGACTCCAAGGGAGAGATGGAACAGCTGACAGGGAGTGGGAGTGTGGCTTCAGTGGTTGTGGAGGAAACTGGGGAAGGGCACCGGCTGGATGGGCATTCAGAGGAAGACCCAGGCCCATCCCTCTTCATCCTAGGGCACACAGGGAGGAGCAGATAAGGGAGAAACATGAGTGGCATGGTCTACAGGGGAAGAAGGGGCCCTGATTCCCTTCATGGGCTGCAGCTGGGAGGACTGGTTAAAAGGACAAACTGTGCATGCCAAAGTTGCTGGAAGCAAAGCGTGCATTCTTGTTGGAGCTTATCTGTGTTTTGGCTTCCTCCCAACTGTGATTGCTGAATTATCTGGTAGAAGTCTGCAATTAATCATCCTTGCCTGGTGTAGTAATTCCATCGTGTGTTGGGTTTTTTATTTCGAATTAACTTTATTTTGGGTGTGGACTGCATTTACTCCCTCCATAAACTGTTTTCTTTAGGAGTTTGATATCCAGCCGAGGATAATTGGACATTGGGGCCACGTTGGAGGCACTAAAGGCACTTTCTTCTATTTTTGAGACTTGGTTATTTTTGTTTCATGCCCTAGGTCATCACAACTATAAAAAAGATGTTGAGACTCTAGAAAAAGTACAGAGAAGAGCAACCAGGATGATTTGGAGACTAAAACATATGAAGAAGAGTTACAGGAACTGGACATAACTAGTCTAGTGAAGAGAAGGACCAGGGGAGACATGACAGCAATGTTCCAATGCTTGAGAGTCTGCCATAGAGAGGAAATGGACAAGCTATTTTTTAAAGTACCCGAAGGCCAGACAATGAATAATAGATGGAAATTGAACAAGGAGAGATTCAACCTGGAAATAAGGAGAAACTTTCTGACAGTGAGGACAATCAACCAATGGAACAGCTTGCCCTTGGAAGTTGTAGGAGCATCATCACTTGAGACTTTCAAGAAGAGATTGGACCACCATTTGTCAGAAATGGTATAGGGTCTCCTGCTTGGGTGAGGGATTGAACAAGATGACCTACAAGGTCCCTTCCAACTCTGATTATCTGTTATCTGTTATCTGACTTGGTTGTGAATCACTGAACACCACTATGTATTATCAAAACATGTTTAGGTGAGCATGGGGCAGTTGCCCTGTCTGACATATACGTTCACAAATTTATAGCCCTTCACCAACAATTAAACTAAGTTATTGCAAGAAGGGTGACAATGGTCTTCTGTGATATTCTAGGGCCAATGATGAGACTTGCTATAGATCAGGGGTGTCAAACTCATGGTGTCACATTGTCATCACATGATGTATCACAACTTTTCCCCCTTCACTAAAATGGGTGTTGGTATGGCCAATGTGTGATGCATCCAGGCCACAGACCATGAGTTTGACACCCTTGCTATAGATGCAGATAGACACCACAAAGTTGGCACTAAGAGAAACCCCAACTGTGCACTAACCCAATCTTACTTCAGCTTTCCTTTGCTTCATAGACCTGTAAATGTCATAATTACAAGGAATTGTTGTAAGGGTAGGGATGTAATAGGGAGGAAAAGAATACACAATCACCAACTTCATGAAAATGCCTATCAACTCTTTTTCTATGCCTTCATTTGACTTAGGTTTGCTAAGATAGCTTTATGGTTTTATTATTCCCAACTCCCCTAAACAGGTTAAATGGATTGCATCTGCTCTGAAGAAGCTGAAGAAAAAGTCAATAGGCCCCACTACAAGAATATCATCCAGAAAAGAACATAGTACCCATTTCTGGATGTTCCATGTCTTTCAATCCCACTCTTCTCCTTGATCCACCAGTTCTCTTCTTTTTGAGTTGAAGATGATGTTCTGATGGAGGAGATGCCATCTTGCTTAAATCCATTTCCCAAGCTTATTTCTGCTTAATATCAGCTGAAAGAGTCATCTTGCAAAAAGGAAAACACAAACATCATCTCCCAAAAATGGACATGTTTTCAGATTAAAGTATTTCCAAAGTTCCTACAGAAAGCAGATAATCTTCTAATGAGCTTCTCAAACTGTTCCTGTTTCCAACTCCCCAGCCCAAGGTGGAGATTTAAGTCTCCCTTTTATCCCAAGGTCTTTTAATCTCTGTGGCTATCACCTTTAATATATCCTCACCCTTTCCAATGGTCTTAGATCAGCCAATGGAAAGAGTGTGATTTCCTTATATTTTATTAATAGTAACATAGATACAACCTTGTCCTCTGATATTTTGTGACTCTTATTGTTCCTATTGCTGCCTTTCCCCAATGTTACTGTGGTTGGATTCCGGATTGGAAGCACTGTTGCTATTCTTCATATACTATATTTTTGTCATCTTCATTGTATTTGCTAGAAAATAATAAAGAGCTTTCAAGAAGAGACTAGACTGCCATTTGTCTGAAATGGTGTAGGGTCTTCTGCTTGGGTAGGGGTTTGAACTAGATGACCTACAAGGTCCCTTCCAACTTTCTTAATCTGTATCTGTATCTTATTGCTCCTATCACTGCCTTTCCCCAAAGTCACTGTTGTTGGATTCCAGACTGGAAGCACTGTTGTTATTCTTCATATTCTATATTTTTGTCTTCTTCATTGTATTTTCTAGAAAATAATAAAGAGAAACTGAAATAAAATACAAGCGTGTCTGTGTGTGAGGTGCAAAGGAGTTACTAATGTCACACAATTTATTTTGAAGGATCAATATAGTGATGTCATTGATGAGACACAAAGACCCACTATATACCTAGGTCCACTGGGCTCCAGAAAATTGGAGTACAATGTCCTTTCTCTCGTGGTTCTTTTTCTCTACACTCTGCTCACCACAATAGCATCCAATCTCTTGAAACCTTTGGATTGCTCCATTCTTGGATGAGGCAGAAGCATCAATTTCCTTAGCCTTGCAATGTCAATATGGGTTTGCAGCAGCCTGCAAAAGAAGATCTGAGGAGGCCATCAAGAGTAAATGACTATGGTGGCTTCAGAGGCTGAGGACAGAAAGAGATGAGCACATGGCAACTGTGCTGAGAAGTATTGAAAGGATGGCTCATCCAGCTCATTTGCCAATTGTACTCAAACTCATGTCTGCCTTCCCAATGTCCTTTACAGTTCAAGGATAGTCTACCACCAACTCTGGTGCCTCCAATCCACCAGCCCAATATCTTCAGCTAAGCATGGCAATATTTGCTGTGGATCTCCAGCAGTTTCAGCCCTGATGTTCTGAAGGACATTAGGTTGGGGAAGGTTGAGAAGGTCATCATCGTCTTCATCATCTTCATCATCATCATCATCATCATCATTATCATTACCATCTTCATCTATCGATGTTAGGCTTAGTAGACATGAGTTAAGATAGCAACCCATAAGCAGCCACCATTTTGGAACACTCACACAGGTGGAACAAAATAACAACAATTTCCATGAGGCCACTATGGACATACTGTTTCATTTTGCTTTGGTAACATGGTCTTCACAGCCCAAGCACTATGTATACCACATTAAGCCATTGCAGGAGTGCTGAAAATGATGTCCACTCCAAGGAAGCAGCAATTGTGATTTACAAAAATATGACCTGCCCAAAATTGTGATCCATAGTTATTGGAAATGTAAGTGAGGAAGAGATTTGGGGGCCTGGTGGAGTGGGAATCAATCAGGATCAATCAGAATAGAGCTGGAATGGACCTTGGAGGTCTTCTAGTCCAACTCCCTGTTCAAGCAGGAAACCCTATAACGTGTCAGATAGGTGGTTGTCCAATCTCTTCTTTAAAATGTCCAATGATGGGGCACCCACAACTTCTGGTGGCAAGCTGTTCCTTGGTTAATTGTCCTGACCGTTAGGAACTTTCTCAAGTCTAGATTGCTTCTTTCCTTGATTAGCTTCCATCCATCGCTTCTTGTCCTACTTTCTGGTGCTTTGGAAAATAAGATGACCCTCTCTTCTTTGTGGCAGCCCCTCAAATACTGGAATATGCTATCATGTCTCCATCCACCCCCAGTCCTTCTTTTTCCTGGACTAGCCTTATCCCCTAGATTAGAATTTTTTGTTCAGGTTCACTTCAACCGTTTTGCCTTGCCTAGTGATGAAACTTTTGGACTTTGAAAATAGACAACCAAAGGCAGGAAATGGGGAAGTTCTCTGTGGTTGATGCTTTTTTGTTGTTTTTAAGATGGCACCTTTTGGATCCCAAATATATCTCTTGGACCCGCGGGGTCTGGTTGTTGTTTTCTTTTCACACCTTCACGCTAGCTCAAAGAACGTGACTAGTTGGAAAATACAATCTTTTGGGGGGACACTCTTTTAAGAACAAAGTAAGGGGAAAGTTCTGAGACAGATTACAGACTGGCACTCAACCGAGGCTGGCACTTGGCTTGGTAAGTACAATATTCATCAGAATCTGGGGCTTTGGAAGATGAAAATGTAGAAAAATAAGAGAACTTGGTGTGCACGTTTCTATACAGTTGCTGAATTGTAAAACTTGGTCTTCCATCTATCTCACCAATGAAAGAAGCAGTGGACTGAAAATTCTTGGTCCATCAGGCTTAGAACAATTTATCAGGTAGTTGCATTCCATCCCAATCCTTTAGATCTCAGGTGAGCCTCGCAATTGGAAACTGGGCAATTTGTAGTTACTACCAGAAGTCTTCATGTTCCAGATTATAGTCCAACTTCAGTTGCGTTTGACAGATACTCTATCTCATGTTAGGAGATTCATTTATAAGATTTATTCAATCAAACTAATCAAGGAGAGAAGCAACTTAGAACTAAAGAGAAATTTCCTGACAGTTAGAACAATTAATCAGTGGAACAATTTGCCTCCAGAAGTTGTGAATGCTCCAACACTGGAAGTTTTAAAGAAGAGATTGGACAGCCATTTGTCTGAAATGGTGTAGGATCTCCTGCTTGAGCAGGATTTGGAATAGAAGACCTCCAAGGTCCCTTCCAACTCTTGTTATTTTCTTCTCCTTCTCTTCTAATTCTCTTCTCTTCTAATTCTAATTCTTATTCTATCCTATTCTATTAATTGGAAGATCCTGGGGCTGGAGACAGTTTTCAGAAAGCCTCAACCAAACTCAACTGAAATATATTTTAACACACATTGTGCAGCAGATGACAAGCTGAGGGTGCAGCAGTAGGATCACCTAAATAGCCTCACAGTCCTGATATCTGATTGGGAAGTTTAGGCCATAGCAAACAATTCCAGGTTCTGCTACTGAAAATTAAAAAAAAGAATTGGTAGCCTCGGCTGAGAGCTAGGATGAACTAACTCAGCATCTGCTCCAAGCTTTCACTATCTCAATTGGTAGTTCCTGATCCTAAATTTGAATTCTAGGATATGGATGCCTTGCAGTAGCTCATCTGGGGGGGTTCTGCTAGTGAAAATCAAAGGAGAGAATTGGTAGCTTCAGCTGAGAGCTAGGATGAACTAACTCAGCATTTGTTCCAAGCTTTCTCTACCTCAACTGGTAGTTCCTGATCCTAAATTTGAATTCTACGATATGGGTGCCTTGCAGTAGCTCATCATCTTCACTAAGCTCATCTCTTAGTGAAAATCAAAGGAGAGAATTGGTAGCCTCAGCTGAGGGCTAGGATGAACTAACTCAACAACTACTCCAAGCTTGATCCTCGGCTGGTAGTTCTTGGTCTCAATTTGAATTCTAGGGTATGGGTGCCTTGGAGTAACTCATCTGGGAGATCTGTTACTTTGGGCTTGAGTGTTAGAAAAAAGAAAACCCATTCCATGTTGGATCCTTCACTGTGCCATTTGCCATCCTAGCTGAATTCATAATTTAGTCAAGCTAGTGAGTAGAAACGGGCTATATGGGTTTGTACACTCAGCCAGGAGCCCAGCTATGAGCTTTCTGATTAATGCTCGGGTTTAGAGGAAGTAGCAAGGAGTAAGAATATTATCCCATTGCCAAGCCTGCCATTTCAGTTAGGAGAGGATAGGTTTGAAGTTCAGGAATTGGAAAGAATTTTTGGAATTAGGTTCCAGCCTAAAGCTCATTCCAAAAATTCTCCACTTCTGAGTTGAATGGGTAAGGTAGCCTGCTGCTAGCTGAGTCCAGAGTTCAGATCAGTTGGTAAGGAGAAAGAAACTAACTGGTTACCTGTTATGTGCCCTGAGCACATCTGTGAGCTTTTTGGTTCTTCTATGGGTATTTTAGGTTCAAATAAGCCAGTGAAGAGCAAAGAGGCAATTTAAACAAATGTTCAGTGCCTGCTCACATCTGGGAGATTCTAAAGGAAGTGCCTTAAAAAAAATCCATCCTTTGCTAACTTTAGGATTCATTCATGATGAGAAAAGCTTCCAGCAGAAAGGTTTTAATTTCCAAGTGTGCCTTGCTGGTTCCTCAAAGATGTTTCTGCGCAGGTGAGCTGGAGGAATTTCTGGACTGCTGCTAAATGTTTCTGTTCTCCCAAATTAATGTTAGGCTGCAGTGAAGCTACAGGGAAGGAGAAAGCATGAGTCCAGTCAGATTTCAGGTGGAAAATTTATGGAGTGGGATTGGGTTGCAAGGATGCTGGTTATCAGGATGATGAATGGCTGGGAAGGTTTTGGGCACCATCTAGGTGCAGGAGAAACCCTATGGCAGGGCAGGACTTCATTTAGGCCAGGGGTGTCCAAACGTTTTGTAAGGAGGGTCAAGCTTGGTGAGGTGAAAATGTATGGGGGCCGACCATTCAGCCCGACATTCTTTGAGCCATTAACATTAAATGGGAAAAATGCTGGCCGGCAGTGATGAGTGATAGGCTTAGCTGGTGGGGAGAAGAGGCTGCGGGACACTCAAAATTTGAAAACGGGCTGCAATTGGCCCCTGGGCTGGACTTTGGACATGCCTGATTTAAGCAATCTCTAATTTCCCAGATGATTAACTGGGTTCAAGAAGGTGGAAGCAAGGCAAATCTTGGTTCTATTTAGGATTACCACTTAAATGAGAAATAAATCATAATTTAACTTGCTCCTTTGCCAGTCAATGTCAGCAGGCAATGGCTTTTCAAAGAGGGACATTCATAGGATGTTTCAGAATAGAGCTGAAAGGGACCTTGGAGGTCTTGTAGTCCAGCGCCAGCTCTGGCAGGAGACCTTATGCTATTTCAGACAAGTGGCTCTCCAATCTCTTCTTAAAAACCTCCAGTGATGAAGAACCCACAATGTCTGAAGGCAAACTGTTCCACTGGATAATTGTCCTCACTGTTAGGAAGTTTCTCCTTAATCCCATGTTGCTTCTCTCCTTGATGAGTTCCCATCCAATGTTTCTTGTCCTACTGATAGCTGGCTTGCTAAGGCCTGCAGAGAGGTATGAATGGTTAGCAAAAGTGATTAGCAACCCTAGTTTCTCCACGTTTAGGAATGGAGGTGTGTAAGAAAGCATGAAAAAGGCTGGGGAGATATAAAGGACCTATCACGTAAGGTTAGCCTTACTGGGACATCTCAGATTCTAGATCTGGGTCCTGTAGATTAGGGACTAGATTGTACCAAGGAATCCAAAGGGGAAATTTTACGCATCAGAGCAGCTGAATCCTAACTAAAAGACAAATCCTTAACTCCCATAATAATGAGGGTCCTAGTTTGCTGCAAAACAGTTCTTGTAAATTGACACTGTTCACCTGTAGTAGAATTTTGCAATATATTGCACTGCAACTCCCATCATCCTTACCCCTAGCATGACCCTTGATAACAAGTACAAGGCACTGTTGTTCAGCATCATAGAAAATCATGAGAATTTAACTTGCTGTCCCCATCAGGGCTAGACAAATCTTTCTCTTTCTTAGGAATTGTATGTTGTTGGACTCGTGAACTATCCATCTGTTCATAGCCTCATGAGGTTAAGATCCTTTTTCTCTCTGCAGACTGGCCAAAGTCCCAATATCCTGTGAAACATGACATTTATGTCAGCCTATTGCTGGGGAAATATCAACCAGTACAGATAATAAATGAGGCTAGAATGGCTTGAAAGAAACATGGATAAAGATTCAAACACATTTCACAGATAAAGATGTTGAAATTCAAGTTACTGTGGAAAAGTTAAGTTCAGGAATGCCAATTCTCTTCTCTCTCTTTTTTTTAATTGGTTCCTTTGTCTTTAGCTTCAGTTTGATGGCCTATTGGGAAAGAAACATTGCTCAACTTTTATTGATGGTGATGGGGTTTCTGAACTCCCACAAAACCAATAACAAAACTGATAGAGAATCTTCACATCTTGAATTCAAAACATAGCAAATTGAAATGGAATCTATAAATTAATCCATTTTACTGCAGATGTTTTGCACACAGTGTGATCCGTGCTCTATTTTTTTCCATCGCAACTTTCTTGCTTCTTTACTTAAACCATGCAGGGCTACAATAGTCAAAAACAGAGCTGAATAAGAGGAAGTAACACTTAAGTTTTGAAGATGGGAACGTATTTTCAGATACATTGACTGAGTGGGTTTTCTTCTCCTATGAGGATTCCTTGGTGGTCTCTGAGCTTGGTTGATTTCTTGCAGACATTTCATTACCCAATTAGATAACATCATCAGTGTAGTATGGAGTGGGATTTGCTCTCAGTTTATATTCTAGTTATCTTGATGGGTTTTTTTGGTTGGGCTGTTTACTGTTAGCTTGTGTGGCAGTTCCTTGATTGGGATGTTGTTTATTTGATTGTTGGTCTAATGTTAATCTTGGAGTTAATCCATACTCATTTGGATGCTGACTGCTGATGGAGAGGTACTTGGCTCTTTTTCTAACCTTTCCTTCTTCTAAGAAAGCATCTTTCATATTGGTGTGTCTTGATCTGTGATGTGTCTAAACCAAAGTGAACTTCTGTTTCGTGCCATAGATTTTTATCAGCTTGTTATGTGCTTCTTTCCCTTTAATAGACTTTGCTGTTACCTCTTCCCCAAAGTTTTTCTCTTTCTGGAGATTGACTGCTAAATTGCATTCAAAGGCATGAAAATGAAATGTTCAGTCTTTGAAATGAAATGTTCAGACTGAGACATTATGGGATTTGCCTCCAATGGGATCTGCTTTGTCCATCAGTAGAAATGAGATTGAGTTGACCTTCTTAACTCAAACAATAAGGTTTGGGATAGTGTTTCTTGGTAGGGGAGTCACCTGTAAGATGGGTAGTAAATTGGTTTAATAAAATAAAATAGAGAAGTGTATATGGAGATTCTCATTCATTTAGGTCATGGTTGTCCCAAAGGAACTTTTTCAAGAGGCACCTGGACTCTCTGGTTTTTCTTGGAAGACATTACACTTCTCATCCAGGAAGCTTCTTCAGCTTCTCATCCAAGAAGCTTCTTTAGAGCTGAAGAAGCTTTCTTGGATGAGAAGCAAAATGTCTTCCAAGAAAAACTAGAAGGTCCAGTTGCCTCTTCAAAAAGTACCTTTGGGAGAAAATAAAGGAAGTTTCAATTCAAAACCCATTTTCCCTTCACATGGGAGAGGCTTCATAGCAGTTGCTTTGGATTCTGCGCCTCTAGAGTGAAACAAAATCTTTTTCTTTTGCTTTACCTTTGTCCTTTGCTACAAAAACATGGCATCACTCCTTATATTCATCATATCATTGCCTTAACTTCATTTGTGGAACAATGTATAACACCTGTCTAATTGTATGTATCTACTTGGAACTCAAAAAGCTAAACTTTCCTTATATGCAGACTACAGGGAATCCTTAAATTACAATAACTGGGCTCAAAATTTTTGTAGCTAAGTGAGACAGTTGTTAAGTGACTTTGGCTCCATTTTACAACCTTTCTGGTCATAGTTGTTAAATAAATCACCACAGTTTTTTGAAGTTAGTAACATGGCTGTTGTGAATCTGGCTTCCTCATTGACTTTGCTTGTCAGAAGGTTGCAAAAGGTGGTCCTATGACCCCAGGACACTGCAACTGTCATAAATATGAGCCAGTTTCCCAGTGTCCAAATTTGATCACATGATCAATGTCGTAAGTGTGAAAAACAGTCATAAGTCACCATTGTAATTTTGAATGGACACTGAATGAGTTGTGGTAAATTGAGTACAACCTGCATTAGCATTCCAAGTTCTGAAACACAGGGCTTAAGGAGAAACAAGAATGTGGATATATTGCAAATTCAGCAAATGCATAACCTCAATTTTGCTTTACTTAAAAGAAAATTCTACACCACATAATGTAAAAATATGCTTGAGTTGTCTTCCATGCACTAATTAAATTTTGTATTTCAGGTGATTCCAGATGGTTGAACTCTCCAATGGCACCAGAGTGCTATTCTACATTTATCTCCCTAATTAAATCTATTTGGAGAATCCAATCGGAATGGCAGGACCACTGTTTCTCGCAAATTCTCTCTCCATAAACTTATATGAGTAGTGTGGAGCAGTGATTGTCAAACTTGGCAACCTTAAGATGTTTGGAGAAACTTCCAGAAATTTCCAGCCAATGGAGAATTCTGGGAGTTGAAATCCACCCATCTAAAAGTTGCCAAGTGTGAAAAACACAGGGGTAGAATAATTTTCTAGAAGCTCCCAGGTCCATTAGAGGGTATATCTACTCCATCTTCCTTATCTTGTCTTTATCTTTCCCTACAGAAACTTCCAAAGCCCCCACTGTGTTCCCATTGAGTTCTAATGACCAAACCCAAGAGACCGGGGCAACTTCCACAGACTCCAATGTTAGCATCGGTTGTCTCATCAAAGGCTACTTTCCTGAACCAGCCACAGTGCAATGGAATGCAGGTGCCATCACCAGTGGAATCCAACACTTCCCTCCAGTTGTCCATTCATCTGGCCAGTATACTCACACCAGCCTGCTCACCATCCCCATCAGCCAGTGGGAATCTGAGGCATTCCACTGCAACGTTGAGCATGCTGCCACCAAAACCACAATTAACAAAAACATTGAACGTGAGTCTGGCAAAATTGCTCTTATCTTTTTTTTCCTTTCCAAGGGCAATTGATTAGTCAAAGACAAAATCAATCCCTAAGTATGACAATAAAGGGGCTGGGGAAAGACAAAGTATTCAGGATAATATTAGATTTCTATTTGGGACCAAAAGTCCTCTAGTAGGAAAAAAATAGCTCAAAATTGGATATTTCCAGTGTGATTTGCAAGAACCAGGTGATTGGTGTGAAGAGAAAAGATTTGGAACTTTCCCTATCTGGAGAAGGGAGAATCCAATTGAGCCATTGAAATTTTAATGATGAAGGGACAGGTTTTTTCAAGTCTATTAAAATCAGAGGTGATATTCAACAGGTTCTGATCAGTTCTGGAGAACCGGTAGCAGAAATTTTGAGTGCTTAGACTTATATGCTGCTTTACAGTGCTTTACAGGCCTCTCTAAGTGGTTTACAGAGTCAGAATATTGCCCCAACAATTTAGGTCATCATTTTATCCACCTTGGAAGGATGGAAGGCTGATTCAATCTTGAGCCTGGTGAGATTCAAACTGCCAAATTGTAGGCAGCTGGCAGGCAGCAGAAGTAGTTTGCAGAACTACACTCTAACCACCGCTCCACCACTTTAAACCATGGGATCATTAAGCCAAAGGGCAAATACAACAAGAATAGGTGAATCAAAATAGGACAGAATAGAATGGAGTGGAGTGGAGTGGAGTGGAATGGAATGGAATGGAATGGAATGGAATGGAATGGAATGGAATGGAATGGAATGGAATGGAATGGAATGGAATGGAATGCTCATCTCCGTTACAAAGCTGAAGAGCCAGCGCTGTCCGAAGATGTCTCTGTGGTGATGTGGCTGGCATGACTAAATGCTGAAGATGCATGGAATGCTGTTACATTCCCACCAAAGTGGTCCCTATTTTTCTACTTGCATTTTACATGTTTTCGAACTGCTAGGGTGGCAGAAGCTGGGACAAGTAACGGGAGTTTATTCCATTACACGGTGCTAGGGATTTGAACCACCGATCTGCCAATCTTCCTGATCAACAAGTTCAGCATCTTAGACCCTGAGCCAATGCGTCCCACATTATTATTTAAGGACTGTTTTATTTTAGACTCTGCTAATCAGCGCAATCAATCTTTTATTGGTCTTTTTTTTGGGTTGTTATTGTTCAGTATTTCTAAGAAGGTCATCTAAATCAGAAGAGACTTCAGGGGATAACAGGTAGGTCATCCTTAAACACTAAAAGTCACTCTTATGCCCACAGGATGTGAAGCTCATGAACCAGTAGCTCCTGAGGTCCATCTGCTCCATTCTCCTTGCAATCCAAAAGACAGTGATGGAAACATAGCATTGGTGTGCTTCATTTATAATTTCTACCCCAAAGAGATTAGTGTTGATTGGCTGGTAGGCAGCCACTCTGGGTTACTGGCTCCCTACACTGAACCTCCCAGGCGTGATGCAAATAAGTACACATTCAGTACCAACAGCGTTGTCAACATCACCCAAGCAGATTGGTTGGAAGGAAATACTTACTACTGCCAGGTAACCCACGCAGCATCCCAAACAAGGACAAAAAGCAGAGCCAGGAAATGTGAAGGTAATCATTTATTTATTTGCTTTAGTTTGCCAAACATGTATGAGAAAAACAAGTATAAGTATGAACATAACATATAAACAGGTATAAACAGGTATAAGTATATACATAATAAATGAGTACGAATAAATGGGAACAGTAGAACAGGGACAGTAGCCACACTGGTATGCTTATGCACGCCCCCTTACAGACCTCTTAGGAATGGAGTGAGGTCCACGATAGTCAGTTTAAGGTTCAAGTTTTGGGGGTTTAAGGATGTAACAACAGAGTCAGGTAGTGAGTTCCAGGCATTGACCACTCTGTTGCTGAATTTGTGTTTTCTGCAATTGAGTTTGGAGCTGTTTACTTTGAGTTTGTATCTATTGTTTGCCCACATGTTATTGTGAATGAAGCTGAAGTAGTCATTGACAGGTGGGACATTGTAGCAGACAATTTTGTGTACTAAACTTACATCAGATCGTAGGCGGCATAGTTCTAGATTGTCTAGGTCCAATATTTCAAGCCTGGTGGCATAAGGTATTCTATTGCGAGTGGAGGAGCGGAATTCTCTTCTCATGAAGTACTTCTGGACTTGCTCAATTGTATTAATGTCCATAATATGGTGTGGATTCCAGGCAGTGGAGTTGCATTCAAAAATCGGTCAGGTGAAGGTTTTGTATGCCCTGGTTTTCAGTTGAATGTTACCAGAGAAGAAGCTTCGCAAAATTAGGTTAACAACTGTTAATGCATTTTTGGCAATGCTGTTACAGTGAGCTCTGGGGCTTAGATCTTTTGAAATGAGTAGTTCTAGGTCCTTCACATTCATGATGGAATGCAGACTGTGGTTTGTATAATGGGGAATGGACAAAGAATCAAACATCAAGATGGAGGATAGCTAATCCTTTTATGAGACCTTCCCTCTTATAGTGAAATCCATACCATTTCCAAATAAGCTTCATTAACATAACAAATTTCATTGCTTGCTAATATTTAGATATTCCAGAAAATCCCTATTGCAATTTTGCGGGCACAGCATAGATGAAGCAAGATTCATATGTTCAAAAGAGGAAAATTTCATAATTACGATAGACCAACATATGGAATACTACCCAGGGATAGGAATGGGCAATTTAGCAATAAGTAGAACAACCAGACCATGGGACAACATCTTATGAGACATATTATTGGAGGGAAGAGGTTTGTTCTCCAAGCTTGTAGTTTGGTTTCTGAACATTTCATTACCAGGCCAAGTAACATCTTCAGTGGAGTTTAGGGGATGTCAATGTTCTTCTGTTTATAAGGGCTTCAGGTGTGTGGGTGTGTCAAGCAAGGGTCTTGTGATGGATCAGCTGTGAGTCTTTAGCAAATCTTGTGATGCCTCTTGTGATCAGGTCAGGTTCATTGGGAGGTGAACTGGTGGGGTGAGTTGCGTGGGTTTGTTGGGGGGGTGAAACATTTGGAAACCAACCCACAAGCTTGAAGAACAAACTTTCACCCTCGTCCTGCACCCAAGCTGCAAATATTCACCACAAATTACTAGTCCTAGTAGACAACAGTTCCTTTTTGCTTGTCCTTGTTCCAGTTACTTGGTTATGGATTAAGTATATATATTTTTTTACTAATAACATGCTTTCTTCTTTTAAAAGATGATTCTGAGGGATCTTTGCTTTAGGTTTAGTGTAATGTCAAGTCTTCGGAAAGGGAGAAACACTAAGCCATAGTTAGTTGGGTCCAGACAATAGGACATACACTTGACAATTCACAAGTAAAACAGGCAACATTTTACTTGCATAAGCTCAAGAGCTGATTTAGAAAGAAGAGAACAAATTAGAGTAAGGGTCTAAGGGAGAAGGGAGGGGGATGTAAGCACTGACATGAATTTTGTATCCATAGATGCCATCAGCCATTTCTCCTCTGGGGTTGCCACCTACCTTCTGCCCCCACAAACAAAAGATTTGTACATCAACATAAACGCCAAGATTGTTTGTGTGGTTGTCAACCTACAACAGGAAGAGGGGTTGAAAATAAGCTGGTCACGCGAGAAGGAAGTCGCCACGCATCCAGAATTAGTGGCGGTGACCGAGGAAAACAATGGGACCTTCACTGCTGTTGGCCACCTCCCTGTTTCTGCCCATGATTGGGAATCGGGAGAGACTTTCACCTGTTCAGTAGAATATCCAGGTTTGCCTGGTCCCATCGTGAAGACGATTTCCAAGAGGAGAGGTAAGGAGGAAGCAAAGTGGCTCTCCAAGCACAAATGAGAACATTTGCAATATACCAGGCTGGAGATACAGAACAGAATGTTTAGTTGCTGTCAATAGTCTCCAATCATGGAGCTTTCATTTATTCTCTCCCTTAATATCATGGCACCTGGGGCCACTGATATGGCATCCCTTGCTTCTGCACAGCCATAATGTAGAATCTTGGCACTGCTAGGAGCCTATTGGAGGCTCCTGTTCTCATGTTGGAGAATGCAGGACTATTTACAGTATGTCCTAGATCCAATGCAAGCAGGGAGTTAGAACAAAGTGAGTTACAGAATCTCTATGATCCCATCCCCAATATGAAATGTCCCCAGCATAGACTTTAATTTCCTCTTGATGCACTGGAGAATCATAGGGAAAGCCTATGGGGGAATCCTTATAGAGCGTTGGATTGAATAATCTTCCAAGCATACGCACTGCTGGTATAACAGGCACATCATCGACCAAAAGCAAGATGGACTAGGTAAAATGATGTAGCCAAATGGGTTTTTGGAGTTCAGCTCTTCAGAGGACTTCCATGTCCTATCTTCCTAATATTAATTCCTCATATTGCCTGGGCTTCTTCTATCACATTAAGTTCTATTTTGGATTTTCAATGCTATATAAACTCAAGGTCAATTCTGTGTAAGTGACAGTAGCTAATCTGTCAATCTCACAAGTGAACCAGTCCTCAGAGCCTGGCAATCTACAATAAGTCATGACTTCATACATGGGAACCCAGTCACAGTTTCCATTACTTTATCCTTTATCCTAAATGAAATAATATGTGACTTTGTTTTCTTTCCATGTTCACAAAGAAAAGAGCAAGGCACCCATCATCCATATCTACCCTCCCATCCCTGGCAATTCGCTTATCATTAGCTGCTTCGTTCGTGGGTTTTACCCAAGGGATATGGATGTCCAGTGGCTAAAGAATGGCAATGCCATTTCAGAAGATGACTATGTCAACACCCCATCTGTGAAGGAAAAGACAGACGATTCCTCCTTCATGTATAGCAAACTCACAATCCCTAAATCATCTTGGGATCAAGGGGACATATTTAGCTGTATGGTCATCCATGAAGCCCTTGAAATGAAGTTCACCCAGAAGACCATAGAGAAAACTTCAGGTAAACGTTGAAGACTCAAACATGCGTCGACCTCCTAGATTTGTCTCTCACGGTGTTGGATCCAAATCCTTGTAAATAGTTTACATGCTTATGTGTTTGGCTGCTGGCTAAATAAAAGCAAACCAACTCACAGGTCTCTTGGGTTATGCCCTTTTTTTTTCAACAAAATTGGGGACTGAACAACATTGAGGGATGAGTTCTGGAATGAAGAGGGAAAGGGCTAATTTCTCTGGATGTTAGAACAAAGACTCAAGGTTGATGCTGGAGAAAAAGGGGTTTCACTCTTTCCCTTATCAGCATCAACTTGAGAGCCAAAGTCTTGGGTCCATGTATTCTTACCACTTCTTCTCAGAGTTGCCCCACAACTTCATTCTTGTCTGGAGGTTTGAACCCATCAAAATCCTCTAACCTCCACACTTATTTCCAATTGCTTGTGCAAAGAAGACCTTTTTCCTTTCTACATGGGCTGCAATCTTCTGGGTGCAGTTCACTGAATTACAATTATTTACAATTTCCCATCGAGTTTCTCTTTCATCACTCTTTGCCTCTCCGTCCTAAATTTTTCAGCCAGGTGCCACCCAATCAGACTTGAATGGGAGTTCTTGGAGGTAATGAGTAAACTTTCTAACATCCTCGCAATTGATCTCATAACTTCTATATCCAGTAGAGCTTATCATGGCTGGCTAAACCTTAGGCAGCTTACAACCCAGCAATAAAGCAATATATAAAAGAAAGAAAAAGCAACAGAATTAAATCCATTTATCTTTGTAGGTGAAGTAGAGAGATGAATAGTGTAGCCTTGAAAAACCCTTTACTGGAATGCAACATCAAAGGAATCCTAAATCTAAGAAATAGCAATGAATCATATAATGTGCAAGAATACACACAAAATATACTAGGCAGTCCTAGCTGAAGTATCTCCCTCCATTTTGTTTCTCCTTGAATAGATCCTTATGTCATTCAGAAACTACATCAAGACACTACATAATATGCTAGAACCTAAATAGTAATTTCAGGAACCAAGTAAATGGTTATCCTGACCTTGTCCTTCCCCCTCCCCCATTTCTTTTATACTTAACTGTTAGGAGGAAAAGAATATTTTGACCAGTCCAATGGGTACAATGAGAGATATATACACCATCTTTTCCTCATGACAGTGCTCTGTGGGTAAGGCATTCATTGCTCAATCCACAAATCCATCTAAGAATCTCTAAGAGAGGAAATGAAATAGTGGTGAAGAAAGTCTCCACAAAAATGGCCCACAAACCACAGCTACAAAATAATTTGCAAAGAGCATAATTCCAATTTAATACAATAATTTCTTACATGCAACATTAAATAAACAGAAATGGAAGGAAGGATCATATTCTCAAATTATTTAATAGACTTCTCATATATTGTAGCATGTTGGACTTAGACCAGACTAACAGAAGAATAGAGTTGGAAGGGACCTTGGAGGTCTTCTAGTCCAACTCTTGCTCAGACAGGAAGCCCTATATCATTTCAGATAAATGGTTGTCCAATCTCTTCTTAAAAACCTCAAGTGTTGGAGCATTCACATCTTCTGGAGGCAAGCTGTTCCACTGGTTAATTGTTCTCAATGTCAGGAAATTCCTCCTTAATTCCAGGTTGCTTCTCTCCTTGATTAGTTTCCATCCATTGCTTCGTGTCTTGACTTCTGGTGCTTTGGAGAATAGGTTTCTCCAGCTTGATGGTTTCATGATATCTGGACTTCTGTTCCAAGCAGCTGATTCAAGAAACACTAACATACACAATACAGAAACATTTGGCCTAATCAAGATCTTTATTTTCATAATATAAATTGGATGGGGGGGGAATGCTTAAGGATCCTATTCTAACCATGCAATCAAGACTCATAAAAATAATAATAATACCAAGCTCACAATTAGTCCATAAAGAGAAAAAACAAAAACAATATAAGACCCATTAGACCAATTGACTCAAAGAGTACGTAAGCATTTTCTGATGTTACACAATCATCAGAAAATGCTCCAAACATTTCTGACATTTCAAATGTTATTCTTCAAAATCAAGAGACCACAAAATAGATTTCGAAGCACATTATAACCAACACCCGTGATTTTGGAAAACAAACATTAAGACTTCTCAGACATCACAAACTAATTTAAAAACATTTTGTCAAGCACCGTAAAATAATCACACTCCCCATTCTTCCTATGAATCTGCTCTCTGGTAGCTGAGCAGCAACACAGAAAAAACATGGAAAAAAGAAGAATGGCAAAGAATGAACACTTTATAATACATAGGCCAAATATTTTTGGAATATTGGCATTCAGATTTTGAATTCAGTGAAGAGGCTTCTAGTACAAGTAGTCCTTGACTTATAATTCGTTTGGTGACCATACAAAGTTACAATGGCACTGAAAAAAAGTATGACCGTTTTTGACACTTGCGACCATTGCAGCATCCCCATGGTCATGTGATCAAAACTTGGATGTTGGGCAACTATGTGGTGACCCAGGGTGGGATACCACACAAACAAAACACCCGTGAAGCCCCTTTTATTCCTTCACTTTGCTTCCAAGCTTCAAATATCCTTGACGGAAGACAAAAAACTGCCACACAAACAGTTACAAGAAGGAGGAAAAAGCAACACAAAGCAGGCAAGATAAGGGCTGGAGGACATCCACAGATAACAGAACATACACTGGGAAGGACGCCAAACTCAGAAAGAAACCATAAACTAAAGATAATTCCACGCTTTGTTTCCAGCATTCACCCGTACACATGTCCATTCTCTTATTCAGTTGTCACAACTGCACCCCATGAAGAGGATCAAGGCCCTCTCCTCCCGAGTAGACCATGTCTCTCCCTTATCCTCTCCTCCCTTCGTGCCCTAGGATGGATAGGGGATGGGCCTGACTCCTCTTCTGACTGCCCAGCTGGCCTCTACCCTTCCCAACTTCCACCACAACCTCCGGAGCCACACTTCCACTCCCTGTCGGCTGTTCCTCCTCTGCCTCAGAGTCTCCACTAGGGGCATGACAAACTGGTTCATACTTATGACAGGTGCAGTGTCCTGGGACCATATGATCCCCTTTGGTGACCTATGGACAAGCAAAATCCATGAGGAAGCCAGATTCATTTAACCGTGTTATGAACTTAACAACTGTGGCAAGAAAGGTTGTAAAATATGGCAAAATTTGCTTAACATCTGTCTCGCTTAGCATCTGAAATATTTGTCTCAATTGTGGTCATAAGTCAAGGGCTTTCTGAACATGTAGGCCTCGAATTACAACTGGAATTGGGCATAGAATAATGGTTGTAAATTATGGCGGTCATTAAGCCAGCCAATTTCATGATTTTTTTTTACAATATTCGTTAAGTGAAAGCAGCAGTCATTAAGCAAATCCATTTTCCCCAATGCACCTTTTTTGCTGTAAACCAGAATTAAACCCTAGATTCTGACACACACACACACACACACACACACCCAAAAAATGCTGAAAATCATGGTCACACAATTGTGAGACATTGCAAATAGTCATACATGTGGGCTGGTTGCCATTCACCCAAAAATGTGTTCATGTGATCACAGAAGAGGTCCAGCTACAAGGAGTTCTAAATTGGATAATAAGCAGAGGTGGTATTCAGCAGATTCGGACCAGTTCTGGAGAACCAGTAGCAGAAATCTTGAGTAGTTCAGAGAATTGGAAAATACCACCTCTGACTGGAGATTTTGTAGTATCCTTCCCCTGCCACATCCACCAAGCCATGCCCACAGAACTGGTTGTAAAAAAATTGAATCCCACCACTGATAATAAGTACCTTTTAGAAGTTCTGTTCTGACTTTGAACAGTGGCTAAGCCACCAATCATAAATCAAGGAGTACTTTTTTACAACTTTTCCAGAACTGCTTTGATAGCACAATATCAAGTTACATAAATTGATGGAGAAGAATTCAGATCTACTAGAGAGGAAGAGGATATACTCCTAAGCACTTCTTTCCTGTCCTGGTGTACAATGAAGAACCGAAATAAATTGAATAACTACTGTAAGTTATTCAATTAAGTTAGTCATAGCTTAATAATTCAGAATACAATCCAAAAACTAAAAAGAACATATCACACCGTAGACATTGTATGCTTCACTCTTTAGTGGACATCCATCCGTCTTTAATGGATAAAGAGATTCACCATCTTTCTATCATATTTATGGATGTAAAGGATCCAAGCTTATGATGAAAGAAAGCACTAATTAATGGGGAAATGGATGTTGGATGTTTTGCGTTGATGAAAAACCCCAGACTGACGTCTCTTTTTCATTTCACAGAGACAACCGTGTCCATCGAGAACAATTACAGTACAAAGAAGGAAGAAGAGATGAAGCAATTGTGGATGACCATCGTGATGTTCTACATTTTCTTCCTGCTCAGTGTGTGTTACGGTGCCATTATAACATTGTTCAAAGTAAGAAAGATGTTGTGAAAAGCATTGGTTTTCATCCTGGCTACAGGATGGAAAGAGGTTGACATCAACATTTGTGAAGAGTAAGAAAAGAAGAAATCATTGATAGATCAAGTGGTCCTTATGGTTTAATGGTCCCAATAGCCAACAGGTCGATGGAAGGGGGATACATGAAAGACATAGAGAAGGATTGGAGAGAAAGCAATTTTTAGTTATCTCGACTTTAGTCAACATTTGGCCAGTTAGGTGGCCTCATAGATACTTAACTTATTACCTTTATTGTCAGAGTACAACATGTATACAATGAGATTAGCTGAGCATCCCTTCGTACACTCCCCCCAACACAACTCACAATGAGGACAGAAGTCCCTAACCCAGACCCAATCTTATTACCCTATGTGACCTTATTGCACAGTGCCTCACAAGTCTGTCATACTATTTTGACATGAAGTTATATTTTCCATTCAGAAGTCTGACAGCCCATGGGTAGAAATTGTTCTTCAGTCTGTTGGTGTGGCTGGCTATGCTTCCATATCTCCTACCTGATAGTAGGAGAGTGAAGAAGTGCTGACCGGGATGTGAGTCATCCCTGAGAATTTTCCTCACTCTTCTAAGGCAGCGAGCCCTAGCGATGTCACCTAGTGGTATGAGGGAACAGCCCACGATGTTTTGTGCTGTGCTCACCACCCTCTGTAATGTCTTTCTGTCTGCGGCCATCAAGTATGCACCACACCATAATGCAATATGTGTGAGAATGCTTTCTATTGTGAACCGATAAAAGGAGGTCATCATTTGTTCATTGTTCCACTTTATTCTTTTGCAAGACCCCAAGGAAATGGAATCTCTGTTGGGCCTTTCTGGCCACCTGGGTTGTGTGATTTTCCAAGTGAGATCTTCACTGAGGTAGACTCCCAGGAATTTAAAGGAAGAAACTCTCCCCACACAGCCCCCCTTGATGTAAAGTGGGGTGGGTTCCTCTCTCTTCTTCCAGAAATCTAACACCATGGAGGAGTTGATCTCAGGTTGGCATTGGTAAAAGCAAATCCATGATTTGGTTGGGAATAATTAAACACCACTATGTATTGCCAAACCCTGATTGGGTGAGCATGGAACAGTA
The DNA here is from genome assembly GCA_009733165.1 of Naja naja. Classification (NCBI taxonomy): domain Eukaryota; kingdom Metazoa; phylum Chordata; class Lepidosauria; order Squamata; family Elapidae; genus Naja; species Naja naja. The sequence goes on from CM019155.1 coordinate 146,614,414, forward strand.
TCCCTGTCTGAGATACAACTTCTCATGTTTATGATCCTTCACCAACCATGATCCCAGTTAGAGGAGGAGAGGAGATATTCTGGGGTCAATGAGGCAACTTGCTATCGAAATGATGGATTAGCAGTGCCTAAAATTGCATATACAGACAGGTCCTGCTTAGTCACCACAATGCTGTCACTAAAGGAAACTCAAACAATGTTCATGATCTTGCATCAGCTTTCCTTTGCTTTACAGACCTGCATAGGCCATAAATACAAGGAATGGTTGCAACATTAGGGATGTAATAGGGAGCAAAGTATAAATAACCACCAATTTCATGGATGTGCTAATCAGTTTATGGGACTGGAGGCTAAAACATATAAAGAATGGTTGCTGGAACTGGGCATGTCCAGTCTGATGGAAAGAAGGACTAGGGGTGACATGATAGCAGTGTTCCAATATCTCAGAGGCTGCCACAAAGAAGAGGGAGTCAAGCTATTCTCCAAAGCACCTGAAAGCAGGACAAGAAGCAATGGGTGGAAACTAATCAAAAAGAGGAGCAACTTAGAACTAAGGAGAAATTTCCTGATAGTTAGAACAATTAATCTGTGGAACAACTTGCCTCCAGAGGTTGTGAATGGTTCAACACTGGAAGTTTTTAAGAAGAGATTGGATAACCATTTATCTGAAATTGTGTAGGGTTTCCTATCCAAGCAGGGGGTTGGATTAGAAGACCTCCAAGGTACCTTCTAACTCTATTCTATTATTTCTAACTCTTTTTCTATGCCTTCATATGACTTGCAATTGCTAAAATAATCTTATTGTTGTATTATTCCCACCTCCTCTAAACAGGTCAAATGGATTGCATCTGCTCTGAAGAAGCTGAAGAAGAAGCCAATAGGCCCCCACTACAAGAATATAATCCAGCAAAGAACATAGTACCAATTTTTCTGGAGGGTCCGTTCCATGTCTTTCAATCCCACCCTTCACCTTGACCCACTAGTTATCTTCTTTTTGAGTTGGAGATGATGTTCTGGTGGAGGAGAGGCCACCTTGCTTGAATCCATTTCCCAAGCTTATCTCTGTTTAATATCAGCTGAAAAAGTCATCTTGCAAAAGGAAAACATGAACATCTTCTCCAAAAAGCAATTGGTTTTGGAAATAAGAATATTATAAAAGTCCCTGCAGAAAGCAAATGATCTAAGGACGCTCCTAAACTTGTAAGAAGCTTCTTCAAATGTTTTCATTCCAACTCACTAGCCCACTGTGGAGATTCAAGTCTTCGTTTTATCTCAAGGTCTTTTAAGCTAGTATCTCCTTTAATATGTCCTCAGGTTCTCAGATGGTCTTAGACCACCAGGAGAAAAAATGTTTTCTTATCTAAATTTTAGTAATAGCAACTTAGGTATAGTCTTGTCCCTAATACTTTGTGACTTGTCTTCCTCCTCTTGTCTCTCCCTTTCCCCAATGTCACACTGTTTGTTTTCCAGAATGGAGGCACTGATGCTGTACTTTGTATTCTATGTTTTTGTAATCTTTGTTATATTTGCTAGAGAATAAATAAAGGAAATGTGAAACAAAATAAAAGTCATCCTATATGTGTTTCTGGTGGTGAGATGAAGGGAACGAGTAAAGGGAGGATCCAATCTGGGCTTGTCATCGGGATGAGAGGTTTAATCTTCTGGACTTTTGGACTCATGCTGGAGCTCAACCTCAGGGAACTTCTTTTCACCAGAATGGACAGAGAGAAGTTCCCTGTGTCAACTCGTAAAGCATTCTTAGCCTGCTCTTGAGTTGCCATAGACAGGGGGAAACTGATGGAGCAGCAAGGCAGCCACAACCAGAAACACATTCCATGCATACCTTCTTCAATGCTGTAGTATATCCCAGACTATTGAGACCAACCAGCGAGGCATGATCTCTATAGCCCACGAAAGTGCTTAGTTGGAGAATGTGATTTATGACACACCCTTGGGGAAAGAGGGAAACAAGGTCATAGGAGGGCAGTAAATTATGTGAGGCAGAGCTGACTTCATTTGGGTATGTGCTGACATGTTGCTCCTAATAAATAACTGGATTTCTTTTGAAATTTGGCTCGAGGCTCATGGTTTAATTAGGGCATCTGTTGGAACCCTGACACCCTGAGGATGGATTCCAGCATGAGTTCAAAAGTTTGAAAGACTAAATATCTGGTTCCAATGACTGACTCAGATTGAATCCTGCAACATTATCCTGGGACATTTATATTTGCCTTCATTCAGGCACAAGTGAAGTGAAGTGATAGTACCACTTTATGACACTTTGGTAAGACACACTTTGTATATTGGATCCAGTTTTGGTCACTGCAATATTAAAAAGATTCAGATTCAGATTAGCAGAGTTAGAAGGGACCTTGTAGGCCATCCAGTCCAACCCCCTGCAGGAGGCCCTATACCATTTCTACACCATTTCTGACAAATGGCAGTCCAGCCTCTTTTTGAAAGCTTCCAGTGATGAAGCTCCCACAACTTCCAAAGGCAACTTCTGTCCATGGGTTGATTGTTCTCACTGTCAGAAAATTCCTCCTTATTTCCAGATTGACTCTCTTCTTGTTCAGTTTCCATCCAGTTTCCATTCCTTGTCTGGCCTTCTGGTGCTTTAGAAAATAGCTTGACCCCTTCTTCTCTGTGGCAGCCCCTCAAATATAGGAACACTGTTATCATGACTCCCCTGGTCCTTCTCTTCACTAGACTAGCCATTCCCAGTTCCTGCAACTGTTCATCATATGTTTTAGTCTCCAATCCCCTAATCATGCTGGTCTCTGCATTTTTTCTAGAGTCTCAACATCATTTTTATACTGTGATGACCAAAACTGGAGATGTTGAAACTCTAGAAAGAATGAAGAGAAGAGCAACAAAGATGATTAGGGGACTGGAGGCTAAAACATTTAAAAATGGTTGCAGGAATTGGATATGTCTACTTTAATGAAAAGAAGGACTAGAGGTGACATAATAGCAATGTTCTAGTATCTAATGGGCTACCACAAAGAAGAGAGAGTCAAGCTATTCTCCAAAACACCTGAAGACAGGACAAGAAGCAATGGGTAGAAACTAATCAAGGAGAGAATCAACCTAGAACCAAGGAGAAACTTCCTAACGGTGAGAACAATCAATCAGTAGAATGGTTTGCTTCCAGAAGTTGGGTTGTCTAGTGAAGAGAAGGACCAGGGGAGATTTGACAGCAGTCTTCACATTGCCAAATTCAAAAGCTGATACAAAAATTTATGCCACCAGATAAAGACTGAATGCACCAATTATCACATTAAACAAGAGGAAAACCTTCTATGCACCAATTCTACCCACGCTTTCTACAATTTTGTAAACAACAAACTAAAAGACTCAAGGTCCATCCCACCCTGAAAGGACTTAATGGTAAAGATTGTAACAACGACACCATTAAAGCAAACCTCTTTAACACATTCTTTGGCTCAATATTTGTAAACAGCAATGGATCATGCCTAGTATTTCCTAGTCGAACCAGACAACTACAATGATCTAATACATATCGATTTTACAGAAGACAATGTTGAAAAAGTACTATGCAATCTAAAACCATCTCTATCTATTGCACCAGACAGAATATGTGCCTACTTCTTTAAAAAGCTATCCACTGCCATAGCCGAACCTTCAAGCATAATCTTTGAAAAATCTTTCAGGACCAGCTCCTTGCCAAGCCTATGGTCACAAGCCACAGTCATTCCCATCTTCAAAAAGGGAGACCCCAGCCTAGTTGAAAATTTCACACCAATCTCTTTATGCTGTGTCACCTGTAAAGTCATGGAATCAATTATTAACCAATCCATTATCCTCCATTTAGAGACAAACAACCTACTCTCTAATAAACAATTTGGTTTCAGAAAAAACTATCCTGTAATCTGCAACTCTTACACTGCAAAAACATATGGACTACACAACTCGATAAGGGCAAAGCAATAGATGCAATCTACATAGACTTCTGTAAAGCCTTTTATTCAGTGGTACATGACAAACTGCTACTAAAACTAAAATCTTATGCTATCTCTGGACACCTGCATAAATGGATAGAAGCATTTCTGTCAAACAGACAACAAATGGTCAAAATTGGGAGCATCCTATCAAATTCTGTAGCTGTCAACAGTGGTGTCCCTCAAGGCAGCGTTCTAGGACCAACTCTCTTCATACTCTACACAAATGACCTCTGTGATCATATTAAGAGCAACTGCATTCTCTTCGTTGATGATGTAAAGCTATTCAACACCACAAAAAATACTGCTACCCTTCAAAAAGACCTCGACTATGTATCAGAATGGTCAAACAAATGGCAACTTCAAATCTCAACAAATAAATGTTCTGTATTACATATTGGCAAAAAAAATCAGAAAATAAAATACAAGCTGAATAGTCAAGACCTTGTTGATGATCCAAACTCTGTCAAGGACCTTGGAGTATTCATCTCTAATGATCTAAGTGCTAGAGCCCACTGTAACTACATAGCCAAAAAGGCATTAATAGTTGTTAACCTAATCCTACGTAGTTTTTTCTCTGGTAATATCACACTACTAACCAGAGCATACAAAACATTTGCTAGACCAATACTTGAATACAGCTCATCAGTCTGGAACCCACATTATGTATCTGATATTAACACAGTTGAGAAAGTCCAGAAATATTTCACAAGAAGAATTCTACACTCCTCTACTCGTTGCAGAATACCTTATGCCACCAGACTTGAAATTCTAGACCTAGAAAATCTAGAACTACACTGCCCTCGGTCCGATCTAAGTATAGTATATAAAATCATACACTGCAATGTCCTACCAGTCAAGGAATACTTCAGCTTCAACCATAACAATACAAGAGCACACAATAGATACAAACTCAAGGTTAACCACACCAAACTTGATTGCAGGAAATACGACTTCAGCAACAGAGTAGTCAATGTCTGGAATACTCTACGTGACTCTGTGGTTTCTTTCCCAAACCCCAAAAACTTTAACCTTAGACTGTCTACTATTGACCTCACCCCTTTCCTAAGAGGTCTGTAGGGGGCGTGCATAAGCGTACCAACGTGCCTACCATCCCTGTCCTATTGTTTCTTTTTATTTTTATTTTTCTTATATGTATCCATTCCGTGTATTCATAACTATGTATATACTTATACCTCTTATCTTGTAAGCGATTGACAAATCACATAAATCAAATCAATTTGAGGGATTGCCATAGAAAGGAAAGGGTCAAGCTATTTTCCAAGGCACTTGAAGGCCAGACAAGGAATAAAGGATGGAAGTTGATCAAAGAGAGATTCAACCTAGAAGTAAGGAGAAATTTTCTGTGAGAACAATCAACCCATGGAACAAAAATTACCTTCAGAAATTGCGGGAGCTTCATCACTGGAAGCTTTCAAGAGGAGATTAGACTGCCATCTGTCAGAAATGGTGTAGGGTCTCCTTCTTGGACTAGATGACCAACAAGATCCCTTCCAACTCTGTTAATCTGTATCTGTAAATCAAATGGGATAAAGATGTTGCTTCTGAATCAGTTATAACTCTCTTTTCATTCGCTGACAAAAGTATTAAAAAGGGAATTTTATAGGTATTCTAAGGCATTCCTTAAGAACAGATGTTGAGACTCTAGAAAAAGTACAGAGAAGAGCAACCAGGATGATTAGGGGACTGGAGACTAAAACATATGAAGAACGGTTACAGGAACTGGGCTTGGCTAGACTAGTAAAGAGAAGGACCAGGGGAGACATAATAGCAGTGTTCCAATATTTGATGGGTTGCCACAGAGAGGAGGAAGGGGTCAAGGTATTCTCTAAAGCACCTGTAGGTCACACAAGGAATAATGGATGGAACAGCAAAAGGAGAGATTTAACCTGGAAATAAGGAGAAACTTTCTGACAGTGAGAACAAGCAACCAATGGAACAGCTTGCTCTTGGAAGTTGTGGGACCACCATCACTTGAGACTTTCAGGAATAGATTGAACTGCCATTTGTCAGAAATGGTGTAGGGTCTCCTGCTTGGGCATGGGGTTGGACTAGATGACCTACAAGATCCCTTCCAACCCTGAGTATCTGTTATCTGTTAAATGGAAACTTCCTTGGGTCAACCTTTTCAAGTTAATCAAGTAAGGAAGAAATGATCAAAGTTCTGACTTTGTATGAGGCAGTTTGGAATCTTCTCAGATTGATTTATGTCCACTTTTAAGAAACTGAAATCTGAATTGACCTCATTAATGAGCTGATGGATGCTAGGGATTTTAATATATAGCATATACATATTAGGATCCCCTATTTAGGGGGAACCTCCTTTCTCTCCTCTACTTTTAGCAGAAATTATTTTTCTTTTACTCATTTCAAGAGAAAATGCTTTTCAGACCTGTAATCAAAATGATCCAGTGAACTCTCGGGGGGGGCATTGGGTCTAGCCCAGGAATTCATGGCCTCCATGGCGGCCATGGGCCTGACCCAGGTGATTCAAGGCCCAACCCATGAGGGGGGTAACACGCTTGACCTACTTTTTGTCTCTGAACAGTGGCATAAAGATCGAGGGGAGATCAGTTTTATGGCCCTACCCATTCCATGGTCTGATCATTATCTCCTGCAGCTGGTCTTCCAACAAGCTGCCCCACACTGCTGGAATGAGGAGCCACTTAGATGATTCCGCCCCAGATGCCTGATGGACCCTGAGAGGTTCCAGGCAGAGCTGGGGTCTTTTCCCACTTCCCTTGTCCACAACTCTGCTGAGGATCTGGCAGCCGCCTGGCAACGGGATGCTGCGGGTGCCCTCGACAGAGTTGTCCCCATGCGTCCCTTCACACGTCATGGATCCCGGATGGCTCTTTGGTATACCGAGGAGCTCCTGGAGATGAAGCGCCATCGGAGGGGCTTAGTGAGCAGGTGGAGTTCTACCCGCTTCGACTCCGATCGAGCCCAATTAAGAGCCCATACTAGGACTTACCTGGTAGCTATGAGAGCGGCGAGAAGGTCTTATCTCTCCACTCTTATAGCATCCACAGATAATCACCCAGCCGCCCTGTTTAGGGTCACCCGCTCTCTCCTACGTCTGGGGGAGGCGGTGGACCCTCTTGTAGGTCTGAGAATTTGGTCAATATCTGTCGGATAAGATCGCTCGGATTCAGGGCGGGTTGAGCTCTAATTTGCAGTGGTCTGATGACCGGGGTGCAAGTAGTCTGGCCAATGTGATCTGGGCTGAGTTCGATCCTGTCTCCGAGGATGAAGTGGACAGGATTATGCGATGCCTGAGCTCCACCACATGTTTATTGGACCCGTGCCCCTCCTGGTTGGTATATGCCTCCAGGGAGGTCACCTGCGGTTGGCTCCGGGCAGTTGTCAATGCTTCACTGAGGGAGGGTGTTTTTCCCTCCTCCTTGAAGGAGGCGGTGGTGAGGCCCCTCCTGAAGAAGCCTGCCCTGGACCCAACCGTGTTAGACAACTTTCGTCCAGTCTCCAACCTTCGCTTTTTGGCGAAGGTTGTTGAGAGTGTGGTGGCTCAGCAGTTTCCGCTTTTCCTGGATGAAGCGGACTACCTGGATCTGTACCAATCGGGTTTCCGGCCCGGGTTCAGCATGGAGACAGCATTGGTCGCACTGATGGATGATCTCTGGAGGGCGTAGGATAGGGGTTTTTCCTCCATCCTAGTCCTATTAGATCTCTCAGCGGCTTTCGATACCATCGACCATGGTATCCTTTTGTGGTGCCTCGGGGGGTTGGGAGTGGGGGCACTGTTCTGCAGTGGTTCTCCTCCTACCTCATGGGGCGTTCACAATCGGTGTTGGTGGGGGGGCAGAGGTTGGCCCCGAGGGCTCTCACTTGTGGGGTCCCCCAAGGGTCACTCGTCTCGCCCCTCTTGTTTAATATCTACATGAAACCGCTGGGTGAGATCATCCGTAGTTTTGGGGTGAGGTATCACCAGTGTGCTAATGATACCCAGTTATACATCTCCACCCCAAACCAGGTCAGTGATGCCCTCTCCGTGATGACCCATTGTCTGGATGTGGTATGGATCTGGATGGATGGAAACATGCTTCGACTCAACCCGGCCAAGACTGAGTGGCTGTACATCTCGGTCCAGTCAGGAGTGTCCATCGTTGGCCATAGGGGGAGTGGTGTTGCCCCCTGTGGATAGGGCACAGACCCTGGGGGTCCTCCTGGATGCACGGCTCCAGTTGGAGGAACAGGTGGGGGCCGTGGCCAGGGGGGCATTTGCTCAGGTCCAGCTGGTTCGTCAGCTGCGCCCGTTTCTGGACCCAGATGCCCTGCATACAGTCACTCATGCTCATGTTACCTCCCGACTCGACTACTGCAACGCTCTCTATTTAGGACTGCCCTTGCATACCATCCGGAGATTGCAGCTGGTGCAGAATGCGGCCTCGCGGTTGGTGATGGGAGTTTCCCGATTCTCCCATGTTACACCCCTCCTGCGTGACCTGCATTGGTTGCCGGTTGCGCTCCGGGTGAGATTCAAGGTTCTAGTATTAACATTCAAAGTCCTACAAGACATGGGTCCGGGATATCTACGGGAGCATCTCCTGCCGATATCAAGTACCAACTGCCCTGTACGAGCACACAGGCAGGGGCTTCTCAGGGTTCCGTCGGCAAGTCAATGTCGGCTGGCGGTGCCTCGGGGATGAGCCTACTCTGTGGCGGTTCCCACCCTGTGGAACCAACTACCCCTGGGGCTCCGTCTGACCCCTGACCTTCGCACTTTCCATCACGACTTGAAGACCTGGTTATTTGAATAGGCCAGGCTCTGCTGACCTCCTGGTGGGGGAGGGATTTCTTTAATCTAATTTTAATTTAATGTTATACATATTGGATTTCAGTTTATTTAATTCTCTTTTAATTATTTATTGTTGATGTTTGGTTTTAGCTGTGAGCCGCCCCAAGTCTTCGGAGGTGGGGCTGCATACAAGTCAAATAAATAAATAAATAAATAAATAAATAAATAAATAAATAAATAATTAATTAAATAAACTCCATTCAATCAAATTATTTAAAATCAGTGGGGAAGCCATCTCTTGACACATGGAGGTCAAAAATGAGATGGCACAGGAATCAGATTCCTAGAGGAAAAAAGGGGGTTATAGAATAACAGTGCTGAGAAATCAAAGCAACATGATTTAGTTTCCGGAAAGTAACTTGTTTCTCTGCATTATTACCCTTAATTCCATTCCCAGTCTGACCATGGCAAAACCTGGCTTAATAGGAGTAATTGTAAGAGGGATTTTGGAGCCACAGTGGACAATCACTTAAATATGAGCCAGCAATGTGCAGTAACAGCCAAACAGGTAATACAATCTTTAGTTGTATAAACAGACACATACAATCAAAATCACATGAAGTGTTAGTACCGCTTTATAAAACTTTAATAAGACTATACCTGGAATACTGCATCCAATTTTGGTCAGCACATTATAAAAATGATGTTGAAACTTTGGAAAAAGTGTAGAGAAGAGCAACTGAATATTAAAGGGCTGCAGGCTATAAAACATATGAGGAACAGTTGCAGGAATTGGGTATGTCTAATCCAATGAAAAGGAACACTAGGAGTGACATGATAGCAGTGTTCTATTTTTCCAAAATCCCAGAAGGCAGGACAAGAAACAATGGATGGAAACAAATTAAAGAGAGAAGCAACCTAGAACTAAGAATTTTCCTGAAGGTGAGAACAATTAGCCAGTGGGATCCATTACTTTCACAAGTTCTAGGTCAGGGGTGTTAAAAACTCAAGGCCTCAGGACCAGATCCAGCCTGGGCTGCCCTGGAAATAGCAAAGAACTGGCCCACAGTGCCTCTGCCAGCGAAAACAGAGCTCATGCGGCCTGTGTGCATCCCTCCCAAGCTCCTTTTTGCTGGCAGACGGTTGCAGGAGGCCATCCCAGCCAAAAATGGAGCTTGCAAAAGCCATGCATGCCCCACCCGCAGCTCCATTTTCACTGGCAAAGGATTGCAGGAGGCCATCACACCCAAAAACTGAGCTCAGGAGCCCGTTTTCGCTGGCAGAGTACTCAGGCTACCACAGGTGCCTCTGACACAAGTGACATCATGCTGACCATGCCCACCTTGACTATGCCCACCCTGTCAAACACAACCCTGATGCAGCCCTCAATGAAATTGAGTTTGAGACCCCATTCTAGGTGCTTCATGGTTATAGGTCTGGATCATGGACACTCATGTCTAACTACTTGGTTAGGAAGTTTTTCCTAGCATTGAATTGGAATCTGCCTTCAAATACATCTGAAATGAGAGGAAATGTGTCTTTGTGACTTCTGTGGGATTCAGTTATTTGAAGAATTTTTCCCTCTATAGTCTTCTTGTCTACAAGTTAAATATGACATCTCCTTTAATCTTTTTCCATAAAGTTATGTTTTTAGTCCATTGAGGATCCTCAGTTAGAGTGGCTGCTACAAGGAAGAGGAGGTCAGCCTATTGTCCAAAGAACCTGAGGGCAAGACAAGAAGCAATAGGTGGACACTAATCAAGGAGAGAATCAGCCTAGAACTCAGGAGAAATTTCTTGACAATTAAAACAATCAATCAGTGTAATGACTTGTCTCCATAAGTTATAGGTTCTCCAACACTGGAGGTTTTTAAGAAGAGATTGGACAGCTATTTGTCTGAAATGGTATATGGGGTTTCCTACTTAAACAGGGGCTGGACTAGAAGACCTCCAAGGTTCCTTGCAATTCTGTTACTCTGTCTTTGAAATGACATCTGAGATGTCAAAGGTTTTAAGGCAATGTCTCCTTTTTGTGTCAATACAGTGAATTTTGAGATAGCTTTTTAAGTTATTGCTTTTCATTCGGGGGTAGGACTAGAAGACGTCCAAGGTCCCTTCCAATTCTCTTGTTCTGTTAAATTTTAATTATCAAGGAATGTGAAACTATCCTGGGCAGAGCAAGCAGCAGATCCAAAAAAAAAATGTTTTTCATGTAGGGAGAAGATTGCATGAAATGTCCTTTCTGTCAATTTGCTTCCAGATTGTCAAGAGACCCAGGTCCTTAAAAGAAGCCCCACAATTCTTAGCCTCAGGCCTAATCTTCTCCCCTCCCCATAAAAAATCCTAAAAGAGGGAGGGGGGAAACCCACACACATTTGGTTGAAACCTGTCCCTGCAAACTAATGTATTCACTATTTTTAGAACATTTGCATCCTTTTCTGAATGTGTTTGATACTCCTTCTGAAATCACAGAAAGGAAATGAAAACTTAGCTGGCCTTTGTAAAGATGGTTTCAAGCCCAAGGACACAATTATTGGTTTATAACTGCCATACCCATATTCAAATTGTACCTGGTGTGAACCGCCAAAGAAATACAGGACCACTGTATTGTCCCAATTTTTTTTTTCAAAAGGCAACTAGACTTTCTTGTTTTTTCCCGCAAGATGTTTCACTTTACATCCAAGAAGCTTAGTTAGTTCTGGCTGGTGAAGAACTGAAGAAGCTTCTTGGCTAAGAAGCTAAACATCTTCAAGGAAAAACTGAGAAAGTCCAATTACCTTTTGGGGGAAAAAAGCACCATTGGGACAATGGAGAGCCTTGGTGGTGCAGGCTGTTAAACGCCTAGCCCTTAGTTCCAGCTGCCTGCAATTAGTGCAGGCTCAAATCCCACCAGGCTCAAGGTTGACTCAGCCTTCCATCCTCTCGGGGTAGGTAAATTGAGGACCCAAGATTGTTGGGGGCAATAAGCTAACTTTGTAAAAAGCTGGGGGGCAAAAAGCCCTAGTAATAAGCAGGCATATACAATGGAATGAAGGCTATTGCTGAGCACATTGGGTTGTGCTCCAAAAATTGTAAGCCGCCCTGAGTCTCCGGAGAAGGGTGGCATATAAATATGAATTTAAAAAAAACCATGACCTGGATGGCTGAGAATCTCCATAGATATTGAGCATGGTATTGGTTTCATGTAAAATTCACAGAAAATGTTGAGAAAAAATAATGATGTTATGTTTATAAGTCAATCCTATGATAGACTTATTGTTTAGAGGATCTTGTTAATCTGTCTATATATTTAAATTGTACAAAGATGCTGAGCCTAGCTTTGTTCTTCAAACCAAATCTTTTATTGTACAAGCAGCTTAATTCAAATAAAGTTACAGAAAGACTTTTACCAGTTTCTTGTGCCTTCTTTAAGTTTCTCTTCTCTCAGGTCTTACTTGGTTTCTATGTCTACCTATGTAGTTAGGTTTTCTCAATCCTTTAGGCTAAGGATAAACCCTAAAGAAACTTAGACCTCTTTAAAGAACTTGAACTGTTTCAAGGCTTTTCCCTCTCTCTGTCTCCTTCTGGTCTCCCCTTTAGACCTCTAATCTTTGTTTAGGCCTCTGACCTCTGTTTAGGCCTCTGACCTTTGTTTAGGCCTCTGACCTCTGTTTAGGCCTCTAACCTTTGTTTAGGCCTCTGTTTAGGCCTCTGACCTCTGTTTATGTTAAGTTTGCATGAAGAGTCAGACGCGGAGTGCTTCAGCTTAAGAGTTTATTAGTGACTTCAGCTCAGAATGGACCCGTTTGACTTTGCTGAGGCTGCTACTTACAGCCAGCAGCCGCAGCTGACAGCCAATCAGAGTGCAGGGTTTTCCCACACTTTTTAAACCAATCATTTCCAACATTTTACAAGAACAATTCAAACTAAACCAATGATTTCAAACCTGCATACATAACACCCCTCCCCACTAGGTTTAGTCCATTCTCAAACCCCTTTAATCTACTGTATTCTTTTAAATAGGTGGGGTTCTTACATGAATGTTGAGACCTACGTGGTTCAGATGTTTTAAGGTTTTCACCTTGTGAAGGAGGAAATGTGTCTGTTGACATTTCCTTACTTGGACTTTTAGAAATGGTAGAACCTGTTAGGTTACTACACCCTGGTTTCTCCTCCCAATCCATCTCCAACCCAATGTCAGCACCCAAGTCAGGTAGTGATGTGCAATCTTCCATTTGTAACAATGGTTGTTGGCACTGTGACAGGTTTTGGGATGGTTCCTGTCGTGTTAGCTCGTTACACATGGGGTTGATTCTTGCTTGCTGATTATTCTCATAATCCTCCCCTTCCCCCCTAGAAGAGGCAGTAGGTATGGGAACCAAAGAGGAGCAGTGGTGATGCTCCTGAGGTAATCTGGATCTTAACTGATCAATGTGCCTGCTCCAGAGGACACCATCCTCCGTTTGTACCCTGTAAGACCTGGGGCCTGTGATTTGGGTAATCTCAGCAGGAATCCATGAAGGTTCACCCATAAGGTTCTTAGCATAAACAGAATCACCCACAGTGAAGGTGCGAACTTTGCTAGTGGAATCTAATGGTGCGTTGGGTGCATAAGTGGGATGAAGGCGGTCAAGGGAAGACCTGAGTTTCCTACCCATCAACAATTCAGCTGGTGTTAAGTTAGTTGATGGGCTGGGAGTGATATGCTGGACATTGAGTAGTGTTTCAACTTTCTCAGTGATGTCCCCTGGACCCAATTGCTGAAGTTTTTCCTTGGTAAATCGTACCATACTTTCAGCCCGGCCGTTAGCCGAAGGATGCCCAGGGGCTGTCAGGGCATGTCTGATACCCTGGCGTGCTAGATATGATTCAAAAAGGTTGGATGTAAATTGAGGACCATTGTCAGAAACAAGGACATCAGGTAACCCATGAGTTACAAAAAGCTTTTTAAGCTGTTTGATGACAGCTTCAGCCATGGTGGATGTCATAGGGATAACCTCTAGCCATTTGGAATATGCATCTACTATAATAAGGAAAGTGTGCCCTCTGGTAGGGCCAGCAAAATCAATGTGAATCCTGGACCATGGGCCCCTAGGACATTCCCATTCCTGTGGGGGGGCGAGAGGTGGGGCAGGCCTGACTACCTAACAGTTGGGACAAGATGCAACGCAGTTTTCAACCATTTTGTCAATACCTGGCCACCATACATAACTCCTGGCCAATCCCTTCATTCTGACAATTCCCGGATGACCCTCATGTAACATTTCCAAAACCTCTTTTTGTAGTTTTGCAGGAATAACCACCCTGTTACCCCATAAAATACATCCTCTTAATACAGATAATTCAGTTTGCCTGGATTTAAAAGGTTGGGCAAGTTGAGGTAGGTCTTGAAGTGGCCAACCTTTCTTAATCCAGCCCATAACAGGAGCCAACAAGGTGTCTTTGGCAGTCTCTCTGGCAATTTCAGCAGCATGTACTGGAAGCTTAGCAACAGTTTCAAGGAAAAAGGTGTGAGTCTCAGGAACAGGGTCCTCAGTGTGTGAAGGAAGTGGGCAGCGACTCAAAGCATCTGCGTGCCCAATGTCTTTTCCAGGTCTGTGGATGAGTTTGTATGAATAGGCAGCAAGAAAGTCAGTCCATCTCAGCATTCTGGGTGACAGGATTGTGGGCGTTGGTTTGTCCCCTGCCACAATGCCTAAAAGAAGTTTGTGATCTGTGACAATAGTAAATGTTCTCCCATATAGATACTCATGGAATTTCTTGACAGCTGCTACAATTGCCAAAGCTTCCTTGTCCAGTTGGCTGTAGTTCCTCTCTGCTTTAGACAAAGTGTGAGAGTAAAATGCAATAGGGGCTTCCCTTCCGCTGGGAAGCCTGTGGCTCAACACCCCCCCACACTCCAAAAGGGGATGCATCACAAGTCAGTACAACTGGCAAGTTCTCAGAGAACTGTATCAGTACAGCATCAGACATGATTTGTCTCTTAATGTTGTTAAATGCAGCTTGTTCCTTCCTGCCCCAGACCCATGCTGATTTTTTTGTCCAGCAACCTATGTAGGAGTTCTGCAATGGTTGCCTTCTGAGGTAGAAACATATGATAGAAGTTAATGAGTCCCAAAAAAGCTTGCAAATCTGTTTTGCATTTTGGCCTGGGGGCTTCTTTGATTGCCTGAATTTTTGCCTTTGTGGGGTGGATGCCATGTTTATCAATCATGTAACCCAAGAATTCCACTTTATCTGTTCTAAGTATGCATTTTTCTTCTTTGACTTTTAACCCCGCTTTTTTGAATCTGGTTAAGACTTCTCCGAGTATCTCATGTAAGAGTGTCATTTTCAGCAGAAATTAAGATGTCATCAAAATAGGGCACCACCCCTGGCAACCCTTGTAACATTCTTTCCATAAGGCTTTGGAAGATGCCTGGTGCCACACTTACTCCAAATTGCAATCTTTTGCATTTGAAAGCACCTCTATGGGTCACAATGGTTTGGGCTTCTGCAGTGGCATCATCAACTGTTAACTGTTGATATGCCTGTGCCAGGTCCAATTTGGCAAAAACTGTGCCCCCTCCAAGAGAATGTAGTAAATGATGCACTACTGGAACTGGATATGCTCTGTTGTAGCGCATGGTTCAATGTCCCCTTGTAGTCTCCACAGATTCTCACAGACCCGTCTCCCACTTATGGGTGTCTCCCACTTGGAGTGGTCAGTGGGCTCTAAAACCCCCTGGGCTATTAGTTTATCTAATTGTGCATCAATTTTTTCCTTTGAGGCAAATGGAACCTTCTAGGTTTTAAACGGATTGGTTGTACCTTGGGATCTAGGTTAAAGGAAATAGGGGTCCCCAAATACTTGTCTAATCCGTTGCTGAAGACCTCTGGAAACTCAGACTTCAAGGCCTCTTCCCACTCAGAGTTGCTCACATGATTGATGCCAGTCACCTCGATGCCCAGCGGGTTGAACCATTCAAGGCCCAGCAGACTTGGGCGATCCTTGTCCACGATGGTCAGTGGCAGGCGCTTGGTGTGGCCCTTGAATTTCACGTTGAATTCTCTTGTTCCAACTACTGGAATCTTGTTCCCTTGGTAGTCTTTAAGAGTCAATGCTTGCTTCTTGAAGTGATTCTTTAGGAAGTAGTCTGTGGATAGTGTCCCATGACACCATAGATAGGTATGAGCCTGAGTCCACTTCCATTTGGCAAGGCCTTCCTTCAATCAGTACCTTGACATGCACTTTTCTGTTTTTTAAAAGTGATGAATGACCAATAGTTACTGTTTGATGAGTTTCATTCTTCTCCTTTGCTTCTGTGCTATGCCTCATTTTCTCACTGAGGTTGTTAGGCTTGAATTCTTTGTCTTTGTTTGTGGAAAACTTCCTTCTGTTGGGTGGAGTTCTGGATGATTCGTAGACTCTTGCTAGGTGTCCTCTCTTTTCACAAAGGAGGCAAATGGTGTCTAGAAACTTGCATTCAGTGCGGTGGCTTCCCCACAACCTCTGCAGTAGAAATCTTGCCTCTTTCTTCCCAGGTCTTTCTTTCCTCTCCATTCTGAGTCTGTAAATTCCTTCCTCCACCTCACTGCAATCTGACTCAGAATCTAGTTCCTCACAATGATTTGTGGAGTTTTCCCCATCAGAATGGCCGTGGCCCTGTTTAACTTTTTCATGGCTGCTGCTGAGGACTTGGTAGCTTCTGCTGAAGAGGCTTCTTCTATTGCTTCTTTCAACGTGATCTTAGGTTTCATTAACAACTTGCTCTGTAACACCTTGTCTTTAAGGCCTAAAATGAAACGATCACGCATGACCTCCTCTAAACTGTTGAATTCGCACACACCCCCAATGTCTCTTAAACTTGCCACAAGTCATTTATGCTTTCGTTTTCCCCCTGATCCCGATGGTAAAACTCATGTCTCTTAATGAGGCACAATACTTGTGGCGCGTAATGGGCTCTTAACAACCTTTCCAAATCAGGCCAGTCCATTACCTTCATGTCTGCAGCTCCCGCTAATGCCTTCGCCATCTTGAAAACCGACAGACCGCAATACATCAGAAAGGCCGCCCTCTTCTGCTTCTCGGAAATGTCGGTTAGGTCGTTTCCTTCCAGATACATTTGGAAGCGATCTGCATACGACTCCCAGTCTTCTGCCGTCGGATCGAATGGGGCTGGGGGGGTATTCAGTGCAGCCATCTCTCTCTCTTCTTGTCTTCCGTGTCATCTTCTCTTCAGGGGAATCCCACCTTCATCGCCAGTGTTAAGTTTGCATGAAGAGTCAGACGCGGAGTGCTTCAGCTTAAGAGTTTATTAGTGACTTCAGCTCAGAATGGACCCATTTGGCTTTGCTGTGGCTGTTACTTAGCAGCAGCTGTGACAGCCAATCAGAGTGCAGGGTTTTCCCGCACTTTTTAAACCAATCATTTCCAACATTTTACGAGAACAATTCAAACTAAACCAATGATTTCAAACCTGCATACATAACAGTTTAGGCCTCTGTTTAGGCCTTTCACCTCCCTTTAGGCGTCTGATCTCCCTCCCTCCTGAGGCCTCTCTCTCTGGGGTGAGATCTCTTTCTTCTTCTTCCTGAATTTAGACCTCTGTCTATCCCCACAGAGAACTGTTTAGGCCTCTGACCTCTGTTTAGGCCTCTGACCTCTGTTTAGGCCTCTAACCTCTGTTTAGGCCTCTGACATCCCCTTTAGGCCTCTGTTTAGGCCTCTAATCTCCCCTTTAGGCCTCTGTTTAGGCCTCTGACATCCCTCCCTCCTGAGGTAAAATGCCAGTTGGGCTGCCCCTTATATACCAAGGGACATGGCTTGTGATGCCACTCCAGGGCATCTGGTGTTACCCTGTGATTGGTGGATTTGGTTTGCCTCCAAATCCCCACAAGTTTGTAAACTGCATAGCAACACCAGAAAGTTCCACTTTCTGACAGAAACTCAAAAAAAAAGTTCAAGAAAGTGTAACCAAGTTAATTAGGGGGTCTAGAAGCTTAGGCTGGAGGAGAAATCAGATTTAGCTTGGGGTGGGGGAAAAGACAGCTGCATGGGGATCAGAAAACACCATTCCAATAAGACCATCCTTGGAATGTTATATCCAGTTTTGTCACCATATTCTAAAAAAGATATAGAGACTCTGGAAAGAGTGTGGAAAAGAACAACAAAGACGATTAGGAGCCTGGAGGCTAAAACATACGAAGAATGGCTGTAGGAATTGGGTATGTCCAATCTAGTATGTCCAATCTACAGAAGGATCTTGACAGACTTGGACATTGGGTGCTATCTAACAAAATGAAATTCAATAATGAAAAAAGTAAAGTTCCACATTTAGGCAAGAAAAACAATATCCACAGATACAGTATATATGTGGTACCTTGCTCAATAGTAGACTCAGAGTCCTAGTAGACAACCATTTAAATATGAGCCAGCAGTGTGCAGCAGCTGCCAAAAAAGTCAATACAGTTCTAGGCTGTATAAGCAGAGGGATAGAATCAAGATCATATAAAGTGTTAATACCACTATAAAGTGTTGGTAAGGCCACACTTGGAATACTGCATTTAGTTTTGGTTGTCACAATGTAAAAAGGATGTTGAGACTCTAGAAAGTGCAGAGAAGATGATGAGGGGCCTGGAGGCTAAAACATGTGAAGAATGGTTGCAGGAACTGGATATGTCTACTTTAATGAAAAGAAGGACTAGGGAAGACATGATAGCAGTGTCCTAGTATCTCAGGGGCTGCCACAAAGAAGAGGGAGTCAAACTATTCTCCAAAGCACCTGAAGGCAGGACAAGAAGCAGTGGGTGGAAACTGATCAGGGAGAGAAGCAACTTAGAACTAAGGAGAAATTTCCTGACAGTTAGAACAATTAATCAGTGGAACAACGTTGCCTCCAGAAGTTGTGAATGTTCCAACACTGGAAGTTTTTAAAAAGATGTTGGATAACCCTTTGTCTGAAGTGGTGTAGGTTTTCCTGCCTAGGCAGGGGGTTGGACTAGAAGACCTCCAAGATCCCTTCCAACTCTGTTATTCTGTTATCAGAAGGGAAGCAAGTCAACAGCTGGCCTCTCTTATTCCAGAGTTCAGGAGACAGAATAATGGATTTAATATGGGTAGTCCTCAACTTATAACCATTTGTTTAGTGACTGTTCAAAGTCACAAGAGCACTGGAAAAAGTGATTTATGGTCATTTTTCACACCTATCACTGTTACAGCATCCCTGATGTGATCAAAATTTGGCCGCTTGGCAAGTGGTTCATATTGCATTGCCTGAGGACATATAATCTCTTGTAACTTTCTGACAAAGTCCATGGGGAAAGCCAGATGCAATTTACAACCGTGTTACTGACTTAACAACTGCAGCAATTCACTTAGCAAGTGTAGCAAGAAGGGTGGGGCAAAAGTCACTTCACAACTGTCTCACTTAGCAAAAAAAAATGTTGGGCTTAATTGTGGGACTACCTGCAGAAGGCAGATTTCAAGTGAATGCTTAAAAAAACCACCTTCCGAACAGAGCAGTCTGCTAGTGGTACCTAAAGAGGTGATAGGCTTCCCTTCATTGGAGGTCAATTAGAATAGAGCTGGACTTTAGAGTTCTTCTAGTCAATCCCCCTGCTCAAGGAGTTGACCCTATACAATGAGACAAGTGGCTGGCTAGTCTCTTCTTAAAAACTTCCAGTGATGAAGCACCCACAATGTTTGAAGGCAAGCTGTTCCACTGGTTGATTGTCCTTACTGTCAGGAAGTTTCTCCTTAATTCCAGGTTGCTTCTCCCTTTGATTACTCTCCATCCATTGTTTCTTGTCTTTCCTTCTGGTCTTTGGAAAATAGGTTGACCCCCTCTTCTTTGTGGCAGTCCCTCAAATACTGGAATACCGCTATTATGTCACCCCTAGTCGTTTTCTCCAGACTAGCCATAACCAATTCTGCAACCATTCTTCATATATTTTAGTTTTTCTTCTCTGCATTTTTTTGAAAGTCTCAACATCTTTTTTGTAATGCGGTGACCAAAACTGGATGCAGTAGTCCAGATGTGGTGCACTAAGGTTTTATAAAGCAGTTCTAATACTTCGCATGATTTGATTTTGTTTCTGCAGCCAAGGATTGCATAAGATCTTCAGATAAAAGCCAGACAATCACTTCTCTGAGATGGTTGAAAATAGATTCTTGCCCTAAGCAGAGATTGCACTCAATAGCTTTCCAGTTCTGACTGTATTGATAGAAGACAATATTTCTAGCTCAGGGTTGAATTGTGGGCTCCTTGGTGCTGCAAGAAGGCAACCCAGTTCAGAGAGTATCAAGGACCCCATAATTCTAACTGTTTTGTCCAAGTTCTGATTCACACACTTAGTATGCATGTATATGAGTAATTTTTTAAGCTACATGCACAATTCATTTTGAATTCAATATGATTTCAAGTTTGGTTGGTTTCAGTTCTCTCCTAGAGTTCTGAAGAAACATTTCTTTCCATACCCCGCAAAATGATTTTTTGACCACAAGGGGGAAGAAGCTAAAATGTAGTTCGGAATGTTCAGACCTTGATTTGGTTTTATGTGGGTCTCAAGCTTGTTTCCCCTATGGAAAAATATGTTAATTTGTAAACTCAACCCCATCTTCCATTAGCAGACTCTGTGTCAGGGTTCCGATGATTGCCCTAATTAAATCATGAGCCTCGAACCAAGCTTCAAAACAATTCAAAAGATTTATTAGGAGCAACATGTCCAGCACTAACCCATATGAAACCAACTCTGAGAGACATAATTTACTATCACCTATGAACCTGTTTCCCCCCCAACCCCCAGGTGTGTCATAAATCAGATTCTCCAATGAAGCACATTCACTGGCTGGGTGTATGAATCACACTCTCCAATGAAAGATTTTCAGGGGCAGAAGATCCAGTAGCCTAGGCTACAATCTCCACAAGGTAAGTGTGGAATGTGCTTCTGGCCTTCATCTGTCACACTGCTCCGTCACGCCTTTCCCTTCTTCCTTCTTATAGCAACTCAGTAACAGGCATAGGAATGATTTATGAGTTTATTTATTTATTTTATTTATTAATGGGACTTATATGCCGCCCCATCTCCGAAGACTCGGGGCAGCTCACAAATAAAAACAACAACAACAATAAATAATTTAAAACAGATTAAACTAAATAAGCCCCATTACAATTACAAATTGATGCTCAGCAGTTATCTGCTTAATTTTTAGCTTCCTCTCAACAAGTTTGGTAGCTTTAGGTGAGTCAGAGCAAGTGGTTTTTGAGAAATCTGAGTGTTGGGATAGAGACGAGAAGTCAGAAATAGTTGCACTTTAGGAGAACTGAAGAAGCTTCTTGCATGAGAAGAAGAACATCTTCAAGGAAAAACAAGAAAGTCCAGTTGTCTTTTGAAAAAGCATCTTTGGGACAACAATGACTTGAATGACTGGGAATTTCCATAGACATTAAGGACTATCAAGATTTCCCAAGATTAATCCATAGTGACAGCAAAAATTTTCTCTAGTAGAGGTTGCATCTGATAAGTGGGGCAAGGCAGTTTATGGTCTGGATCTTCTCTTTAAAATTCTTTATAGAATTTATGTTACAATTCCTATTAAAATGTGTGGGGGACACACAAAAAGTCAAAAAACTATGTTCTCTCTCAAGGAGCAAAGGTCAACTGAGAGATAATGATGCTTCTTGGATGAGAAGAGAAACATCTTCAAAGAAAATCAGAAAGTCCAGTTGCCTCTTGAAAAAGCACCTTTGGGTCATCTAACGAGGGTCTAGCTCTAATGAAATACATTTAATTATAAGTAAATGTATTTAATTCTGATCCATTTACAAAAAGGGGCTATGGGCTGCTGGACATTTTGAGTTTTAGACTGGCCTCAGACATGAAAGCCTAGTTGGGTGACTTTAGGCCAATCATTCTCTCTCAGCCCAACCTGCCTCACAGGGTTGTTGTTGTGGATAAAACAGGAGGAGAAAGGAGTATTATGTATGTTCACCCCCTTGACTTACTTATAAAGAAATAAAGGCAGGATTTTTAAAAATCTCATAAATTTTAGGTTTGACAGTAGTAACATGTGCCTAACACTCTTCTTCACAACTGCTGATCACTCAATGTTTTGGTCAATAATTTTCAGTGTTAATACCATTTTATAATGCCTTGGTAAGAACACATTTGGAATATAGCATCCAGTTTTGGTCATCACTATGTAAAAAAAAAAGATGTGGATACTCTAGAAAGAGTGCAGAGAAGAGCAACAAAGATGATTAGGGGACTGGAGGCTAAAACATATGAAGAACAATCTAGTTTAATGAAAGGAAGGACTAGGGGTGACATAATAGCAGTCTTCCAATATTTGAGGGGCTGCCACAAAGAAGAGGGGGTCAACCTATTCTCTAAAGCACCTGAAGGCAGGACAAGAAGCAATGGATAGAAACTCATCAAAGAGAACACCAACCTAGCATTAAGGAGAAATTTCCTGAAAGTTAGAACAATTAATCAGTGGAACAACTTACCTTCAGAAGTTGTGGATTCTGTAACACTGGCTAAGCCTCCAGTTAGAGCATCCATAACTTCTAGAGGCAAGTTGTCCCACTGATTAATTGTTCTAACTCTCAGGAAATTTCTCCTTGGAGACTGGACAACCGAAATGGTTTAGGGTTTCCTGCTTGAGTTTGTCCGAAATGGTTTAGGGTTTCCTGCTTGAGTAGGGGGTTGGACTAGAGAACCTCCAAGGTCTCTTCCAACTCTGTGATTCTGAACTACAATGAGTACCAACTCCTCCAGCAATAACTTAAGCAAAAATGATTAAAGGGTTTATTTTTCTAGGTTAGAAATCACATAAGACCCCCAAAAATGTGATTTTTAATTTATGAATTGGGCAACCTAGTGTGTTTGAATGAACAATGGATTCATTTGTGGGTCAGTTAGGTTGCAAATTCATACAGAGCTGTTGGGTTCCAGGCCCAAGTTTTGGTAAATGTAAGCAATTTGTTAAATCATGGTTGTGTTAGTGGAGGCTGGCACATTGTGTGCCTTTTTTTTTCATGCTCAGAATAGAAGAAACGGCTGGTGTTTTTCACCATACAGGAAACGAAGCAGAATTAGCCCCTCTTTTGGTAACACTGAGTAATTGCTCGAAAGACCCAGCTGTCAGTTTAAGAAAAAAAAACTTCTGGATTAACCCACCTTCCTATATGCAAGTGAAACTAGAGGTGGGAGATTCATCTCTCCTTTTCACCCACATAGCTCTAATGGCTGAAAAACTCAACTGAAACTTGTCAGTTGGGTAGATCTGAGCAAGATCTACCTTCTGGTTCCACAGTAGCATGGTGGATCACCAAGCTAGAAAAGTTGGAAATGAATGAGGTTGAAGGCTAAGGTTACCCACAACTTTTTACTGAACACAGCTTCTGGTGGCAAGCAGTTCCACGGGTTAATTGTCCTCCCTGTTAGGAAGTTTAATTCCAGGTTGCTTCTCTCCTTGATTAGATTCCATTCATTGTTTCTTGTCCTGCTCTCTGGTTCAGATATTTCCAATCATTCCAATATAGTTAGGCACTGTTGTCCTTGGTTTCCCAGTCTACACCACAGCTCAGGAATTTCTTAGGGGGTCTCGCACTGAGTGCTAACCATGTCCAAGCTATTTGTTCCCCAAATTCAGTCAAGGCCAGCTGGATGCAATCTCCAAACCTATCAGACAACAGTTAATCATTTCATTTCTGCATTCTCAACTTGATGGGACAACTTAGACTAAATGGACAACCATTTGTCTGAAGTGGTATGAGGTCTCCTGCTTGAGCAGGGGGTTGGACTAGAAGACCTCTAAGGTCCCTTCCAACTCTGTTATTCAGTTATTCTGCTAAAGTTCAGCAGGGGGATCTGATAATCGACAAACCAAGTCAAGATTCCAAGTGTTGGAAGCAGACTTATTTTTAAATAAGTTGGATTTATTTCATGTAGCAGTCTGACTCAATATTATTACAACAGGAACCATCAGAAAAGGTTTGATTTTGGCTTATTTAAGTGGAGAATAAAAAGTGAAGGCATCTGGCAGGCTGCTCAACATTAGTAGGGTGTTCAAATATTTTTATCCCCATAAAAATTGCCTAAATTCCAAAGGCCACAGGATGTAGTAAGCCAGACAACAATCTTTGAATAGATCTTGGATTTCTTTACCTTTGAAAGAGATCTGATGCACACTGGATTCACACATGCCAATGTTACTCAGCCTGGCAATTTCCAGATGTTCAGACTTTCAACTCCCAGAATTCCCCAGCCATTGCTGGGAATACTAGATTACTGATTTATTGTTTAGTCTAATTGATTGATAGTGATTTACTACTGTATCACTTATTATCTAATTGATTGGTTGGTTGTCTAATACAACTATAGATTAGTTTAATTGATCAGAGTAACCTTAATTACTGATTTGTTCTCCAACTGATTGATTACCAACCTCTATTATGTGTATGCATGTTGATTAGTTCTCAGTGGAGCAAAATTTGGCAATGTTAGCCTAGGACCTGAGCAGTGCTCAGAGCAGAACAAAAGCATGATTGGAAAGGATATTATCTCTAAGCAGATAAAAGTTGTCTTCCTCCCACTGCAGACTACAGTTGGGTTCACACAAGATGTGAAGCCATGCTAAACAGAACCCATATTGCATAATGTGTGAATCCAGCCAATTGGCAGTTATTCAACCATCGTTAAGCAAAGCATAAGTGGAGATTTGTAGCTTGGGTTTGCCTGTAATTGACTATCATTCCTCCTTTTCTAAGATAAGCAAAGTTGTCTTCACCAAGAGTTGCTAAAAGTCTTTGTAGAAAACTTTGGTCTAGTCTTAGAAGTCTAGTCTAGTGAAGAGAAGGGCCAGGGGACACAAGATAGCAATGTTCCAATATTTGAGGGGCTGCCACAGAGAGGAAGGGGTCAACCTATTTTCCAAAGCACCTGAAAACCAGACAAAGAATAATGGATGGAAATTGAACAAGAAGAGATTCAACTTGGAAATAAGGAGAAATTTTCTGACAGTGAAAACAATCAACCAATGGAACTGCTTACCCCAATATGTTGTGGGAGCTTCATCACTGGAGGCTTTCAAGAAGAAATTAGACTGCCATTTGTCAGAAATGGTGTAGGGTCTCCTGCTTGGGCAGCGGGTTTGGTCTAGATGACCTACAAGGTCCCTTCCAACTTTGTTAATCTGTTAGAAGAACTCTGATTGCTCTATCAGCAGAGGTGGGCTGCACATAATGTAACAACTGGTTTGCCTAGTGCAGAACCAAAAATGTGAGCATGCGTGCGCACTCCCGCTTTGCGTGCCATCTTCACTTGCACACGGCTGCCAACACCCAGCGATTTCATGCATGCAGCAGCCATGGTGAGTAAAGCGAGCAAGGTCAAAAATCAGCAGGGCTGCATGGGTAGGGCGAGCAAGCCAGAGAGTGAGATATATAGAAAGGGATAGCACTGGGACAGGTGGGCAGGCCCAGCCAGTGGTCAGAACTACCAGTACAGGTGAACCGGTCCGAACCGGCAGCAGCCCACCATTGTCTTTCAGTACCATCATGTCTCAAAGCACAAGCCATTGCTTCTGGTTTTTAACTTAGTTTAACTTAGTTTAACTTAGTTAAATCCTTTCCTCTCCATCACCACCAGTGAATAGTTAGCCTCTTCCCCTTTAGTAACAAAATGAAAAATCATCACTCTAAAAATAATAAACGATATACAAAAGATGTGGAGACTCTGGAAAGAGAGCGGAGAAGAGCAACAAAGATGATGAAAGGGATGGAGGCTAAAACAGATGAAGAACGGTTGCAGGAACTGGGTTGGTAGTCTAATGAAAAGAAGAATTAGGGGTGACATGATAACGGCCTTCCAATATTTTAGGGGCTGCCACAAAAAAGAGGGAGTCAAGCTATTCTCCAAAGCACCTGAAAGCAGGACAAGAAGCAATGGGTGGAAACTAATCA
The DNA here is from genome assembly GCA_009733165.1 of Naja naja. Lineage (NCBI taxonomy): Eukaryota > Metazoa > Chordata > Lepidosauria > Squamata > Elapidae > Naja > Naja naja. The sequence continues at coordinate 146,640,079 of CM019155.1, forward strand.
AGGAGAGAAGCAACCTAGAACTAAGGAGAAATTTCCTGGCAGTGAAAACAATTAATCAGTGAAATGGTTTGCCTTCAGAATTTGTGGGTGCTCCATTGCTGGAGGTTTTTAAGAAAAGAATGGAGAACCATTTGTCTGAAATGGTGTAAGGTTTCCTGCTTGACTAGAAGATTGAACTAGAAGACCTCCAAGGTTCCTTCCAATTCTGTCATTCTGATCTTTTTTTAAATCTATCTCCCTTTCTTCCTAAGCTATGTAAATTTTTCAGGCTTTTTTCCCCACTTCGAAGTTTGAAAAGCTCAAACTATTGTGGCTTTATTGCAAAGTATTCATTGTAAACTAAGAACTGCCAGTGGTTTTCAATTTATCAACAAAGTTGGAACTATTTTGAAATAAGCAGCATAAATTAATGTTTTTATGCCTCTTCTGCCAATTGATGGTTTCCAGGTTTTTTAAAAATTATTATTTACCACTAGAAATTGAGCTTCATCCATTTTTTCTGTTTAAACGTCACCCTTTGTTTCAAGGTTGAGTGACATCTGGTTACACAAGAATGGCAAACAGGATGTTTAACCTTACAGCTGCAGTTGATGTTACAAAAAGAAGAAGTGAAAACCAGCATGATAAAAACACAGGGCCCCTAATTTAGAGAAGTGGTCTGTCCAAAAAAAAAACCCAAAAACAAAGAATCAGACTGGGAACCAGAGTTAATCTTGGTTTGAGGTGTATTCCATAAAAACATGTTTTGAAAACACACAGTGTTGGCTTCAGTGAGAATCTAAGTGGATATTTTTCCCTGAGCATTTTTTGTCCTCTTCAAATAATCCTTGGGGATTTCAAATGTTTAAAGCACATCCATAAACCTTTTTCAAAAAAACAAAACTGAGTTTAAAACAGGTAACCTCACTATACATCTCCTGAAGTTCATCTTTGGGTTGATGGCCTCAGCCCTAAGACAATCAAAGCATTTATTTATTAAAGTTGTATTTTATATAAAGTTTTATTAATTTTCTACTATTACATTTAGTTGGTGTTTAATAAACATTGTGTTATCTGGGTTATTTTGTTTGCTTAACAATTATATTGCTTAACAATTATATTCCTAATCTTTATCCCTTTTTTCCAGCCATTGATAAAATAAATTCCATGTTTGGTAGTATTCTATATCTTCTTTCTGTTTAATCTTCAATGTAAGTCTGTCCATTTCTGCACAGTCCAATATCTTCTTAATTATCTCTTCATTTATTGGTGTTTCTTCATTTTTTCCAATGCTGCGCCAATACAATCCTCACTGCTGTTAATACATGAAATATTAAATATACACTTTGTTTATCACATTTTTCTGGTACTATACCTAATTTTAAAAGTTCAGGTTTAAGATCTACGTGTTTTCCTGACATCTTTTCTAGCTACATGTGTATTTTTGCCCAAAATATTTTTGCTTTAGCACAAGTCCACCACAGATGATAACATGTGACAGGTTTTTGGTTACATTTACAACATTTACTAGACATTTTTTTTGAACATTTTGGCTAACCTAGCAGGTGGTAAATACCATCTATAAAACATTTTATGTAAGTTTTCTTTATTAGAAGTTGCCAGTGTTAACTTATAATTTCTTTCCCATATATTTTGCCATTTCTCTGATTCTATACTATACCCAAAGGGGGTTTTTTTGCCCACTGTATCATTGTTTCTTTTACTTGTTCATCTTCCATTTTCAAATTTAATAGAAAGTTATATATTTGTCTGAAATGGTATAGGACCTCCAAGGTCCCTTCCAACTCTGTTATTCTGTTTTTCTGATATCTTTCTTAATGGAAAAAAAACAAATAACCCCTTCCAAATAATTGCAAAACAACCATTTATTCCTTCATAATTCTTTCAAAAAATATTTGCCAGCTTCTCTATTTTTTTTTCCTGGAAAAACATTTCCTACTGGCACCATAATCAGATTCTGAAAAATGTGAAAAGGCAACTTTCTAAAAAAAATAATAATTATGTTTGTAATTTAAAGGAGAAGTGACAGGAGAAGCAAAATGAAAATGATCTGGAATTGCTAATTGCCACTTTCCTGTGAATGGGAATGTTTTGGTGTTTGGAGAAACATTTCTGCCAGTTTTGCTCTTGAAATTGCATTGCTTCGATTTGCTTTGTGCCTGCTTCTTATTGTTCTTTCTTTGGGGTTCAAATATTTTGCAAGGGGTATTTCCAAAATTTGGAGTATTTGGATTTGAAAGGCTGATTTAATGGAAGTTCTGTTCATTTTAAGTCAATGACCTTGGAAAGCTTTCATATCCACAGGGATGAAGAATTATTTTAAATATTTGAAGAAATATCATCAAACCTTCCTGCCCAGTTTTTCGGGAGAAGAACAAAAAGAATTCTTTCTTTTAGATCTTTTTTTTAATCTCAATATTTTTTGTAAATAACTCAAGTAACAAACATATCTAATACTCCTTCCTCTTCCTATTTTCCCCCAGTAACAACTCTGTGAGGTGAGAAGAAAGAGTCTAAAGTTACTCTGCCAAATTTTATCGCTAAGGCAGAACTAGAACTCATAGTCTCCTGGTGATTGGCCAAAAATCACCAAGCTGGCTCCATGCCTAAGACAGAACTAGAACTCACAGACTCCTGGTGATAGGCCCGAAGTCACCCAGGCTGGCTTTTGTGGCTCAGGTGGGACTTGAACTCACAATCTCCCACTAGCCCAGAACCTAGAAAATTGGACTAACTCAGGGAATTATGATTGTTCATCCTAATTAAGAAGGCCAGAACACTTAACCAGGACAGATTAAACAAATCTACTGAGTGCATTCATTGATTAATTTTAATCAATGGATCATTCTTTTTGTAGTCTACAAGGTAATCCAAGTGTTTTAGCTAGCATATTGTATGAATCTGGAAAATATAGCATCATTCAGAAATAGATTTAAGTTTGCTGGGCAAATCCAGTCATTGATTTCCAGCTGGGGAAGATTGGCATTTAGACAAGATAAAAAGTTGGACACTGCTGGAAACCTAACAAGAGGGTGGCTTTGATGTGTCACAGAATAAGGTGGTGGAAAGGATGCTATTTTAAGTTGATGATACATTTCTTTTTAATTCTCAGCTCCCTGGGGTGAGAAAAAAAGAACTCACCCTGGGACTTCCACCAAACAAAAATAGTTAGCTGGATAGTATATTCAAAATTAATTCTCTGTACTGTGTAGACTGAAGTCTACCCACTTCAACCCATGACGTTATTGTAGTGATATTCTCCATGTTGATGAGTAAAGACACACTGTAGTGGAATGTAGTCTGGATTCCCAGGAGAGAGGGCCTCCTTTCAAGAGGGCAAAGAGGCAGCAAAGCTTGGAAAGTTTATGGACAGGAAGATAGCTAAACCGGCTCTTTTCAAGTTATTCCCAGAGTATGTGTATATTTAGGCAAACAGAATGAGAGGGCTGAAAGTTGACCTCAGGAGTCTTTATACCATCCCAGTCAAATGGTTGTCCATCTTTTCTTCAAAACCTCCAGTAATGGAGTTGCTTTAGTCTGGCAAGATCTAACTGAAGATCAAACTACTCAGGAGTAACTCCACATGTCATTCTTGGTTTGTGGGATCTGACACATAGCAGGAGGACCTTGTGAAGTTGATTGAGCTGAGAGAGGGCTGTTCAAAGTCCTGAGTGAGCTTCTATCATTAAAGATGGATTTGAACAATGTCTCCTTTCTCCTTGCCCAAACCCTTCACTACAGTACAACAGACACCACAAAAACTGTCTCCTAAAAAAGGCCCCAGTCCTATTGTTTTTTGACACAGATATTTGTTTTTTATATATAGATAAAGGTAAAGGTTCCCCTCACACATACATGCTAGTTGTTCCCAACTCTAGGAAGCATTGCTCATCTCTGTTACAATCTCTGTCTCCATCGTCATGTGGCCGGCATGACATCGAAGGCGCACAGAACACTGTTACCTTCCCACCAAAGTAGTCCCTATTTTCTACTTGCATTTTTTATGTGCTAGGTTGGTAGAAGCTGGGACAAGTAACAGGAGCTCACCCCATTACATGGCGCTAGGGATTCGAACCACTGAACCGCCAGCCTTTCAATCAACAAGCTCAGCATCTTAGCCACTGAGCCACCTCATCCCTTCTTTTTTTATATCCTGCCTTTATTATGTTTACAGATAACTCAAGCTGGTGAACCTATCCAACACACCTTCTTCCTCCTGTTTTTGCCACAACAACAACCCTTTGAGGTTGATTGGGCTGAGGGAAAGTGACTGGCTCAAAGTCACCCAGCCAGCTTTTGTGTCTCTAAGGTGAGGCTAGAACTCCCCATCTCCTGGTGATTGTCTCAAAGTCACCCAGCCCAGCTTTCATGCCTCAGCCTGGATTTGAATTCACAATCTCCCACTTTCAGCTTGGTGTCCTAACCACTAGACCAAACTGGCTCTCATAAAATTAACATTAAAATCTCATAAAATAAAAATCTAAATAAATATCACAGCACCCTACTATACCTACTTTTGAATAAGTACATTAAAGGCTGAAGGTGCCAAGGAGAAGTTAGATAAATATTCCACAGGAAAGAAGTCCTACTAGAAATAGTTTTCTATTGGCCCAGAAAAAGTGCAGATAAAAAATACTGCTGTTTTATTCATGAGTGAGTTTATTGTTTAATTCTTCATGAAGGCAATACATATTTTACCTCTGTTTACTTGAAAATAAGCCCACACCACAAACCTAGAGAGACTCACAACTGAATAGGAAAAAAGAACAATTTTTCAACTGTTGCCACAGCTTACTTTTGAGTAAGCATGTAGAAAGTGATGTGTGTAACTAATGCTCTTATTTTTGAAGTGCTTTTTTCAAATTGTCCACTTTGACTGTTATTCCTTCAAGAACAGAACATTAAAATATTTTCCAGAGAATAATAAACATGGTGAAATCAATAAGAGGTTGTTTTTTCACTTAGTTGGCTCTTCACAAAGATTATCCCTTCAGATCAGTATTTTTTTCAAACTTTATGAGGTATAAACTTCAACTCCCAGAATTCCTCAGCCAATATGCTGATTGGAGAATTCTGGGAGTTGAAGTCCATTCATCTTAATCAACCAGAATAGATCTGGAAGGGACCTTGGAGGTCTTCTAGTCCAACCCACTGCTCAAGAAGCACACTCTATACCATTTCAGATGAGTGGATGTCCAGTTTCTTCTTAACAACCTTCAGTGATGAAGCACCTACAACTTCTGAATGCAAGCTGTTCTATTGGTTAATTGTCCTCACAGTTAAGAGGTTTCTCCTTAATTCCAGGTTGCTTCTCTCCTTGATTAGTCTCCATCCATTGTTTCTTGTCTCTTTCAGGGCTTGAGATAGAATGCAAAATGGCTGTGTCTTGTGCTGTCAGAGGCACATTGAGATAATTAGGTGCATGTTTCTGATTCTGAAATCATAGAAAACCCTGAATGGATAGAATGCCCACCATTGCAGCCATGAGATGAGTAGCAAATAACTCATGGCAGCCATGTCAGGAACTGTTATGAAACATGATTTGGATCTCATGCAAGAAGCAACTTGTCCAAAATAATTTGCAGCCTCCATACACCTAGATTGAATGTATGTCAATCTATTGAAGGGGGTTATAATTCCTTTGGTCTTTTAGCAAGTATTTGTTTCATTCAGAAACTCAGCCTCTTTTGAGTGTCTCCATGCCCCAGTTCTCCCAAAGGTGTTTTTTCAAGAGGCAATTGGTCTTTCTTCATTTTTCTTTGAAGACATTTGCTTTTCACCCAAGAAACAAGTGTTTTTTTTTTTAGAAATCTGGGTGTTGGAATCCAGATCAGAAGTCAGAAATAGTTTCACTTAAGGAGAACTGAAGAAGCTTCTTGGATGAGAGGCAGAAAACCTTCAAGGAAAAACAAGAAAGTCCAGTTGCCTTTTGAAAAAGTAACCTTTGGAACAACCAAGACTTGAATGACTTGAGGGTCTCCATTAAGGTCTATCAAGGTTTCCCAAGATAGTTCCGTGGTGACAGCAAAGATTTTCTCCAGTGGAGGTTGCAACTGATAAGTGGTACAAGGTAATTTATGGTCTGGATCTGCTCCTTAGAATTCTTCATAGAATTTATGCTACAATTCCTATTAAAATGTATGGGGCTCATGATTTAATTAGTCAAATAACTATGCTCTCTCAAGGAAAAAAGTCAAACAACTATGGTCTCTCTCAAGGAGCAAAGGTCATCTGAGAGCCTGAGAAAGCTTCTTAGATGTGAAGAAAAACACCTTCAAGGAAAAACAAAGGAAGTCCAGTTGCCTCTCAAAAAAGCACCTGTCAGGATTCCAGCAATCGCCCTAATTAAATCATGACCCTCGAGCCAAGCTTCAAAAAACTTCAAAGAATTTATTAGGAGTGACATACTGGAATGACATGGATGAAGCCGATTCTGGCATACATAATTACAGTCACCTGTGACCTTGTTTTTCCCCCATCCCTCTGGGTGTGCCATAAATCAGTTTCTCCAATTAAGCACATACACGGGCTAGGTGTCATCCATCACATTCTCCAATTAAAGTTTTTCCCAAGCAAAAGCTCCAGTAACCTAGCTACAATCTTTTCTAAGATAAGGTTGGAATGTGATTCTAAGTTCATTTGTCGTATGCTTCTCCAGTCTGCTCCTCCCACCTTTCTTATGGCAACTTGGAAACAAGTATAGGAATGTTTTACAAGTTGACAGCACCTTTGGGACAACCATGACCTGGGTGAATGAGAATCTCCATAGATGTGGACCAGTTCCTTTCCAAAGAGTTCAGAGGAATGTAGAAATTTTACCAGGGACAGACTAGCTTTTCTCTCAATCCCCATCTTTTCTTCTCTGGGTTCAGATTGAGCATGTAACAAGATGGCAACGGACATCATAATAAGTTTCAATAGGAACGAAAAAGGAGGAGGACCCAGGCATTGCTCACAACTGGAAAAGAAGTAGGAGGAAGATGAAATGGCTTCTTGAGAAAAACACCTTGTTTTTCTGACAGCTATTCTCAGCACTTCTCAGTTTCAAGCCTGGATGATCTGAAACTATAATTAACCTAAGTGTGAAACTGCGAAGGGCAGAGTTGAGTTCAGGGTTGGGCACAGAGTCCAGCTGGGCAGGGTTTTTGGGTTGATTTGCATGGCAAGGTCACCCATGCACTACAGAACAACTGATGCTCAAAGCAGCAAGGCATTATGGGTACTACACTCAACTGAGTTCATGATAGTCCCTGTGATATGGCTGAAACATAAGTGACAACATTCATTAGTGTTCACCAACATGGAAGAAAATGTGTAATATTGATCCAAACCAGGAGATATTAAGGAGAAGGATGGTTCTGAGATAAATTTATTTTCAGAGCAGCTCTCCAATCAGGAGGATAATGGTTTAAGGTTAGATAATAGTGGGACTTACTAAAATAAGAATACACATTTTTATATAATAGAATAAAAGCAATAGCTAGATGGAAACATTAGAGTTTGAAAGATGATATTATTATGTGTGGTTAAATAATATGGTGAGTGGCATTAGAATGGAGCATTAAAAAATTGAACAACTAAATAATGAAAGATTATATCTCAATACAAACATGTGTATCAACACTAGGACTACTAATGGTGGCCTGACTAAAAGCTAGAAGAGGTAGAAATAAGAAATAGGGGGAATATTAATATGCACATTTTTATATGATAGAATAAAAGCAATAACTAGATGGAAGGATTAGAGGTTGAAAGATGTTATTACTATGTATGCTCAAACAATATTGTGATTGGCATCAGAATAGCACATTGAAACACTGAACAACTTTATAATGAAGGATTATATATTAAAATATTGTGTGTGTATTAACACTAGGACTATATAAGTTTGACTAATGTAACAAATACTATTAACATTATTATTGTTATTTGTATCAAGGAATGATACCCAGATGCCACACTGTTCATGTATTGATGTTGATGTATATTTAAAAATAAAATCACACACATACACCCCCACACACACACACACATTAAAGATAATGAGTTAAAAGCCCCATTATTAATTCCATCATCAATTCTTCAAAGGCCAACATGACATCAGGAAGAGATGTCACACTATACATAAGCAACAAGCATAAGCAAGAATGGACCAGCAATTACAAAATGCTTGACCTCGTTTGCTTCTTTCTAATGAAATGAATAAAACATCAACTAACTATGCATCCAAGACATTAGTTTTCTAAATGTTTGGCCAATCCATAAGAGCTAAGAAGGGCCAGGAAGGGTTAGTCACTGAGTAAGATACAGCAAGAAAATCCAGGACTGTGGATTAATAGTATAACAGAGTTAGAAGGGACCTTGGAGGTCTTCTAGTCCAGCCCCTGCTCAAGCAAGATACCCCATACCATTCCAGACAAGTTGAGGTCCAGTCTCTTCTTAAAAGCCACCAGTGATGGAGCACTCATGACTTCTGAAGGCAAGCTGTTCTCCCTGTCAGGAAATTTCTTCTTAGTTCTAGGTTGCTTCTCTCCTTGATTGCTTTTCATCCACTGCTTCTTGTCCTACCTTCTGGTGCTTTGGAAAATAGGTTGATCCCCTTCTTTGTGGGATCTTCTTCGTGACAGCCCCTCAAACATTGGAACACTGCCATCACATCTCCTTTAGTCCTTAAACTAGACATACTCAATTCCTGCAACCGTTCCTCATATCATTTAGCCTCCAGCCCCTCATCATCGTGGTTGCTCTTCTCTGCATTCTTTCTAGAGTCTCAACATCTTTTTTTTAATAGTGTGGTGACCAAAACTGGATGCAGTATTCTAAAGGTGGTCTTACTAAGGCTCTCTAAAGTGGTACTGTAGGAATATGTCCATGAAATAGGTAATTGTAAATCACATCCATATTGTGGGTAAAAAAACCCAGCATAGATAGATTCATGATGATATCAGTTCACCTTGAAGGAACTTTTAAAAGTCAAGGGTAGAAAATCAAGAGTGGTCCACATTTAGAAGGACCACTGTTTCCATAATCTCTGAACATGCTATGTGAGATGGATGAGAATTAAAGACCAACAGTACCTAAGGGATTACAAATTCCCAATGTCTAGCTGGACCTTTCAAAAGCCTCCTTCCATTCTATCTTCTAGAACAGTGTTTCTCCATCTTGGCCACTTTAAGGCTTGTGGACTTCAACTCCCAAATTCTTCAGCCACCATACTGTGAAGTCCTTCACTTACAACTCCCAAATTCCCCAGCCAGCACACAACACAAGTTGAAGTTCACACACCTTAAAGTGGCCAAGGTTGAAGACACACTACTCCATAACAAATGCTGGTGTGCTTCACCTATCTTAGCAGAGTTAAAGAAGAGACATTGTCTTGTTTCCTCCATTTTCTCATGATAATTCCAGGTGGCATCAAAGCTGACCAAAACCTTACTTTGGCGTATATACTGAAGACATACCACACTTAAAACCTTCGTTAAAAATCCTGAGTATAGGACAATTTTTCCCACATTGTAGCTGATTCTATAACCAAAGTGACAAGCTATGGCAACTGAACTTCAGACAGCTTTCTGTGTTTGCAGAAAGCAGAGTTGGTATTTTACAATGATAGTATCTTGGCTACAAGTACATGTTCAGCAAAATCCTAATTAATTTCTGTTTTAAGTTCAGATGACACAAGAAGCCCCAAAATGTGATTAAAGAGACACCCATAACAGGGTTTAAAGCAAGGGTCTTCAAACTTGGCAAGTTTAAGACTTGTGGACTTCAACTCCCAGAATTCCTGAGCTAACATGACTGGAGGAGGAATTCTGGGAGTTGAAGTCCACAAGTCTTAAAGCTGCCAAGTTTGAAGACCCCTGGTTTAAAGTGACACCAAAAAGAATTCTTGAACTGTAATGTTAACTTAGTGTGTCTTGTAAAAACTGTCTCTTGGGCATAAAGAGATCAATCCTATTCATATTTTGGGGGGTGCCACCTCTCCATCCTGCCATATTCAACATAGGGCACTCTCACTGAATTTCGGCAAAAACAACTGCATGGACCGCTCCTTTTAGCCACCAGGTGTCAACATTGATTTGATTTGATGGACCACAACAATACCAACAACATGTTTCCATAGAGTTTATCTTTAAGTCAGGGCTTGTATTTAAGCTGCAAAAAAAATTCAGCCAGCCACTAGATGTCAGGAAAGGAAGAAATTAGATCTGAGGCATTTCTGACATCCAAATTATTGCATCTGTGCCTTTGTAAACATGGAGCAAGTTTTAGCTGGCAACATGTACAGTTTTTCTAAAAATGCTTCTGTCTCAACTGTGCCTACAAAATTGCCCTCAGAGTTTTTTTCTCTTCACACACTTCACTGACTGTCCCTGGGCATTTACCTCAGTGCTGAAAAATGGGAGACAGAAAGAAAAATGGGACAGAAATGGGGAGAAAACAGAGACTGGAGGAGGAGTCACAGGAGAGAGGAGAGAGAGATAGAGAAAGAGGAGGAAACATATCAAAAGGAGAGAGGAGGAGGAAGAGAGGAGAGAGAGGAGAAAGAGGAGAGGCAAGAGGAGAGAGGAGAGAGGAGAGGAAGAGAGGAAGGAGAGGAGAAAAAAGGAGAGAGGAAATATAGAAGAGAGGGGAAGAAAGAGAGAGAGGAAGAGAAATATAAAGAGAAGGAAAGAAGAGGGAGAGAAAGAGAGGAGAGGAAGAGAAGGATGAAGAGGAAAGAGGAACAGAGAAGAGGAGAGAGGACGGAGAGGAGAGAGAAGGAAGAGAGGAAGAGGGAGAGAAAGAGATCTCAGAGACCAAAAAGAGAGAAATGGCATCAAGGTAGAAAAAATATGAATATAAAACCATTTTGACTAAGTATTTTACCACTCTTTCCATTTTAAAAGGCCAGGAAGTCATATGTGTGAAAATCTGGTTGTTTGTTCGTTTGTGTTATTGTCTGACTCCCAGAGACTCCAAGCAATCCACAGATTAACAACTCACAGAATAATAAAATGATAAATGATAAAAACAACCGAAAGAGGGCACAAAGAGGGAAACAGCCAAAGCAAGCTCACTTCACCCAGAAGACTGATTTTAATTTCTGGACTGAAATTAATTTTAAATTCTGGACTAAAGTCACAAAAGGGCTGCATGAATATAAGGAACTGAGAAATATCTATGGTGAATAACAACCTAGTTTCTCAAGAAGGGTGCAGAGTCTCTCCTTTCCAGAAAGTTTGTCTAAATTTTGTGAGCCAAAGTTGTTTTGTTTTTCCTTTTAGTTATTTTTTTTTAATTACATTTATATGCTGCCCTTTTCTGAAGACTCAGGGCGGCTTACAATTTTTGGGATACAACCCAATGCGCTCAGCAATAGCCTTCATTCCATTGTATATGCCTGCTTATTACTAAGCAGCATTTTTACAAGGTCAGCTTATTGCCCCCAACAATCTTGGGTCCTCAATTTACCTACCCCGAGAGGATGGAAGGCTGAGTCAACCTTGAGCCTGGTGGGATTCGAGCCTGCACTAATTGCAGGCAGCTGGAACTTAAGTTATTGAAGTGTAAGGAGAAATCTGAAAGTAATATTTTGTCCACCTAGTGGACAAAACCTGAAAATAAACCTGCCATCAATGAATGTAATGATTGAATAAAAGAGGCGTGTGTGTGTGTGTGTGTGTGTGTACACACACGTGTATATAACTGCTCTGTGTGTGTGTGTGTGTGTGTGTGTGTGTGTGAAGGCAAGAAATTGTATTACACATAAACAAACATTAGTATTAATATTACAGTTGTTATTAGTATCATTATTACCAGTACTATCATTATTGCATATTATAAATAAATGATGTAAGAATTTTTGTATAAATAAGCAGTTTTTATTATTTTAGTCATGGTTGTTACTATTAATACTATTAATATTATTACCAGTTCATTAATATTTTGTATGAACAAATGATTCCAGACAATACACTGTTCATTTAAGCATTTATATATTTTAAAGAAGAAAAATGTATAAAATAATAATAAAAAAAATTGTTAGAGAGAGAGGGGAGAAGGGAAGGGAGGGAGGGAGAGAGAGATGATAAAAAGAGATAGGTAGATGAGAGATAGGTAGAAAGATAGATAGATAGATAGATAGATAGATAGATAGATAGATAGATAGATAGATAGATGGATGGATGGATGGATGGATGAATAGAATGATAGAGAGAGAGATAGAACCTGGATAGATAGATTCTGGAGAGAGAGAGAGAGAGGTGAGAGACTGAGAGAGAGAGAGAGAGAGAGAGAGGAGAGAGTGAGGGAAGAGAGAGAGAGAGGTGTAGATGAGGAAGCTCTAAGGAAGAGGTGGCCAATTAATTTTCCCAAAGGACCACATACAAGAAACTATGATTGTTGATCAAACCAATAGGTCTGTGAAAGTGTGTAGGTATGCACAAACATGTACATCTACATAAATTGAAATTGCCTTCAAAATAAAAGCAATGCAGTTGTATTGCATGCATATGACATTCACTTATTTACATTTGATTTCTAGTTTCCTATTGACCTCATGATGGCCGGACAGAGACAGCTAAAGGGCTGGATGCAGCTCGGTGTCCATAAATGCCCAGGTATGCTCTAAGGAGGCCAAGATAGGATTATGACAAATCAGCTTGATATGCCACCTGCAGGTGAAAGAACGAAAAACAGGTATTAGGTGATTGTAGAATCAGGTGGAGAAAAAAACTCAGCCAGTGAGGGATCATCCAACAGGTGCAGCAAGAGTGTTCTTCACCAGATCAGAAGCACCTTGCCTGATTATATCTGAATACTCCACGCTTCTAATATTTATGGTAGAAAGAATTAAATACCAGACCAAAATAGACCTTTCAAATAAAGCTGCTTTTTCTGCCACCTGCTGGATAAGAAAGCAAGAATTCACTCCACTTGAAAATTGGGGAAGGTTCCTGAAAAAAATCCTTAATCATTCTAGAGTTGCTTAACAGATTAACAGAGTTGGGAAGCACCTTGTAGGTCATCTAGTCCAACCCACCATCCAAGCAGGAGACCCTACACCATTTCTGACAGATGGCAGTCCAGTCTCTTCTTGAAAGCCTCCAGTGATGAAGCTCCCACAACTTCTGTAGACAATTTCTGTTCTATGGGTTGATGGCTCTCACTGTCAGAAAGTTTTCTCCTTATTTCCAGGTTGAATCTCTCCTTGTTCAGTTTCCATCCATTGTTCCTTGTCTGGCCTTCAGGTTCCTTGGAAAATAGCTTGACTCACAAACACACACACACACACTCAAATATTGGAAGACTGCTATCATGTCTCCCCTGGTCCTTCTCTTCACTAGATTAGCCATGCCTAGTTGGACAATCCGTGGGATTCAGCCTGGTGTTCAGGGTGAGAATCCTTGCTTGATGGTTTTCTAGACTCACTTTCATCATATTCAGTGAAAAGGAGATCAACATTTCTCTTAGGATTCCACCAAAATTTATTTTGGAGAGTTGAGAAGTAGAAGAATTCATCATTCCTTCTTTCCAAGATCAAGTGTGGTACTAATACCACTCTATAAAGCCTTAGTAAGGCCACACCTAGAGTACTGCATCCAGTTTTGGTCACCACATTATAAAAAAGATGTTGAGACTCTAGAAAAAGTAGGGAGAAGAGCAACCAGAAGGATGAGGGGACTGGAGGCTAAAACAAACAAAGAACAATTACAGGAACTGGGCATGGCTAGTCTAGTGAAGAGAAGGACCAGGGGACACAGGATAGCAGCCTTCCAATATTTGAGGGGCTGCCGCAGAGCGGAGCGGGTCAAGCTATTTTATAAAGCACCTGTAGGCCAGACAAGGAATAATGAATGGAAACTGAACAAGGAGAGATTTAACCTGGAAATAAGGAGCAACTTTCTGACAGTGAGAACAATCAACCAATGGAACAGAATTTGCCCTCGGAAGTTGTGGGGGCGCCATCACTTGAGACCTTCAAGAAGAGATTGGACTGCCATGTGTCAGAAATAGTATAGGGTCTCCTGCTTGGGCAGGGGGTTGGACTAGATGACCTACAAGGTCTCCCTTCCAACTCTGATTATCTGTTATCTGACCTTCCATGCTACCTTTTCTGAACATTATTGAGTTCCATTTTTAGCCTACTTGGTCAGAGTTAGGAGCTCTTGCCTTTCTCCAATAATAGCTTACCCTTCCCCCATTCTGAATTTTCTGCACCATTTCTGATCCTCTGCTCCCACCATGCGGCCATTGTGAACATTGCTGCATTTTAAAATCAAAAATACACTGAATCACAGAATTGAAAGGAACCTTGGAGGTCTTCTAGTCCAACCTCTCTCTACCATTCCAGCTGTCCAATCTCTTCTTCAAAACCTCCAGTGAGGGAGCACCCACAGCTTCTGAATCTCCACTGATTCCTTGTTCTCACTGTTAGGAAATATCTTCTTAATTCTAGGCTGGATCTATTCTCTGATAAGTTTCTATCCATTATTCCATAAAATCTAACAAGAACTCTTTGCACAGGCAAAAGTTCAGAGTTCAAGTTCAGGAACTTTTTGTGTGTGCTACGAATTCATCCCAGGAATCATATTGTGGTTTTTGACTCTGTGAGTCAAAGAACTTCTAATCTCAATATTCTACTATGAATTTTCCTTTGCTTGCCTCCATCAATTACTTCGTGCAAAAGCCTGACCTCAGTGATGGATCATCTCTTTTAAAAGCTGAGTTTCAACTTTATTTTTTTTATTCTTGTGTTCATCATTGATATGCTGAAGGCCAGACAAGGAATAAGGGATGGAAACTGAGCAAGGGGAGATTCGACCTGGAAATAAGGAGAAATTTTCTGACAATGAGAATAATCAACCAGTGGAACAGAAGTGGCCTTCAGAAGTTGTGGGAGCTTCATCACTGGAGGCTTTCAAGAAGAGATGGACTGCCATCTGTCAGAAATGGTGTAGCATCTCCTGCTTGGGCGGGGGTTAGATAAGATGACCTACAAAGTCCCTTCCAACTGTTAATCTGTTAATATCTGCTGAATATAACTCCTCATCGGCAACAGGAAGGGCATCCTGCCAGGAAACACTAAGCTCCGTTCAGTTGCCCAGACTCCACCCCACAAGGGATTATGGGAGATTCATCACTGGAGGCTTTCAAGAATAGGCTGGACTGCCATCTGTCAGAAAAGGTGTAGGATCTGCTTGGGGTTGGATTAGATGACCTACAAGGTCCCTTCCCACTCTGTTAATCTGTATCTGTGTTTGTTTGCCTTCAAGTCAATGTTGCCTAAGGCATGACAAGAACAGATAGTGTCCTGGTTTCTAGATCGGTACCTTAACCACTTCATTATGGCTGTCATGCCTCAGTGATATGGTCACTCTAAGTGGGCTAAAAAATCCAGAAGACCCCTAGACATTGAAGTCATCTTTGCTGACATCTTGTGGTCATCTGGATTTGTGCAGCTCAGGTATGTGAGCCAGTGGTGGGATTCAAAAAAATTTTACCACTGGTTCTGTGGGCGTGGCTTGGTGGGCATGGCATGGTTTGGTGGGTGTAGCTTGGTGGGCATGGCAGGGGAAGGATACTATAAAATCTCCATTCTCTCCCCTCTCCTGGGGGAAGGTTACCACCGTTTCTCCGAACTACTCAAAATTTCTGCTACCAATTCTCCAGAACTGGTCAGAAGCTGCTGAATACTCCACCTCTGATGTGAGCCACGATCAAAGATCATCAAGCAAGCAAACATTTCCATCTTCTGACATTTTGTCCCTTCTAAGCCTGTAGGGAGCATAGCAGTAGTGTCTCTGGAGGAAATAGAACTAGGTTACAACTTGCATATTTTTTTTATATTAAAAAAAATCAGTTTCAAATGGAATTACTAGGTGGACTCTACACACAATGGACATGAAATTATGTGTCTCCTAAAGGTCTTCCCTATCATTTTAGGAAGATCAACCCTATGGACCTCCAGAAATAAACTAAAAAATTAGCATCTGCATTGACACAGTCACTAAAAACTTCTCTTTTTCTGCTTCCTCTAATTTTGCTTCTGTGTATTCTTTTTTGATCCTTTCCTGCCATCATGTGGACATTGTCAATACAGCAGTCATTTAAAGGGAACTCAAGCCCTTTTAAAAATTTCTTAAAATTCATGAGTTGCTTCCACAAGAATGAATGAATGAATGAATTCTTTAATGGCCAAGTGTGATTAGACACATAAGGAATTTGTCTTGGTGCATATGCTCCAGTGTACATAAAAAGAAAAGATACATTAATCAAGAATCATAAGGTACAACTCTTAATATAGTCATAGGGTACAAATAAGCAATCAAAATGTGTTATTACCACACCTAGAGTCCTGCATCCAGTTTTGGTCACCACACTATAAAAAATATGTTGAGACTCTAGAAAAAGTGCATAGAAGAGCAACCAGGATGATGAGGGGACTGGAGGCTAAAATATATGAAGAACGGTTGCAGGAACCGGGCCTGGCTAGTCTAGTGGAGAGAAGGACCAGGGGAGACATGATAGCAGTGTTCCAGTATTTGAGGGGCTGCCACAGAGAGGAGGAAGGGGTCAAGCTATTTTCTAAAGCACCTGTAGGCCAGACAAGGAATAATGGATGGAAACTGAACAAGGAGAGATTCAACCTGGAAATAAGGAGAAACTTTCTGACAGTGAGAACAGTCAACCAATGGAACAGAATTTGCCTTCGGAAGTTGTAGGAGCTTCATCACTTGAGGTTTTCAAGAAGAGACTGGACTGCCATTTGTCAGAAATGGTGTAGGGTCTCTTTCTTGGGCGGGGGGTTGGACTAGATGACCTATAAGGTCCCTTCGAACTCTGATTATCTGTAAGTGCCATCAGCATATCGTGTATGGCCCAAAGTGTAACATGCTTGTTATTCTATGGATTATGTTTGCAGTCAGGGACTAATTATAAACCAAGCTAAAATAGTTTGCACCACAGAACTTCAGTATTACATGAAGGGAGTCTTAATTTTACATACTCATTGTTTTAAATTCTGTTCAACTTTCCTAATCCTTTGCTGCCCTCCTGTGGGGTATTTTTATTACTGCAGCTTCTTAAGGTCTGTGCTCCAACAGATGAAGTTTTCTGACAATTATTATGAAGGTCATATAATCCTGCTCATGGAGATTCTCAGTCATCCAGGTCATGGTTGTCCCAAAGTCCTTTTATAACAGGCAACTGGACTTTCTGTTGTTTATTTGAAGACGTTTTGCTTCTCATCCAAGAAACTTCATCAGGTCATCCAAGAAGTTTCTTCAGAGTTGAAGAAGCTGCTTGGATGAGAAGCAAAACATGTTCAAAGAAAAAACAGAAAGTCCAGTTGCCTCTTGAAAAAAAAGCACATTTGGGTCATATAATCTTATTTTAAACCTGCTTGCCTGCCTTCCCCACCCTCACTCCCTTCAGAGAGAGGGAGGAGAGAGGGAGGGAGAGAAAGAGAGAGAGAAGAGAGAGAGAAGATAAAACATAGATTATAAGAAATTAAAATAGATGCTATATAGATGACAGAAAATTTTATTTATTTATTTATTTATTTATTTATTTATTTATTTATTTATTTGGATTTATATGCCTCCCCATCTCCGGGGGGACTCGGAGTGGCTTACACAGAAATATATATACAATAAATACAAAATTTATCAAATTAACTTTAATCCAATTATAATAAAATCAAATTAAAATACCCCTAAATTAAAATTCCCAACCCTACTCAGTCCAGGCCAGCCTGTGCAAACAGCCAAGTCTTGAGATCATGGCAGAAGGAGCACAGGTCCAGGGCCAAACGCAGCTCCAGGGGTAACTGATCCAAGGGTGGCTGCCCCCACAGAGAAGAAAGCTCCTCCCCTGGGAACCGCCAACCAACACTGTCTGGCTTGACGGCACAGGAGGGCCTGCCTGTGGGAGTGTTCGGGCGATTGACTCGATGCTGGTAGGAGGCGCTCCTGCAAGTATCCCGGACCCGACCCATGTAGGCTTTATAGGTTAATACCAGCACCTTGAATCTACAGAGGGCAACTGGCAACCAATGAAGATCACGCAGGAGGGGTGTCACATGGA
>CM019155.1:146659147-146678077 GCA_009733165.1 Naja naja
CCTCCCCATCCAGATCCACACCATCACCAGGCACTGGGAAAGCACGGGGAGGGCATCACTGAGGTGGTGCATGGTGGAGATGTAAAGCTGGGTATCATCAGCATATTAATGTTACCTCACCCCGAAACCATGGATGATCTCACCCAGAGGCTTCATGTAGATGTTGAACAGGAGGGGAGAAAGCACCGACCCCTGAGGAACCCCACAAGTGAGGGGCCTTGGGGTCAATCTCTGCCCGCCTGTCACTATGACCTCCTGCATGTCCCGAGAGGAAGGAAGAGAACCACTGTAAAACGGTGCCTCCCACTCCCAACTCCTGAAGACGCCACAATAAGATACCATGGTCAATGGTATCGAAAGCCACTGAGAGGTCTAATAGGACTAGGACAAAGGAATATCCCCTGTCCTGAGTCCTCCAGAGATCATCAATCAGTGCGACCAATGCCATCTCCGTGCTATAACCAGGCCTGAAACCCGATTGGAACGGATCTAGGTACTCGGATTCTTCCAGGAAAGCCGGAAGTTGTTGTGCCACCACGCTCTCAACAACCTTCACTAAAAAGCAAAGGTTGGAGACTGGACGAAAGTTGTTTCAATTGGCTGGGTCCAAGGCAGGCTTCTTAAGAAGGGGTCTCACCACCTCTTTTCAAGGCAGCAGGGAAAACCCTCCCACAGTGCTGCTGGTAACTGCCTGGAGCCAGCCACACGCCTCCTCATCGGGCAGCATAAACTAACCAGGAGGGACATAGGTCCAATAAACATGTAGAGGCACACAACCGCCACATAATCCTGTCCACCGTATCTGAGGATACAGGGTCAAACTCCTCCCAGATGACATCGACAAGACTCACGCTGACTCCACGTCCAACTCAAGCCAGTTGGTGTCCAACCCGGCCCAGATCCAAGTGATCTTTTCCAACAGATGTTGACCAAACTCCCCGGCTCATCCCTGCAAAGGGTCTACCCCACCTCCTGATTAAGGAGGGAGCAGGTGACCCTAAACAGGGCGGCTGGGTGATTATCTGCGGTGAGAGTGGAGAAGTAAGATCTCTTCACCACTCTCATCACTCCCAGATAGGTCCTCGAAAAGGACCTCAACTGGGCTCGGTCGGATTTGGACCGGGAGGAGCTCCAACTGCTCTCTAGGCCCCTCCTCTGATGCTTCATTTCCGTAGCTCTGTGTGGTAAACCAGGGGCCAACTGATCTGGCGCGGGCCAGGGCGGGGTCGCAGGGGAGAACCTCGGCCGAAGCCCCAGAGGCCACCTGTTGCCAGGCCTCCGCTAGGGCCTCAGCCGAGTTGTGGGACACGGAGGCAGGTAATGGTCCAAGTGCCATCTGGAACCGCTCAGGGTCCATCAGGTGCCTGGGGTGGAACCACCTCATTGATTCCGCCTCCCAGCAGTGGGGAGTTGGATAGTGGAAGACCAGCTGGAGGAGATAATGGTCTGTCCCCCCCCCAGACCACTACACCACTGTCCCGAGATAAAAACCAGGTCTAGAGTGTGTCCCCCCTCATGGGTCGAGCCTTGTATAATCTGGGTCAGGTCCATGGCTGCCATGGAGGCCATGAACTCCCAAGCTGCCCCCAACCCCTCCCCCAGGGATGGCAAGTTGAAGTCCCCCAGGACCACAAGCCTGGGGAACCCCAACGCCACCCCTGAGAGGAGGTCAAGCAGCTCAGGCAGGGCTGTTGCCACACAGCTGGGAGATAGGTACGCCAGCAACAGGCCCCACTGACCTCCCGGGCCCCACTTCATGAGGAGGAGCTCACATCCGCCTATCTGCAGGACAGTGACTTCTCGGACATAAGGTCTCCCTGATGACAACAGCCACTCCCCACCCCTACCCCAGGCCTGGCTGGTGTAGCACTCCAGAAACCTGGCGGCACAAATCCACCAGAGGACACTTCCTCCTGTCCCAGCCAGGTCTCCATGATGCAAGCCAGGTCCGTGGCCGCCTTCCCAATCAAATCATTGAGGAAGGGAGCTTTGTTAACCATGGACCTGGCGTTCACATAAATCAGCCCAAGCCTAATTTCCGGCTTCCCAGGGGAGCAGGCAGGTACACGGAGGTGATAGATAAATGATAGAAAAATAGAGAGGGATACTATAGACAGAAATACAAAGAGAGATAAATGACAGATAAACAATAGAAAGACAATAGAAAAGAGAAAAAGAGGGAGAGAGGGAGAGGGAGGAAGGGAGGGAGGAGAGAGAGAGAGAGAGAGATGGAGATGGATGGTCTTTGCATTTAAAACCAACTGTGTTGGTGCGATGTCAGGGGTTTTCAATTCAATGTGTGGAGTGTGAAGGATGTGTGTTTCTGTTTATTTTCATGGTCATGATGTGCACTGAAGATAGTGTTTGATTTCGTTGTACAGGGTGTAATGACAATAAAGTAAAGTAAACTTAACTAAACTAAAACTAAATTATGAAGCAGGAGAAACAGAGGATGGTGGGAGCAGAACGAAGGAAGGTTTCTCAAAAGAAACTAGTAGCAAGGGCTGGCTGAATCAAAGAGGATTAAGGAGACATCAACTATAGATGGTTTGCCCATGTACTTCTTTACAGTCTTCCGAATGACTTGAAATGGAAAGGCTTCGTGGCCCACCAGGCAAGAGAAAGTATCTCCAGCATTCCAGGCCTGCTTGCTGATGGTCAACCTGCTATAGGAAAAATATTTTTTGGGTGTCTTGGACTGTAGATTGGGTTGGCCAGTGTAGTATGCTGATTCATTGACTGGCTGCCCATTCTGGAGCCATTGCACAAAGAATTTGTTGGGATAAAAACCTTCTATGAGGCATGTGAGAGAGCGTATCTCTTGCAAATCCAGTTCTTCTGCTGGAGGTGGAAGGATATGGAGAGAAGGAGCATTTGGCTTTCCATCTGAACAATGGGAAAGAAAAGGAAAAGGGGTGAGGAGAATATTTAACACACATTATTTATCATGTTTAACTGTAGGTGCCACTTGGTGGGACCACACTTTGCCATGGAACAAAGATTAGTTCATTCGCTTAGAGCAGGGGTGTCAAACTCAGTTTCATTGAGGGCCACACCAGGGTTGTGTTTGACCTTGCGGGTGGGGGCGAGCTGGGCATGGCCAGCTTGACATCATTCATGTCGGGGGCGCCTGTGCTGGCCCAAGTGTTCTGCCAGTGAAAATGGGCTCCTGAGCTCTATTTTCAGCCATGATGGTCTCCTGCTGCCCTCTGCCAGTGAAAATGAAGCTCAAGATTGTTGCAGCTGAAAATGGAGCATGGGAGTGCCACGCATGGTCCACCCAAGCTCCTATTTTGCTGGCAGAGGCACCATGTGCCTTTGCTGTTTCTAGGGCAGCCCCATGGGCCAGATCAAAGCACCCCATGGGCTGGATCTGGCCCCTGGGCCTTGAGTTTGACACCCCTGGCTTAGAGGTAGGAGGTTCACATATGGTAGAAAAGAAGGCACATTTACTTAAGACAGGCAAGAGAAAGGAAAAATGATCATATGGAATAACTAAGTCAGAATTAGATGCCAGAAGATCAATCTGTCTATATAATGGAACCTATCAAGATCAATGCAGCCAGAGAACAATTACATTTACAGTTTGTGCATCCTAAGAAGACATATACAAAAGGAGGAGAAAGTCAGAGACGGACCCAGAAACAGCATCAATTAACTATGGTTGAGGTTACCAGAAGAGCAAGAGCCAGAACTTTACATCTCCCTCAACAGGAGGAGGTAGAGGAGGAGGAGGAGGGAGAGGGGGGAGGAAGGGGGAGGAGCTGGAAGGAGGAGGAGAATGAGAAAAAGGAAGAGGAGAAGGAGGAGGGAGGAAGAGGAGGGAGGAGAAGGAAGGAGGAAGAAGAAGAAGAATAGAAAAAGGAAAAGGGAGACGGAGGAAGAGGAGATGGGAAGAGGAGGGAGGTGAACAAGGAAGAGGAAGGGAGGAAAAGGAGAGAGGAGGAGAAAGAAGAAGGAAGGAGGAGGAGGAGGAGAGAGGAGGAGAAAGAAGAAGGGAGGAGGAGGAGGAAAAAAAGAGGGAGGAGGAGGAGGAGGATGAGGATGGAAATAAGAAGAAGAAGAAGAAGAAGAAGAAGAAGAAGAAGAAGAAGAAGAAGAAGAAGAAGAAGAAGAAGAAGAAGAAGGAGAAATTTCTCTGCATAAGAGAAAAGTAAGAATTGGGGAGCGAGTGTCAGTAGACCACTATGGATGTAGTAACTGGATTCTCACTACATGTACTAGATGGGAGTTAAGGAGCAAAGGAGTCATGAACATCGCAGCAAGAATAGGATGCATGGGGATGCCAATCAAGGCAACTGGAGAGAATGGACCAGGGACCCAAGCCCTATTCTGGAGTGAATGCTTTTAATCCGTGAGCTGTTAATATTCGAACTCACTTATCTGAAAACCTCCTGGAAAAATGCTTTTCATGGATCTTCACAACTAGAAACTTACCCGTTTCCTTCTTCACGGGTTTTTCTACTGGCTTAACAAGTACACCTTCAAATGTCACTCTACAGGTAAAGCTTTCATGTCACAGCCATTCTGTTGAAGGCACCATGGCTACAGCGTCAACATAGTGAAAATTATTTCCCTGGTCCTGGTAGTTGGTCACTACAGTGTGAAGTTGCTTGCCATCTGAAGCTCGTGTCCAGGTGATGTTCAACTTTGAATAGTCTGCATCCACAGTGGTGTTGGAAATTCTGCAAGTCAGTTTGGCTGACTTGGTCAGGAACATGTCAGCAAAAGTTGGAGGGATGGTTTCCACGGTAATAGGTAAACCATCGCCACCTGGGAAATATCAAGGCAAAGCAAAGAGAGTGATCATTCAATAAATCAATTAAATTTCTATCCTGATATTTAATAACAAACTTACGATCCAGCTGCTCATGTGTGCCTGCTGTTTTCTGATTATTAAGATGTGTTGAAGAGTAGCTAAGAATATCAATGGAGATGCTCAGTCATCCAGGTCATGGTTGGCCATGGTCAGGAGATCATGATTGCTTTTTCAAGAGGCAACTGGACTTTCTGGGTTTTTTTTTAAAGATAACAGATAACAGATCTGTTACCTTAAAAAAACAGATAACAGATAATCAGAGTTGGAAGGGACTTTGTAGGTCATCTAGTCCAACCCACTGCCCAAGCGGGAGACCCTACACCATTTCTGACAAATGGCAGTCCAATCTCTTCTTGAAAGTCTCAAGTGATGGCACTCCCACAACTTCTGAGAGCAAGGTGTTCCATTGGTTGATTGTTCTCCCTGTTAGAAAGTTTCTCCTTATTTCCAGGTTAAATTTCTCCTTGTTCAGTTTCCATCCATTATTCCTTGTCTGGTCTACAGGCACTTTAGAAAATAGCTTGACCCCTTTCTCCCTGTGGCAGCCCCTCAAATATTGGAAGGCCACTTTCATGCCTCCCCTGGTCCTTCTCTTTACCAGACTAGCCAAGCCCAGTTCCTGCAATTGTTCATTGTATGTTTTAGCCTCCAGTCCCCTAATCATCCTGGTTGCTCTTTTCTGCACTTTTTCTAGAGTCTCAACATCTTTTTTATAATGTGGTGAACAAAACTGGATGCAGTATTCTAGGTGTGGTCTCACTAAGGCTTTATAGAGTTGTATTAGTACTTCCCTTGATCTTGATTGTATCCCTCTATTAATGCAGCTTAGGATTGCATTAGCTTTTTTGGTGGCTGCTGCACACTTCTGGCTCCACTAAGCTGGTTGTCCACTAAGACAATGGTTCTTAAACTTTTTGAAAGAATCACCCCCTTGAGCCATTGAGGAAGTTGTCATCGCCCCCCTCCCCCAACGTAACCGCCCACTGCCACCTCTTAGCGTCCCCAAGGGGGCCAGCAGAGGGGCGCTAAGAGGTGAGAGGGGGGCGTTCGAGGCACCGGCCGGCCCTGCAGTTTCACCCATTTTGGCGCTGGCTCCGGAGCGGTGCTACAGTCAATGGGTGAGCCTGCAGGGTCGGTGCCTTGAATGCCCCCCTGCCACCTCTTAGCGTCCCAAAGGGGGGCAGCAGAGGGGCGCTAAGAGGTGTCAGGGGGCGGCATGTCAAACGCGGCCGTGGCGGCACGTAACGTGCCACTGCTTCCGCATTGGAGGTGCCGGCTCCAGAGCAGTGCTAATCAATGGATGAACCTGCAGGGCCAGCCAGCACCTCGAACGCCCCCCTGTCACCTCTTAGCGCCCCTCTGCCAGCCCCCTTGGGGATGCTAAGAGGTGGCAGGGGGGCATTTGAGGTGTCGGCCCTGCAGGCTCACCCCATTGACTGTTGTACTGCACCTGAACCGGCGCCTCAAATGCAGCAGCATGTTGGGAAAAACCAACACCACCGCTTTCCCAAAGTGCTGCCACTCTCGCATTCTTTCTGTCTGTCCATCCATCCATCCATCCATCCATCCATCCATCCATCCATCCAAAAGGTTTGTCTGTTTGCCTGTCTGTCTTCCTGCCTATCTACCTACCTGTCTGGCTTTTTGTCTACCTATCTACCTATCTACCATTATAGATCTCTCTTTCTCTCTCTCCCCAATATATCTCGCTCCATCACCCCCATATCACCCCCCTTCCATTCCTTCCATTCCTTCACCCCCTTTTCGTTCCATCGCCCCCCTGAAAAACAAAATCGCCCCTTGGGGGGCGATATTGCCCAGGTTAAGAACCATTGCTCCAGAAGATACTAGACTGTGCAGAAATGGAAAGATTGACATTGAAAATTAAACAGAAAGAAGATGTAGAATATGGAATTCTACATGGAATTTTATTTTCCTAATGGTTGGAAAAAAAGGAGTGGAGATTAAGAATGTAAATTTGTATTATTTAAGCAAATTAAATATCCAGACAACACAATGTTTATTAAGCACTAATAAATGTAATTAATAGAAAATCTATTTAAATTTTTTTAAAAAAAGAACCTCTATGGAGATTCTCATTCATCCAGGTCATGGTTGTCCCAAACGTGCTTTTTCAAGAGGCAACTGGACTTTCTGGGTTTTTTTTAAAGATGTTTCACTTCTCATCCAAGAAGTTTCTTCAGCTCAAAGAAGCTTCTTCTCAGTGCTAAAGAAGCTTCTTGGATCAGAAGCAAAATGTCTTCCAAGAAAAACTAGTTGCCTCTTGAAAATGCACCTTTGGAAGTAGCTAAGAACCTTGTTAATGTAATGCAGTGTGAGGTTTTTTTATCCCTTCCATGTTGTTTTCAAGTACAAAAAAAATTGTACTCTTATTCAGATTCAGATTAACGGAATTGGAAAGGACCTTGTAGATCATCCAGTCTAATCCCCCCCCACCTTGCCCAAACAGGAGCCCCTACACCATTTCTGACAAATGGCAGTCCAGTCTCTTCTTGAAAGCTTCCAATGATGAAGCTCCCACAACTTCTGAAGGCAACTTCTGTTCCATTGGTTGATTGTTCTCCCTGCCAGAAAATTTCTCCTTATTTCCAGGTTGAATCTCTCCTTGATCAGTTTCCATCCATTATTCCTTGTCTGGCCTTCAGGTTCCCTGGAAAATAGCTTGACCCTCCCTCATCTCTGGGGCAGCCTTTCAAGTATTGGAAGACTGCTATCCTGGCTCCCCTGGTCCTTCTCTTCACTAGACTAGCTATGCTCGGATCCTGCAACTGTTCTTCATGTTTTAGGCTCCAGTCCCCTCATCATCTTGGTTGCTCTTCTCTGCACTTTTTCTAGAGTCTCTTGATCTTGGGTACCTGCTCCTGTGAATTTATAAATTATAAGATTTAAAATTCTAAAACATAAATTAGTCGTCCTAGTGGACAACCATTTAAATATGAGCCAGCCATGTGCAGCAACTGCCAAAAAAGCCAACACAGTCCTAGGCTGCATAAACAGAGGGATAGAATCAACATCACGTAAAGTGTTTAATACCACTTTAGAATGCCTTGGTAAGGCCACACTTGGAATACTGCATTCAGTTTTGGTTACCACGATGTAAAAAAGATGTTGAGACTCTGGAAAGAGTGCAGAGAAGAACAACTAGGATGTTTAGGGGACTGGAGGCTAAAACATATGAAAAACGGTTGCAGGAATTGGGTATGTCTAGTCCAGATGTGGGCAAACTACAGCCCGGGGGCCGGATCCAGCCCATTCGGCTGTTCTATCTGGCCCGCGGAGCCGAAAGAGCGGAGGGTTCTCTTGCTCTCCCAGAAGGCTACGTGAAGTAATCTAACTTTGAATTTATATTAGTTCACACAAACACTCCATCCATGCTTTTGTTCCGGCCCTCCGGTCCAGTTTAAGAACCCATTGTGGCCCTCGAGTCAAAAAGTTTTCCCACCCCTGGTCTAGTCTAATGAAAAGAAGGACTAGGGGTGACATGATAGCAGTGTCCTAGTATCTCAGGGGCTGCCACAAAGAAGAGGGAGTCAAGCTATTCTCCAAAGCACCTGAGGACAAGACAAGAAGCAATGGGTGGAAGCTAATCAAGGAGAGAAGCAACTTAGAACTTAGGAGAAATTTCCTGATAGTTAGAACAATTAATCAGTGGAATGACTTGCCTCCAGAAGTTGTGAATGCTCCAACACTGGAAGTTTTCAAAATATGTTGGATAACCATTTGTCTGAAGTGGTGTAGGTTTTCCTGCCTAAGCAAGGGGTTGGACTAGAAGACCTCCAAGGTCCCTTCCAACTCTGTTATTCTATTCTATTCTAAATTAGGCCCACACCATCAAAAGAGGGAACAAAAGAAATATCCTTGATTAGAGACAATAGAGGAGAGTTGAACTATTTAAGGTCACCAGCCTTCTGATATAGACTACATATTGCAAATGTTTTCCTTTGTGCTCAAACGCTGTTGGGAAATGACTTCATTAGTCCATGAGTTAGAGAACAATTCTGCTTCTTCCTTAGCTCAGATCTTGGAAATCTTCTTAATGACATGTTATAATACTATGGGGAAAAGACCTTAAAATTCTGGGTTAAGAGGCTACTGGTAGTCCTTGACTTGACTGTCAGAAATGGTGTAGGGTCTCCTGCTTGGGCAGGGGGTTGGACTAGATGACCTATAAGGTCCCTTCCAACTCTAATTATTTGTTATCTATTAACTTACAACAGCTCCTTTAGTGACTATTCAATGTTGCAATGTCACTGAAAAAAAGTGACATATGCCCGTTTTTCACACTTACGACCATTGCTGCCTCCTCATGGTCAGGAGATCAAAATCCAGATGTTTGGCAACGGACTCATACTTATGATAGTTGTAGTGTCCCAGGGTCAGGTGATCCCCTTTTGCGACCTTCTGACAAGCAAAGTCAAATGGGGAAGCCAGGTTCATTTAACAATCATGTTAGTAACTGAATAAATGCAGTGATTCATTTAACAACAGTGACAAGGAAGGTCGTAGAATGGGGCAAAAGTCACTGAAACAAACTTTTACTTCCCAACTGAAATCTTACATTCAATTGTGGTCATAAGTCGAGGACTACCTGTATACCAAGGGAACGAAGGGATAAGAGACAGCCGAACCCTGAGCTGGGGCAAGAGGATTATTCAGAATCAGAATAGAGTGGAAGGCACCTTCGAGGTCTTCTAGTCCAGCCTCAAGGAGTTGACCCTATACCATTTCAGACAAGTGTCCATCCAGTCTCTTCTTGAAAACCTCTAGTGATGAAGAACCCACAACGTCTGAAAGCAAGCTGTTCTACTGGTTAATTGTCCTCATTGTTTCTCCTTAATTCCAGGTTGCTTCTCTCCTTGATTAGTTTCCATCCATTGTTTCTTGTCCTGCCTTCTGGAGCTTTGGAAAATAAATTGACCCCCCTCTTCTTTGTGGTAACCTCTCAAGTACTGGAATACTGCTATCATGTCCACCCCGTCCTTCTTTTCTCTAGACTAGCCAAACCCAAACCCTTCAAACTTTCTTCATATGTTTTGGTCTCCAGGCCTTTAATCATCTTAGTTGCTCTTCTCTGCACTCTCAACATCTTTTTAGTAATGTGGTGACCAAAACTGGATGCAGTATTCCAGGTGTAGTCTCACTAAGGCTTTATAAAGTGTTACCATACTTCACGTGATTTTCATTCTATGCCTCTGTTTATACAACCCAGGATTTTATTAGCTTTTTTGGTGGTGGCTGCTGGCTCATGTTTAATGGATAGTCCACTAGAATTCCAAGGTCCCTCTCACGGTTACTGTTTTGGAGCCAGGTTTTACCTAATCTGTACTTGTACCGATGTTTTTTCCTGCCCAGGAATGGGGAAGAAAATGTATTATTGAAAAATTTCTAAATTCCCAAGGGAAACATTCTCTCTTCTCTATCAAAGGAAGTGCAAAGAAAGAGAGAACTCACCTGAGACGTGGTTTGGGGAATTCAGAGGGACACTGTGTCCAGGGAAGAGGAACCCCAAAAGAAGAAAGTAGATGATGGACCACATGGTCAAATTCAGACTGAAGTCTTACAAGAGCTCTGAGCAGTTAGATAATTCCAGGAAGATGAAGTAAATGAACTTCTCTAGGGCTTCAGGAGAAAATGAGCAAGCTGACTCAGAGAGGCATGAATTTAAGCATTATCCAAAGAGAATCTTGGCACCACATGCTGTTCCTTGTTCTCTTTTCCTATTGGCCAAACTAGTTGGATCTCCTCCCATTCCATTCAATGAAGGCTGATCCCAGAAAAATGTTGACTTGACAGCCATGTCAACTGAACACAAAGTTGGCAAGTGCTGAATTCTGCCTTCCACATCTTTCCAATTGCCAGATTTTTCCCTCAACTTTTTGAGCTGGCAAGAGGTTTGCTGTTGAAGCCCTTTGCTTTTCAGGATAAACTTTTCTGTAATTTCTCCATAGCCACCTTCTGTGCATTTATGACAATATATATTGTCTTATGTTTTCGCGGGTATTTATATGTATGGTATTTAGTTTCTTTGGGTATTTTCCCATGTGATAGTTGTGCTTTTATAGCGACGTTTCGCAGAATCCCATCTGCCATCTTCAGGCTTGTGTACTGGGTTCTTTTTTTAAATCATGTGTTTCAGGCTTGGCAGCTTTTGTCTGTTTGAATTTGGTTCTGGCCCTGTGTTTTATTTGAATGGTTCTCTTTTCATCCCTATTGGCTGGGAGTCTAGGTCTGTGTTCATTGGTGGTTGAGTTGCTGTGTTCTTGATTGGCTGGCAACATTGTGTTTTGTGTATTTGGGGTGTGTTTGGGTTGGAGGTATTGGGGGGGGTTGTTTGTGTCCAGGTGTTTGTTTGTATTGTGGAATAGAGATCCTTTTTTTTATGAGTGCAGGCTTCCAGATGATTGATAGTCTGGTGGAGTCATCTCTTTTATTCATACTATTAGGTCTTTTACCAATTTCTATTGCTTCTCTGATGATTCTGTGGCTGGGGTTTTCTATAGGAGCTATGGTTTTGGTGCCATTGAAGTCGATGCTATGGCCTGTGGCTTTCATATGTTGGACTAGTGAGGAAGCGTGTTACAGCTTTTTTATTGCATTCTTGTGTTCTTCAATTTTTCTATTGGTTTGTCCTATGTATGTGGCAGGGCATGATGTGCAGGGTACTTCATATATGCCTTGGTTTTCTAGATCAATTTTGTCTTTGGGGTTTCTTAGTATGGCTGCTAATTTTTTGTCTGTTTTGAAGGCAGTCTTGATGTGATGTCTGCACAGTATCTTGCTGATTTTGTCTGTTGTACCTTTTATGTAGGGCAGGACAGCTCTTCCATAGGTCTGTTCATCTTTTGGGTCTCTATTGTGTTTCAGTGTGTTTTTGTGGATCAGGCCCGTGATTTTGTTTTTGTGGAAGCTGTTAGCTATCAGTATTTTGGTTAGGGTGCATAGTTCAGTTTTTCTGTGTGCCTTGTCTGCCAGGTGTTTGGTTCTGGTAATTAGTGTTTTGGCCACGGAGTTTATTTGTGCTGGGTGGTGATGAGATTGAGCATTTAGGTAGCGGTTGGTGTGTGTTTTCTTCTGGTATATGATGTGTCCTAGTGTGCCATCTATTTTTTTGTAGATTAGTACATCTAGGAATGGTAGTTGTTTGTTTGTTTCTGTTTCCATGGTGAATACCTGACTCTGTGGTTTCTTTCCCAAACGCCAAAAACTTTAACCTTAGACTTTGTACTATTGACCTCACCCCTTTCCTAAGAGGTCTGTAGGGGGCGTGCATATTTATTTATTTATTTATTTATTTGAACTTGTATGCCGCCCCATCTCCGAAGACTCGGGGCAGCTCACAACTAAAAACACAGAACAATCAATATTTTTTTTTAAAAAAACATTAAACCAAACAAGCCCAAATATAAAAAACGACAATAATATACATTAAAAACCATCCCTCCCCCAGGGAGGGGTCACAGCCCGGGTTGGTCAAATAGCCAGGTCTTTAATTCACGGCGGAAGGTGCGGAGATCAGGGGCCAGACGGAGCTCCAGAGGCAGTTGATTCCAGAGGTCGGGAGCCGCGACAGAAAAGGCTCGTCATCAGGGAATCACCAGCCGGCATTGACCTGCTGATGGAACCCCGAGGAGTCCTTGCCTATGAGCCCACACAGGGCGGCCGGCACTAGCTATCGGAAGAAGACGCTCCCTCAAATATTGGGGACCCATGTTGTGTAGGACTTTGAATGTCAAAACTAAAACCTTGAATCTCACCGGCGCAATGCGGCAGGCAGCAGGAGGAGGGTAACATGGGAGAACCGGTAACTCCCATCACCACCAGCAGCCGCATTCTGCACCAGTTGCAATCTCCGGATGGTATAAGGGCAGTCCTAAATAGAGAGGCGTTGCAGTAGTCGAGTCTCGAGGTGACAAGGGCATGAGTAACTGTGCGAGGGCATCCCGGTCCAGAAAAGGGCGAAGTTGTCGAACAAGATGGAGCTGGGCAAAGGCCCCTGGCGACGGCCCCCACCTGCTCCTCCAGCGGGCCATGCATCCAGGAGGACCCCAGATTCCACACCCATCCACAGGGGCAACACCTTTCCCCTATGGCCAAATCTTGACTGGGCGAGGCGATGCGCAGAGCCACTCAGTCTTGGCGGGTTGAGTGAGCATGTTCCTACTCATCCAGATCCGTACCGCATCAAACACTGGGACATCAGGGAGAGGGCATCACTGATCTGGTTTGGGGTGGAAAGGTACAGCTGAGTATCATCATGCTGATGGAATTTCACCCCAAAACCATGGATGATCTCACCCAGCAGTTTCATGTAGATATTGAATAAGAGGAAAGGACCGACCCTGGGGACCCACAAGAGAGAGCCCATGGGGTCGACCCAACCCTTCCCACCAACACCGATTCGACCGCCCGAGAGTAGGAGGAGAACTACTGAAGGACAGTGCCCCCACTCCCAACGGAGGCGGCTTAAAAGGATACCATGGTCGATGGAATCGAAAGCCACTGAGAGGTCCAATAGGACCAGGACAGAGGAAAGACCCCGTCCCGGGCCCTCCAGAGATCATCCATCAGCGCGACCAATGCCGTCTCCGTGCTGTAACGGGTCAGAAGCGATTGAGTACGGATCCAGGTAGTCCGCTTCATCCAGGAAAAGCGGAACCTGCTGAGCCACCACACTCTCAACAACCTTCGCCAAAAGTGAAGGTTGGACCGACTGTTGTCTAACACGGTCGGGTCCAAGGCAGGCTTCTTCAGGAGGGGTCTCACCACCGCCTCCTTCAAGGAGGAGGGAAAAACACCCTCCCTCAGTGAAGCATTGACAACTGCCCAGAGCCAACCGTAGGTGGCCTCCCTGGCGGCATAAGTCAGCCAGGAGGGACATGGGTCCAACAAACATGTGGTGGAACTCAGTTGCCGCATAATCCTGTCCACTTCATCCTCGGAGACAGGATCAAACTCATCCCAGATAACAGTGGCCAGACTACCTGCAACTCGTTCCTCTGACCACTGCAAATCAGAGGACAACCCGTCCGAATCGCGATCTTATCTGTCAGATATTGACCAAATTCCTCAGCCCTACCCCAAGAATGGGTCCAGCCCTCCCTCAAAGCGAAGGAGGGAGCGGGTAACCAAACAGGGCGGCTGGGCGGTTATCTGGGCGCTATGAGAGTGGAGAGATAAGACCTTCTCAGCCCTCTCCCATAGCTACCAGGTAAGTCCTAATGTAGGCTCTTAGCTGGGCACGATCGATTGGGAGCGGGTAGACCTCCACCTGCTCTCTAAACCCCCTACGACGTTGTTTCATCTCCCAGAGCTCCTCAGTATACCAGGGAGCAAACCAGGATCCATGATGTGTAAGGGGATGGATGGGGACAACCCTGTCGAGGGCTTCCAACGCAGCCCGTTGCCAGGCCACTGCCAGATCCTCGGCAGAGTTGTGAGCAAGGGAAGAGGGGAAAAAACCCCAGTTCTGCCTGGAACCTTTCAGGGTCCATCATGCGGAACCACCTAAGTGGCTCCTCCTCCCAGCAGTGGGGGGCAGCCTGTTGGAAGACCAGCCATAGGAGATAGTGATCAGACCATAAGCTCACCAACATGCCTACCATCCCTGTCTTATTTTTTCTTTTATTTTTTCTTTTATTGTTTCTTTTATTGTTTCTTTTATTATTCTTATATGTATTCATTTCATGTATTCACAACTATGTTTACCCTTATACTTATTATCTTGTAAGTGATTGACAAATCAAATAAATAAATAAATAAATTTGATTTTGGGGTGTGTGCTGTTTAGTTGTGTTAGGAAATTGTTTAAGTGTTCTTTTCCATGGGGACTGGCCCTTCCTTGCACTCACAAACAAAAGAATCTCTATACCACAATCCAAACAAACACCTCGACACAAATAGACCCCCCCCAATACCTCCAACCCAAACATGCCCCAGCCAGCTACCCAAATAAAAACTAGCTTCCTAATAAACAATCATCGGCCATTCACAAGAAACCAAGCCGCACTAAAAAAAAACCAATACACAAAACACAATGTTGCCAGCTAATCAAGAACACAGCAACTCAAAGACCAATAAATACAGACCTAGACCCCCAGCCAATCAGGATGAAGAAAAAACATTCAAATAAAACACAAAGCCAGTACCAAATTCAAACAAAAAACGGCTGCCGTTTGGATTGTGGTATAGAGATTCTTTTGTTTGTGAGTGCAAGGAAGGGCCAGTCCACATGGAAAAGAAAACTTAAACAATTTCCTAACACAACTAAACAGCACACACCTCAAAATCAAATTCACCATAGAAATGGAAAGTTTCGAAGAACTCTGATAAAATAAGACCAGAAAGTAATCTAAGAAACATCTTCTTTATTTATCAAAATAATAAAACCTAATGAGCTACATACCAGCAATTTGATCTCACACCAAGGCATATAGAAAAAGAAAAAGTAAGTTACAGGAAGTGAAGTAAAACTTTTGTAGGCATGCTCAGTAAAACAGAAATCACAAGACTGTATTATCTCATTACTATGGAGACAAGATAACAAATGTGCTAGCTAGCAGACACCTGCCTGCTATAATATTAGCTTAGGAGCTGAAACAAACAAATCAAAAAACAACAACATAGTGACAGTGAAGGAATGGAATTTTGGATCCTTCTCTGCCATGCCGATCAAGCCACATCACACCCACCAAGCCCACCAAGCCCACAGAACCAGTAGCAAAAAATTTTGAATCCCACCACTGCTCCAGATACTAATGGGGACAGACGAAAAATTGATTTAAAAAGCATATAATTATCTATTGATGTACAAAATGGCTGCAGGGAGGCGCTTGTGGCACTGACGGAGTGGTGAGTCGGCGGTGGTGTCGACCCTAGCCTCCTTGCTGGCAGCGGCAGCTGGAGCGGCGGGGGCGGCGATGTTGGCTGCCTCGGTGGAGGCTCCGGCTGTGGCTTTCATCAGCGGGAATGGCTGTGATGGCGTCGGCGGAGGCTGCGGGGAAGATGGAGGCAGCGGCCGTTCAGAGGAGGATGCCGGCCATGGTGGTGAGCTTTGCGGCCTTGGCGGCTAGGCTGTTTGCGGGCCGCGGAGGCTGCACCGGCCGGAACTATGGCACTAGTGGCGGCGAGTTTAAAGGCTGCCACTGTGGACCTCTGGGCCAGCCAGCGAGCCCTCGGACTGTTTAGGGGGCGTTCGTGGTGGCCCAGACCCCTGGACGATGTTGCTGCTCTTCGTCTCCTGGTGGCTGGACTGAACCCAACCAGGAATGCTGGTTCCATCGGGTGTTGGCCGGGTCGGGTGGGCTGTTATTGGCCTAGCGGGGGGTGGAACAGATGCTCCCCTGCGGTTGGCTGTCTTCTGTGGCCCTGGACCCTGCCCACGGCGAGGAGCCTGATATTTAGGACTCCTCTGGACTTTCGTGCCTATCGTATCGGATTGTGCTATGCTGGTCCACTACTGCCGTTTCTTATGCCAGCTTGGCCACCTGGCCCCCATCCCTATGGAACTCTGTGGGTGTAACCACCATCTCCACCCAGTGGCCGCGGTCCTTAATCATCATCTGGACCTTTCCCCTTTCCAGGACTTTGATTGGACGGGTCCCATTGTCGTGTGAGGACGATGGGAGGACTATCCCTCTACTGTGAGAGAGAGATTTAACATCGGACCCTTCAGTTTTAAGATTGGTTTGGACCGCGGTTGGCCATTTATTGTCATCTTCAGCCTCTAAACGGATGTGAGAGGCCGTTTATGGGACTGAACTTCTTGATTACTGTTGCCTGTATCCTCTTTCTCTCCATTGGATATTTTAACATCTTTCACCCGGTTATGTGACGCCACACTTTGCCCTAACCTCTTATGAATTTGTTACCTATTGTCATGGTACCCTACTCGCGGCCGGAATTGTGGGCACTCAGGACTGCACCCTTGTCCTTGAGCTGGCCCAGTGGGTTGTCGACAGCTTACCTTGATGGCGGATCCTGGGATCCCGAGGTGGCATGCTGCAACAAGGGCTAAATTCTAAATTGAGACCAAGGGTCAAATTTTAAAATTTTAATTGATGTCTTAAAGGGATAGGGAGGGGTGGTGGTGGAGGGTCTTTTGCAGCCGAGTGTGGGCGGGGTGTGGGGGTTGGGGCGGTGGGGCTCCAGGCCCTGAGGTGGGGAACTCTGCGATTCCCAGGGTGGTGGGATTGGAAGAGGGCGTGAGGCATAAGGCCATATCAGGTGAGGAACGCCCCGACATTTAAATAAATTTGATTTTGGGGTGTGTGCTGTTTAGTTGTGTTAGGAAATTGTTTAAGTGTTCTTTTCCATGGGGACTGGCCCTTCCTTGCACTCACAAACAAAAGAATCTCTGTACCACAATCCAAACAAACACCTCGACACAAATAGATTACCTCCAACCCAAACATGCCCCAGCCAGCTACCCAAATAAAAACTAGCTTCCTAATAAACAATCATCGGCCATTCACAAGAAACCAAGCCGCACTAAAAAAAAACCAATACACAAAACACAATGTTGCCCGCTAATCAAGAACACAGCAACTCAAAGACCAATAAATACAAACCTAGACTCCCAGCCAATCAGGATGAAGAAAAAACATTCAAATAAAACACAAAGCCAGTACCAAATTCAAACAAAAAACGGCTGCCGTTTGGATTGTGGTATAGAGATTCTTTTGTTTGTGAGTGCAAGGAAGGGCCAGTCCACATGGAAAAGAAAACTTAAACAATTTCCTAACACAACTAAACAGCACACACCTCAAAATCAAATTCACCATAGAAATGGAAAGTTTCCGAAGAATTCTGATAAAATAAGACCCAGAAAGTAATCTAAGAAACATCTTCTTTATTTATCAAAAATAATAAAACCTAATGAGCTACATACCAGCAATTTGATCTCACACCAAGGCATATAGAAAAGAAAAAATTAGGAGGAAGTGAAAACTTTTGTAGGCATGCTCAGTAAAACAGAAATCACAAGACTGTATTATCTCATTACTATGGAGACAAGATAACAAATGTGCTAGCTAGCAGACACCTGCCTGCTATAATATTAGCTTAGGAGCTGAAACAAACAAATCAAAACAACAACATAGTGACAGTGAAGGAATGGAATTTTGGATCCTTCTCTGCCATGCCGATCAAGCCACATCACACCCACCAAGCCCACCAAGCCCACAGAACCAGTAGCAAAAAATTTTGAATCCCACCACTGCTCCAGATACTAATGGGGACAGACGAAAAATTGATTTAAAAAGCATATAATTATCTATTGATGTACAAAATGGGGGAGGACAAGTAAAAGAAACAATGATTATTTGGGTAAAAGAATCAATTATAATATAGAATTAAAGAGGTGGCAAAACCTATGGGATGGAAGTATAAATTGATGATGGCTTTGGCATATAAAGAAAATTTATATAAAATGTTTTATAGGTGGCATCTACCACTGGCAAGATTGGCAAAAATATTCAGTAAGTTATCTGCAAAATGCTGGAAATGTAATCATAACCAAGGGACTTACTAACACATGGGGTGGATTTACCAAAGCAAAATAATATGGGAGAAAATAGAGAGCTGGCTGGAAAAAATAATTAAGCAGAAGATACATTGGAAAGCAGAAGTATATTTGCTGGGCATAATCCCAGAGGGTTATGATAACAGAGCTGCATATTTAACTAACAGATAACAGATAATCAGATTTGGAAGGGACCTTGTAGGTCATCTAGTCCACTGGTTCTTAACCTGGGCGATTTTGCCCCCCAAGGGGCAATTTTGTTTTCAGAGGGCGATGGAATGAAAAGGGGCAATGTGGGGGTGGAGGAATGGAAGGGGGTGATATGGGGTGATGGAGCGAGATATATTGGGAGAGAGAGAGAGAATCTATATTGGTAGATAGGTAGGTAGGTAGACAAAAAGACAGACAGGTAGGTAGATAGGCAGGAAGACAGGCAGGCAAACAGACAGACCTTTGGATGGATGGATGGATGGACGGATGGACGGATGGACGGATGGATGGATGGAAAGAATGTGGCGGCAGCACTTTGGGAAAGCGGTGGCAGTGGTTTTCCCAACATGATGCCGCATGA
>CM019155.1:146679077-146704650 GCA_009733165.1 Naja naja
CATGGAAAGAAAACTTAAACAATTTCTAACACAACTAAACAGCACACACCTCAAAATCAAATTCACCATAGAAATGGAAAGTTTTCGAAGAACTCTGATAAAATAAGACCAGAAAGTAATCTAAGAAACATCTTCTTTATTTATCAAAATAATAAAAACCCTAATGAGCTACATACCAACAATTTGATCTCACACCAGGCATATAGAAAAAGAAAAGGTAAGTTACAGGAAGTGAAGTAAAACTTTTTGGCATGCTCAGTAAAACAAATCACAAGACTGTATTATCTCATTACTATGGAGACAAGATAACAAATGTGCTAGCTAGCAGACACCTGCCTGCTATAATATTAAGCAGGAGCTGAAACAAACAAATCAAAAAACAACAACATAGTGACAGTGAAGGAATGGAATTTTGGATCCTTCTCTGCCATGCCGATCAAGCCACATCACACCAAGCCCACAAGCCCACAGAACCAGTAGCAAAAATTTTGAATCCACCACTGCTCCAGATACTAATGGGGACAGGCGAAAAATTGATTTAAAAAGCATATAATTATCTATTGATGTACAAAATGGCTGCAGGGGAGGCGCTTGTGGCACTGACGGATGGTGAGTGGTCGGTCGGCGGTGGTGTACCCAACCTCCTTGCTGGCAGCGGCAGCTGAAGCCCGGAGGGCGATGTTGGCTGCCTCGGTGGAGGCTCGGCTGTAGCTTTCATCAGCGGAATGGCTGTGATGGCGTCCGGAGCTGCGGGAAAGATGGAGGCAGCGGCCGTTCAGAGGAGGATGCCGGCCATGGTGGTGAGCTTCGCCTTGGCGGCTACTGGGCTGTTCTGCAGACATGGAGGCTGCACCGGCCGAACTATGGCACTAGTGGCTGGCGAGTTTAAAGGCTGCCACTGTGGACCTCTGGGCCAGCCAGCGAGCCCTCGGACTGTTTAGGGGCGTTCGTGGTGGCCCAGACCCTGGGCGATGTTGCTGCTCTTCGTCTCCTGGTGGCTGGACTGAACCCAACCAGGAATGCTGGTTCCATCGGGTGTTGGCCGGGTCGGGTGGGCTGTTATTGGCCTAGCGGGGGGGGAACAGATGCTCCCCTGCGGTTGGCTGTCTTCTGTGGCCCTGGACCCTGCCCGGCGAGAGCCTGATATTTAGGACTCCTCTGGACTTTCGTGCCTATGTCGTGATTGTGCTATGCTGGTCCACTACTGCCGTTTCTTATGCCAGCTTGGCCACCTGGCCCCCATCCCTATGGAACTCTGTGGGTGTAACCACCATCTCCACCCAGTGGCGCGGTCCTTAATCATCATCTGGACCTTTCCCCTTTCCAGGACTTTGATTGGACGGGTCCCATTGTCGTGTGAGGACGATGGGAGGACTATCCCTCTACTGTGAGAGTAGAGGATTTAACATCGGACCCTTCAGTTTTAAGATTGGTTTGGACCGCCCTCTACTGGTGAGAGTAGAGGGATTTAACATCGGACCCTTCAGTTTTAAGATTGGTTTGGACGCCCGTGAGAAGTTGCCATTTATTGTCATCTTCGGCCTCTAAACGGATGTGAGAGGCCGTTTATGGGACTGAACTTCTTGATTACTGTTGCCTGTATCCTCTTTCTCTCCATTCGGATATTTTAACATCTTTCACCCGGTTATGTGACGCCACACTTTGCCCTAACCTCTTATGAATTTGTTACCTATTGTCATGGTACCCTACTCGCGGCCGGAATTGTGGGCACTCAGGACTGCACCCTTGTCCTTGAGCTGGCCCAGTGGGTTGTCGACAGCTTACCTTGATGACGGATCCTGGGATCCCGAGAGGTGGCATGCTGCAACCAAGGGGCTAAATTCTAAATTGAGAGCCAAGGGTCAAATTTTAAAATTTTTAATTCGATGTCTTAAAGGGATAGGGAGGGGGTGGTGGTGGAGGGGTCTTTTTGCAGCCCGGGGTGCGGCGGGAGTGTGTGGGGGTTGGGGGCCGGTGGGGCTCCAGGCCCTGAGGTGGGGGCTGCGATTCCCAGGGTGGTCGGGATTGGAAGAGGACGTCGAGGCATAAGGCCATATCAGGTGAGGGGAGCACGCACCCGACATTTAAATAAATTTGATTTTGGGGTGTGTGCTGTTTAGTTGTGTTAGGAAATTGTTTAAGTGTTCTTTTCCATGGGGACTGCACTCACAAACAAAAGAATCTCTATACCACAATCCAAACAAACACCTCGACACAAATAGACCCCCCCCAATACCTCCAACCCAAGCCAGCTACCCAAATAAAACTAGCCATACCACAATTCAAACAAAAACTAGCTGCCGTTTGATTGTGGTATAGAGATTCTTTTGTTTGTGAGTGCAAGGAAGGGCCAGTCCACATGGAAAAGAAAACTTAAACAATTTCCTAACACAACTAAACAGCACACACCTCAAAATCAAATTCACCATAGAAATGGAAAGTTTCCGAAGAATTCTGATAAAATAAGACCCAGAAAGTAATCTAAGAAACATCTTCTTTATTTATCAAAAATAATAAAACCTAATGAGCTACATACCAGCAATTTGATCTCACACCAAGGCATATAGAAAAAGAAAAAGTAAGTTACAGGAAGTGAAGTAAAAACTTTTGTAGGCATGCTCAGTAAAACAGAAATCACAAGACTGTATTATCTCATTACTATGGAGACAAGA
Source organism: Naja naja (assembly GCA_009733165.1). Lineage (NCBI taxonomy): Eukaryota > Metazoa > Chordata > Lepidosauria > Squamata > Elapidae > Naja > Naja naja. Next base: position 146,681,750 of record CM019155.1, read on the forward strand.
TAACAAATGTGCTAGCTAGCAGACACCTGCCTGCTATAATATTAGCTTAGGAGCTGAAACAAACAAATCAAAAAACAACAACATAGTGACAGTGAAGGAATGGAATTTTGGATCCTTCTCTGCCATGCCGATCAAGCCACATCACACCCACCAAGCCCACCAAGCCCACAGAACCAGTAGCAAAAAATTTTGAATCCCACCACTGCTCCAGATACTAATGGGGACAGACGAAAAATTGATTTAAAAAGCATATAATTATCTATTGATGTACAAAATGGGGGAGGACAAGTAAAAGAAACAATGATTATTTGGGTAAAAGAATCAATTATAATATAGAATTAAAGAGGTGGCAAAACCTATGGGATCGGAAGTATAAATTGATGATGGCTTTGGCATATAAAGAAAATTTATATAAAATGTTTTATAGGTGGCATCTACCACTGGCAAGATTGGCAAAAATATTCAGTAAGTTATCTGCAAAATGCTGGAAATGTAATCATAACCAAGGGACTTACTAACACATGGGGTGGATTTGCACCAAAGCAAAATAATATTGGGAGAAAATAGAGAGCTGGCTGGAAAAAATAATTAAGCAGAAGATACATTGGAAAGCAGAAGTATATTTGCTGGGCATAATCCCAGAGGGTTATGATAACAGAGCTGCATATTTAACTAACAGATAACAGATAATCAGATTTGGAAGGGACCTTGTAGGTCATCTAGTCCACTGGTTCTTAACCTGGGCGATTTTGCCCCCCAAGGGGCAATTTTGTTTTTCAGGGGGGCGATGGAATGAAAAGGGGCAATGTGGGGGTGGAGGAATGGAAGGGGGGTGATATGGGGGTGATGGAGCGAGATATATTGGGGAGAGAGAGAGAGAGAGATCTATATTGGTAGATAGGTAGGTAGGTAGACAAAAAGACAGACAGGTAGGTAGATAGGCAGGAAGACAGGCAGGCAAACAGACAGACCTTTTGGATGGATGGATGGATGGACGGATGGACGGATGGACGGATGGATGGATGGAAAGAATGTAGAGCGGCAGCACTTTGGGAAAGCGGTGGCAGTGGTTTTTCCCAACATGATGCCGCATTCGAGGTGCCGGTTCAGGTGCGGTACAACAGCCAATGGGGTGAGCCTGCAGGGCCAGCACCTCGAATGCCCCCCTGCCACCTCTTAACGTCCCCAAGGGGGCTGGCAGAGGGGTGCTAAGAGGTGACAGGGGGCATTCGAGGTGCCGGCTGGCCCTGCAGGTTCACCCATTGATTAGCACTACTCTGGAGCTGGCACCTCCAATGCGGAAGCAGTGGCATGTTACGTGCCGCCGTGGCCGCATTTGACACGCCGCCCCCTGCTGCCTCTTAGCGCCCCTCTGCTGGCCCCCTTTGGGATGCTAAGTGGTGGCAGGGGGCATTCAAGGCACCAGCCCTGCAGGCTCACCTATTGACTGTAGCACCACTCCGGAGCCAGCGCCAAAATGGAACAGCAGGGCCAGCCGGCACCTCGAACACCCCCCTGCTGCCTCTTAGCACCCTTCTGCTGGCCCCCTTGGGGATGCTAAGAGGTGGCAGTGGGCGGTTACGTTGGGGGAGGGGGGCGATGACAACTTCCTCAATGGCTCAAGGGGGGCGATTCTTTCAAAAAGGTTAAGAACCATTGATCTAGTCCAACCCTCGACACAAGCTAGAGACCCTACATCATTTAATTTAATTTAATTTAATAATGCCGCCCTATCTCCCAAAGAACTCAGGGTGGCTCACAACTACAAAAACATACAATACAAAAATTAAAATTTAAAAAATATTAAATAGAAATCCCACTAATTATGAATTAAAAACCAACAACAATCCATAAAACCTATAAACACCCCCAGTCCCTGTTGGAAGAGCCATGTCTTCAGGTCACGACAGAAGGATCAAAGGTCAGGAGCCATCCGCAACTCCAAGGGGAGCTGATTCCATAGGGTGGGTGCACCCCTGGGGGTCAGCAGCTGACACTGTCTAGCTGACGGCACCCTGAGGAGGCCCTGTCTGTGGGAGTGCACTGGGCGCTAGGAAGTTGTTACTGGCAGTAGATGGTCCCACAAATACCCCGGCACTAAGCCATATAGGGCTTTATAGGTGATTACCAGCACCTTGAATCTCACCCAGAGGGCAACCGGCAACCAATGCAACTCACGCAGCAGGGGTGTAATATGGGAGTATTGGGATACTCCCATCACAACCCGCGCAGCAGCAAACTGTACCAGTTGAAGCCTCCAGGTGGTCCGCAAGGGCAGCCCCATGTAGAGATTTATGACAGATGGCAGTCCAATCTCTTCTTGAAAGTCTCAAGTGATGGCACTCCCACAACTTCTGAGGGCAAGGTGTTCCATTGGTTCACTGTTCTCACTGTCAGAAAGTTTCTCCTTTTTTTTATTTAAATTACATTTGTATGGTTCCAGGTTAAATCTCTCCTTGTTCAGTTTCCATCCATTATTCCTTGTCTGGCCTACAGGCACTTTAGAAAATAGGTTAACCCCTTCCTCTCTGTGGCAGCCCCTCAAATATTGGAAGACCACTATCATGTCTCCCCTGGTGGTTCTCTTTACTAGACTAGCCAAGCCCAGTTCCTGTAACCATTCTTCATATGTTTTAGTCTCTAGTCCCCTAATCATCCTAGTTGCTCTTCTCAACACCTTTACACATACTGACAGCAGCAAGGATTACCTGTGCAAAATTCTGGAAAAATGAGAATACCGCGCCAGACGATGAGGTAATTAGGAAAATTTTAGAATGTGCTGAGATGGATAGATTAACCTTAAAAATAAAAGAAAAAGAAGTCTCAGAATACTACTTTATATGGAATAAATACTATGACTGGTTAAAGACAAGGGGTAGAAGTTAGAGAAAGAAAACAATGAATGTTGTTATTAAAAACAGAGATGGTATATAACTACAATATTATATGATATTACAGCATATGTATTCTTAATTAGAAAATGGAACAATATTTTTATAGTACTAGTTATGGTTCTTATTCTTTGTAAAAACAGACTTGGACAAAATGATATATTAAAAATGTTTATCTATAAAAATTTTAAAAAATTAAAAAGGAATGGATAGTTTAAAAAGATGAACATGTCTCTGTGCATATTGGACATCATTTGAGCAAAGAGCTGAAATATAATAACAGGGAACAAGAAAGCTAGATGACCAAATCAAACTCAATGGATGTGTTGAAAAGAAGAAAGGACATGGTAAAAGAATCTAGAAAAATTATAATAACACGACAACATTAGCATTTCGTTTGGAATGTGCAAATTATAAATCTTAATAATCATAAATATCATACAAGAATACTTCTTCGACAAAAATAAAAAATAACTGTTCCTAAAGCTTTATATACAGTATTTTTCCTACAGGCAGCACATTTTCTATTTCTTTTTTAGCCAATTTCTCTGAGCCAGTAATATCACATGATGAACTACTTTCTCTTTGTGAGTTGCTCCCTGTGGTTGAGATCAGGCCTCATAAGTATGATGTAGAATTTTGGCAAGAATATGCATCCAAGTAAAGCAGCACTGGAAGCCAAGATGGAGAAGACCTCCACAGCTACCATGGCTTTTCCTTTTGTGCTCAAGTAGGCTGGAAAGAAGGAGATCCATACGCTGCAAAAGGCCAACATGCTGAAGGTGATGAACTTGGCTTCGTTAAAGCTGTCAGGTAATTTACGGGCAAGAAAAGCCACAATAAAGCTGGCAATGGCCAAGATACCCATGTAGCCCAAGACACAGTAGAAGAAGGAAGCTGACCCCTCGTTACATTGTAAAATCATTTCTTGGAGCTCTGAGTGCATGTCCAATTCAGGGAATGGGGGAGATGTTGACAACCAAAGAATACAAAGACACACTTGGAAGAGAGAGCAGGAAAGGACAGTACAAAAAGCCAATTTATTCCCCACCCATCTCCTCATTTGAGATCCTGGTTTAGTGGCCATGAAGGCAACAACCACGGTGATGGTTTTGGCCAGTACACTAGAAATGGCCACTGAGAAGGTGATGCCAAACATTGATTGCTGGAAAAGGCAGGTCAGTTTGCCAGGCTGGCTGAGGAAGATCAAAGAGGAGAGAAAACAGAGCAGAAGAGAAACAAGGAGGGTGTAGGTTATGGACAGGTTGTTGGCTTTGGCAATAGGTGTATTCCTGTACTTAATAAATGTTCCAAGTACACATGATGTCAAGAAGAAGAACCACAGAGCTGCTGAGGCTAAACCAATTCCTAAGGTTCCTTCAAAAGTTAGAAAAACCAGCAGTTTCAGGATACATCCTTTCTTTTCTTTATTTGGATAATGATCTTGTGAACATTCAAAGCAATCTTCCACATCTGGAAAAAAAATCAAGGATATTTTTTTCATCTGGGCATTCCATATTATTTAGGGGTGATTGGTGATCTCTGAGCTTGTTTGCTTCCTTGAAGATGTTTCATTACCCTAGCTAGCTAACATCATCAGTGCTAGTAAGGAGTGCTGTTTGCTCTCAGTTTATATACTGGTGTCTTGCCTGTCTGTGAGGGTGGAGGCAGTCTTAGAGATTCTTTGGTTGGACTCTTTGTTGATGGCTCTTTGGCAGCTTCTTGACTGGGATGTTGTTTACTTGATTGTTGGTCTGATTAACCTTGGAGTTAATTTAAGCTGATTATTGGTGGATTATTAGTGCTATCTTTTGGGCTGGTTCATTGTCTAATTTGCACAGTATATAAATGTTGTTCATGTCTATGTGTCTACTGATGGCCAATTTGTCAGAGTGCCAATCTTTTAGAAATTCCCTGCTGTTTTTGGACTTGTCTTGTTATAGCATGATCATATTTATTGAATTGAAACTACGATTAGTTGTAAATATGTTGTAAAATGAAACAGTTTTTATCATGTCTTCTGACTACTAGTTAATGTTCAGGGATGCATTCTGCCAGTTTTCTGCTTGTTTTTCCTAAATAGTGGTTCTTGAAATCCTCGCATTGTATGTTGTATATGACTCCTGTTTTTTCTTCTTGGTATGTTGAGTCCTTTGGTTTACTTAGGATGTTCTGAAGTTTTTTTTTTTTTTTGGATTCTGTGCTTTACTGATTACATGCAGTTGTATAGTCTGTTGGTGGCTTTTGAGACATTCTTGATGTATGGCAGCATAATTATTTTTAGGGTTAGTGTTGGTTGTGCTATAAAGTGTTGAGTAGTCAGGGACATATTATAAAGTTGTGTGAGTATACATTTTATTGGAATGTGTTGTATAGATGCTCCATTTTCTTTCTTTTTTTAAACAATATTTTTTTATTATTTGACAAAAATATAAATTCAATATACAGTATGCCGGTAGATTGCATCTCATCTTTTCCAATATCATTGAATACAAAATATTACATATTAGTAAATTAATTTTCCTTACTACATTTCGCTTCATCATATCACCACCATTCCCGGCCCCTGAATATACAATACAGGCAAACCACTATTACATTATTACAAACAAACAAAAAACATAAAAATTCTTTTTTTGAGAACAGTGTGTGTCCAAACCTTCCCTTTTCCATACAAATATAATTTCAATTTTTAACACTTCATGTGTTCTATCCCAATTATCATAACAATTTATACTATTTTCCTTTATTCTCTTACAATATTTTCCATTCAGTTTTTAATACATTTTTATATATAATGTTTACAATCTTATATTTCTTATAAGACATATTTTACCCTGTAATTATTACTTCAGAGAATAATACCCCATCTTTCTTTTACCCATCATTGTTTAACATTTATATTTCTCCTTTAGCATTATTGTTTCTATTACACCTCAGTTTTAATAAAATCTCTATTACCGATCCATTTCTGCTTGGCACATTCATTTTTATTTATTACGCTTTTTAACAGTATAAAGTAAAGATATTATAAATGTATATAACCATTGTAAATAAGCTAATTATTCCCATTTCAATTCAATTCAAGCGCTAATTACCATATCTAATTTATCCATTCCCATAAAATATTTTTATCATAGTGATAAAATAAAGTCCTTTCACTGGATTCCCACACAACTAACAGCAAACAACACTCCTTACTAGCATTGATGATGTTACCTATTTAGGGTAATGAAATATCTGCAAGAAAACAAGCAATCTCAGAGAGTACCAAGGACTCTTCATTTCAACCCTCAGCTGCAAATATTCTCCTTTCTAGTTATTCTATGTTATTGAAAATCATCTTATTAAGTCTACACATCCCAGTAGTTTATTAAAGTTTGCTTAAGTCTAATGAAAAATGGTAGAATTCCTGCCCTACCATTTTGATTTGAAATCTTCCCTTCTGGGCATGGAGCACAGTCATAGCAGCAGAACTGATCCCCCTCAATCCTTTTCTTCTGAGACCCAGGGAAACAAGGGTCATTGCAACGAGAAAGTGGAGGAATCTGGTGAGAAGCATAGAAGGTTTTGAAACTGGAGATATTTAACAGAGTTTGCAATTTTTCACCTTTATGTAGGGGAATTATTTTTTATTTGCCAAAGGTTAGATAAAAAGATGTAGGAATTTAAAAACAAAGTACAAATTAGAATGATATATAAAATTTCCTGTTCCAAGGATAGGGCAAGAAAATCATAACATTTGGTAACAATGTCATGGAAACATGGCCACTCTTGGGATTTCAGATAAATACAAAGCAAATAGGCAAACAGAGCTTTTGTATTGAAATACAATTTTGTCAATTTAACGAGTACTTGATCATAAACAACATTTAAAAAATTACATTGTTTCCTTAAAATCCAGAAATAAGATTTTGAAAGAGACTAGGTTCAATATGGGATCATAATGGATTAACGCATGGTCAATTCACTAAATTGATACCTGATTAAAATCTGGATTCCATACAATCATATCATCATCAATCCATAATTCCTTCCCTTTTGGATCCTGTATATCCCACTTTCCAACTCTAACTCTCTGAAAGGATCTGTTTGGAAAAGTAATCAAGTTGGTGATGTCAAATCCACCTGTTGCTTCTCCTTTCTCATTCAGGAACACTCTCTCCCCAGCTGAATTGTTAAAAGAAATGCCTTGAAGGAATGAATGGAGCTAATTGAAAGGGAAAAGAAGAGAGAGGCAATTGAAAGCAATATATTGGAGAAGAGAACAACATTTTCAAGTTTCATTCTTCATATTCCAATAACTATTATTAAACATGTATGCTTAGAAATTTGGTAATCAATATTGCATGGAAATGTACATGTCCACTCCGTTATTTCTTTGATATTATTTTTAGAAAAGGTAGGAATGATCTGACCCACAATGAAATTTTGTTTTATGTTCACTACTTAAACAACTAATTCAAGAAAGATCATATCTAAACTTTCCTCATTGGTACAAAGCTATTTGAGAGTCTGATTAATTTATTATAGCCACATTTTAGAATCTGAGACTTAAACATTTGTTGATAGATAAATGAGAAGCAGAGACTTTTGCAAACATAGAGTGGTTTCAAACTATGTTTTCCAAATCTAAGAAGGACCACCATTTCATTCCTCTAAATCTCTGATAGGGACAGAAAGCTCAGCTTGTCACTCATGAAAAGTTCATGAGCCACATAAAAGTTCTTAGATAATTTTTGGAAGAGATAGTAAAAAGTAATATAAATGATCATTTTAACTAACTCTTACTGTGCAATCTATAGTGATTTATTAAATAACTGACACCTAAACCATGATTTTTATAGCAGTTTCTGGATGATCACGGTAGCAGAATACCTAAATGACAAAATAGCAACACAATCCAGGTTTTTTTGCATCTGTTTTATATACCACAACATAACAGAATTGGAAGGGACATTGGAGGTCTTCAAGTACACCAGCCTGTTCAAGGAGAAGCCCCTACAACAATTTAGACAAATGACTCTCCAATCACTTGATAAAAATATCCACTTATGTAGGACCTAGGATTTCTGAAGGCAAGTTTTCACATTAATTCATTGTTCTGTCCAGAAATTCTTTCTTATTTCTATGTGTTTTTTTCATATATAAGTTGATTCTACATGAAGAAAATATTAAGATTTCCAGAATGGATTCTAACATAATTCCACATCAAACTGCTCATTGAGATAAAAGAAGAGTCCCATTCAAAGGCAATACCTGCCAAGCCTGCAGATTTGGAAGTTCCCTTTTTTTACCCATCATGGTTTTCATCCTATTGAACCCCGACATGTGTAGAGCCTGCAAAGCATGAGCCACAGCATGAACAGCATTGTAGACACTGTAGCTTTCTCCAGTCATTTCCATTTCAAATATAGGTGCAGGAAGATCCTCCAGCTTCATCTCCCCAGTACACAGCCTACTGTCCATTCCTTGTAATTCTGGTTTTGGAAATGAACAATCAAACGACTGTTCCCAAATAGTTTGTCGAAACCCATCCCTGTAGTCTGAAAGAGGATTTATGGTCTGAAGAAATTCCTTGAAACCAGCAACTGCTCTTGAGTGAACAGTGAAGGAAATAGCCCCATGGTACATCTTGAGATCCCATTTTATTTGAATGCCTGCTAATACAAAATCAATCTGTGCAGTTATGATAAACACATTTCTATATAATGCAGTTTCCTTGCTTTCAGGGTCTACCAGAAATGTGACAATTCTCAGCCACATAATTATCCAGGCTTCTCCATAGACAAGAAATGTATTGGCTTTGCTATTCATCATATTAATAGAAATAATGGAGACTTTTTGATAAAGTTCTGAGAAGCCTTCCCAGTGGATTTGTTCATCAAACCTTTCTATAAACGCTGAGCAGATTCCATTCTGTGATAGTAAGGGCTGCATTTTCTGTAAGAAATTTTCTCCATTATTGTTATCAACAGAAAAAACCCCAATCCATGTCCACCTGAAATGATGAAGCAGTTGGATAATCCCAATGTACTGATGGTGCTCTTTGGGGACCATGAAATAAAATGAAGAGAACTTACTGGTCTGAAATTCCTCTTGGGCTAATGAGCCGTATGTCAGCTAAAAGAAAACCCATTAGTATACAATTGAGTCTTTAGATCAAATTTAATTGTCCTATCTTGTTATCATATTAAATATATCCAAGGAACATTTTTCCTCTAGAATTCTTTTAAGAATATAGTAACAAATGTACAGGACTAGAAGACCTCCAAGGTCCATTCCAACTCTGTTATTCTGATGATGTTCTCATTGCATGAAAATATTTTAAACACATGAAGTAGATCAATTGTTTTAATAGGAGCCATTCAAATCTTCCCTCAGGTATGGATACTCACTTCCTGTAACTGGGATTGTAGTTTCAGAAAAGAATGCCAAGTAGTAGACCTTAAACCATGCAGAACACCTTGATAGGAAACTAAGCCTAATCTTTGATGCCCATTAATTATTCCATACCAACAATAAGAATAAGAATTTTCTTCTCAACCCCTTCAGAACTTACTTGTGGAATCTTGAAGAATCCTATAATTTCAGCTATATGAGATGATGTGGCAATATCCAGTCCCCCAATGATAGCCATGAGCATCTTCTGGCGATCACATTTGTAGTTAGGGACAAATTTCTGGGATTTAAAAAGTAAGTCCAGAGTGGTGCGATAGGTCATCCATGAATTGAAGTAACTGTCATAGATGTGGAACCCAAGAGTGACATTAGGTAAGATCTGGGGGTCCTCGTTGACTTCCTTCACAGCAAAGGCCAAGGCAAGGATGTGCTGGTAGAATTTGATTATTACACTGCAAATGATTTAAATATCCCAGTTGAAAAAGGAAATTGGCAAATTCTCATGATGTGACATCATTTGTATATGAAATAACAAACATTTCTTTCTCTGAGGAAGGTAAGAAAGTAATAGATTTTCTAAAATACTGAATAATTTGTCCACTGTTCAAATTTGCTTTTCCACAATATTTACATGATTTGCAACAAATATCTGCTACAAGAAATAAAAATCATGCTTTTTTTCATGGAACTCCATTTAGTTTCTAACTTTCCCCCCAAAATGGAGTATGAACAATTCCAGCATGTATCAATCATTTATTTTGTTCAGAGTGACAATACAGATTAAAAAATAACAATATTATCTTAAGCTTAATAATGTTCTTCAAAAGATGTTTTTCATGAAAGTTTCATACATTTTATTTATTTATTTATTTATTTATTTATTTATTTATTTATATTGGGGTTTATATGCCACCCTATCTCCCGAAGGACTCAGGGTGGCGCACAACTGTAAAAATATATAATACAAAAAATTAAAATTAAAAAATATATATTAAATAGAAATCCCAAAAATACAATTAAAACCAACAACAGCCAATATACACCAATAAAAACCAATAAACCACCCCCCTCAGTCCAGGTCGGCTTGTTGAAAGAACCATGTCTTCAGGTTGCAATGGAAGGGTTGAAGGTCAGGGGCCATCCACAGCTCCAAGGGCAGTTGATTCCACAGGGTGGGCACTCCCACAGAGAAGGCCCTGCCCCTGGGGGTCACCAGCAGTCACTGTCTGGCCAATGGCCCCCTGAGGAGTCCCTGTCTGTGGGAGCACACAGGATGCTGGGCAGTCATTGCTGGCAGTAGATGTTCCCGCAAATACCCCGGCCCTAAGCCATGCAGGGCTTTAAAGGTGATCACCAGTGATTACTTTATGACAAATACTTCATAAAGTAAAGAAAAATGTTTATTCTCCCATAACTAAAAACATTTGAAAGATGGATTTAAGCTTACATTTATACTGAGAGCCTTTTACTCTCATAAGCAATTTGGGGAAGCAGATTAAGACTAGAAAAAGAAATCCTTACTTTGGTTCTTCAGAAGATGTTATATAAGGATGTTCCTTAAAATTAATTTTATAAATGTTGTAAAGAGTGTGAGACACTATCCCACCAATGTTGAGGTCCCCAGGTTGGTACCAGTCCTGTGGAACAAGGAAAGCATCACTTGCTGGGCAGCTCAGAGTCGCTATTTTCTTGAACAGAAAAATCAGGAGGAGCAATATCTTCACTCTTAAAAATGTTTCTATCTTTTTCATCCTATCCTACAAGCAAGGTTGTATTCCAAGGTTGTGTTATTTCTTGAATAGTATCAGGATTTGAACAGATATTCTGGCAGAAGGGAACAGAGGGAGAAAACCTATAGCAATGACTCTGACACAGAGCCATTATTATCCTTGTGCCAATATCCCTGGGGTTCAAGGTACATTGATTGTTGTTGAATTGAAATAGCCTTCTGTGCAGTCTTTGATGTTTCTGCCTAGTCAAGAAAATATGGTGACTTTTGTAGGAGATAATTACTTCGTTTTTGATGAAAGAATAAATAACTGGCGTTTAAATGCTTTTTGAATTGCACAATTGCTAATAAAATGTACAAGGGGGAATTTGCAGTACAAAATACATTTGATTTTTTAAAAGTATGTTGTTGCTTTTTACTAGGAATGATAAATGCATAGTATTTATCTGCTTTTTATCTGCTTCCCTGTTCTAGACTAATTTTTTGAGTAGCTTAGTCCCACTGAAACAGCCAAATCCAGAGAGGAATTCCAATAGGGGAAGGAAGCCTTCCATCCTCTCGGGGTAGGTAAAGTGAGGACCCAAGATTGTTGGGGGCAATAAGCTGACTTTGTAAAAATGCCACTTGGGAGGGGCCAAAAAGCCCTAGTAATAAGCAGGTATATACAATAGAATAAAGGCTATTGCTGAGCACATTGGGTTGTGTCCCAAAAATTGTAAGCCTGAGTCTTCGGAGAAGGGCGACATATAAATGTAATTTTTTAAAAAGCCATCTTTTGTGTATCTACTGTTTTCAGAGAGTTTAATTGTGGACTCAAAGTTCAACTTCCAAGATTGGTTTGCGCATGCCCAAGATGGAGGACGGACGCTGAGGGGCTCCGGGGCTCCGGGGGATGTGTGCTTAGTCTGGCGAAGGGGTGCCGATGGGGACTCCCTGGATGCCCCTTCCCTCACCTGGATTGTGTGGGAGAGTCCAGGCGTGGAGTTGGGCTGTCTGCAAGACAGCTGGGTGGTTGGCGAGCCGTTGCCTAGGCTTTTGTGCTTGGTGATTTCGTGTCCCAGGCTGGGAAATGGCGGTTGCTGGTGGTTCCTGGCTGGAGATTTTGGCGGTCCGGCGGCTTTTCCGGCGGCTGCAGGGAGGCGCTTGCGGCACTGACGGAGTGGCGAGTCGGGCGGCGGTGGTGTCGACCCTAGCCTCCTTGCTGGTGGCGGCAGCTGGAGCGGCGGGGGCGGCGATGTTGGCTGCCTCGGTGGAGGCTCCGGCTGTGGCTTTCATCAGCGGGAATGGCTGTGATGGCGTCGGCGGAGGCTGCGGGGAAGATGGAGGCAGCGGCCGTTCAGAGGAGGATGCCGGCCGTGGTGGTGAGCTTTGCGGCCTTGGCGGCCAGGCTGTTTGCGGGCCACGGAGGCTGCACCAGCCGGAACTATGGCACTAGTGGCGGCGAGTTTAAAAGCTGCCACTGTGGACCTCTGGGCCAGCCAGCGAGCCCTCGGACTGTTTAGGGGGCGTTCGTGGTGGCCCAGACCCCTGGACGATGTTGCTGCTCTTCCTCTCTTGGTGGCTGGACTGAACCCAACCAGGAATGCTGGTTCCATCGGGTGTTGGCTGGGTCGGGTGGGCTGTTATTGGCCTAGCGGGGGGTGGAACAGATGCTCTCCTGCGGTTGGCTGTCTTCTGTGGCCCTGGACCCTGCCCACGGTGAGGAGCCTGATATTTAGGACTCCTCTGGACTTTCGTGCCTATCGTATCGGATTGTGCTATGCTGGTCCACTACTGCCGTTTCTTACGCCAGCTTGGCCGCCTGGCCCCCATCCCTATGGAACTCTGTGGGTGTAACCACCATCTCCACCCAGTGGCCGCGGTCCTTAATCATCATCTGGACCTTTCCCCTTTCCAGGACTTTGATTGGACGGGTCCCATTGTCGTGTGAGGACGATGGGAGGACTATCCCTCTACTGTGAGAGAGTAGAGGGATTTAACATCGGACCCTTCAGTTTTAAGATTGCTTTGGACCGCCCCGGTGAGAGAGCGGTTGGCCATTTATTGTCATCTTCAGCCTCTAAACGGATGTGAGAGGCCGTTTATGGGACTGAACTTCTTGATTACTGTTGCCTGTATCCTCTTTCTCTCCATTCGGATATTTTAACATCTTTCACCCGGTTATGTGACGCCACACTTTGCCCTAACCTCTTATGAATTTGTTACCTATTGTCATGGTACCCTACTCGCGGCCGGAATTGTGGGCACTCAGGACTGCACCCTTGTCCTTGAGCTGGCCCAGTGGGTTGTCGACAGCTTACCTTGATGGCGGATCCTGGGATCGAGAGGTGGCATGCTGCAACCAAGGGGCTAAATTCTAAATTGAGAGCCAAGGGTCGAATTTTAAAATTTTTAATTTGATGTCTTAAAGGGATAGGGAGGGGGTGGTGGTGGAGGGGTCTTTTGCAGCCCGGGGTGCGGCGGGAGTGTGTGGGGGTTGGGGGCCGGTGGGGCTCTGGGCCCTGAGGTGGGGGCTGTGATTCCCAGGGTGGTCAGGATTGGAAGAGGACGTTGAGGCATAGGGCCATATCAGATGAGGGGAGCACGCACCCGACATTTAAGGCCGGTTGCGCGCTCCGACCCTATGGCCTCCTCCCTAGGGGGCAGCGGAACTAGGATCCCTGGGCTTAGGTTGGTGTATTTTAATGCCAGGTCCGTGGCTAATAAGTCCTCCCTCCTCCGGGAGATTATTGAGGAGGAGGCTGCGGACCTGGCATCACTGAAATCTGGTTGGGCCCAGAGGGGGTGTCCTCTGGTTGATCTATGCCCACCAGGTTTTGGACTTGCACCGACCCGGCCCCAGGGTAGGGGTAGTGGGGTGGCCATGGTTATGGAGAGACCATGTTTCCAAGGGAGGTCTCTGTTGCAGAGATGGGAGTGAGATCCTCCTCCTGAGGTGGGGGCCTAATGGTTGGGTGGGCTTGCTGCTAGCATACCTTTCCCCAGCTGTGTGGGCGGCCTGCCTGGGCTTCTCGATCTCCTCTCCGAGGTGGCGGTGGAGTTCCCGGACCTTATGGTCCTGGGGGACTTCAACTTGCCTTCCCTGGGGGTCGGGTTTGGCCAGGAATTCATGGCTTCTATGGAGGCCATGGGCCTGACCCAGTTGATTCAAGGCCCTACTCACGAGGGGGGAAATAATCTTGACCTAGTTTTTGTCTCTGAACAGTGGCGGAGTGACAGAGGCGCCTGATGGACCCAGAGAGGTTCCAGGCAGAACTGGGGTTTTTTCCTTCTTCCCTTGCTCACAGCTCTGCCGAGGATCTGGCAACTGCCTGGCAATGGGCTGCGTCGGAGGCCCTCGACAGGGTTGTCCCCATGCATCCCCTTACACGCCGTGGATCCCGGTTTGCCCCTTGGTATACTGAGGAGCTCTGGGAGATGAAATGCCGTCGAAGGGGCTTAGAGAGCAGGTGGAGGTCTACCCGCTCCCGGTCCGATCGGGCCCAGCTAAGAGCCTATATTAGGACTTACCTGGTAGCTATGGGAGAGGTGAGAAGGTCTTATCTCTCCACTCTCATAGCGTCCACAGATAATCGCCCAGCCACCCTGTTTCGGGTTACCCGTTCCCTCCTTCATTTGGAGGGGGACCAGACCCGTTGCGGAGTAGGGCTGAGGAGTTTGTTCAATATCTGTCAGATAAGATCGCTCGTATTCAGGACGGGTTGCCCTCTGATTTGCAGTGGTCTGAGGAAAGGGGTGCAGGGAGTCTGGCCATTGTTATCTGGGATGAGTTCGATCCTGTTTCTGAGGATGAAGTGGACAGGATTATGCGGCGAATGAGTTCCACCACATGTTTGTTGGACCCGTGTCCCTCCTGGCTGACTTTTGCCGCCAGGGAGGCCACCTGTGGTTGGCTCCGGGCAGTTGTCAATGCTTCTTTAAGGGAGGTGTTTTTCCTTCGCCTTGAAGGAGGGGGGTGAGAGCCCCTCCTGCAGAAGCCTGCCCTGGACCCAACTGTGTTAGATAACTTTCATCCAGTCTCCAACCTTCGTTTTCTGGCGAAGGTTGTTGAAATGTGGTGGCTCAGCAGGTTCGCTTTTCCTGGATGAAGCGGACTACCTGATCCGTATCAATCGGGCTTCCGACCGGTTACAGCAGGAGCGGCATTGGTGCGCTGATGGATGATCTCTGGAGGGCCGGGACAGGGGTTTCCTCTGTCCTGGTCCTATTAGACCTCTCATCGGCTTTCGATACCATCTACCATGGTATCCTTTTGCGTCACCTTGAGGGTTGGGAGTGGGGGCACCATTCTTGGTGGTTCTCCTCCTACCTCTTGGGCGATGCTATCGGTGTTGGCGAGGGGTTAGGTCATCCCCTAGGGTGCTCTCTTGTGGGGTCCCTCAGGGGTGGTCCTTTCCCCCTCTTATTTTTATCTACATGAAGCAGCTGGGTGAGATCATCCCTGGTTTGGGGTGAAATTCCATCGATGCGCTGATGATACTCAGCTGTACATTTTTACCCCAAACCAGATCAGATGCCCTCTCCCTGACCCGGTGCTTGGATGCGGTGAGGAACTGGATGGCGGGAACATGCCCACTCAACCCGGCCAAGACTGAGTGGCTGTGCATATCGGCATCTCAGCCCAGTCAAGATTGTCCATCTTTGGCCATAGGGGAGAGGTGTTGCCCCCTGTGGATGAGGCGAGAATCTGGGGGTCCTCCTGGATGTCGGCTCGGTTGGAGCAGGTGGGGGCGTTACCAGGGGGCCTTTGCCCAGCTCCGCCTTGTTCAACTTAAGCCCTTTTCTGGACGAGGCGCCCTGCAGTCACTCATGCCCTTGTTACCTCTAGGCTTCGACTACTGCGCGCTCTCTATTTAGGACTGCCCTTGCATACCATCCGGAGACTGCAGCTGGTGCAGAATCGCAGCTGGTGGTGATGGGAGTTACCGTTCTCCCATACCCCCCTCCTGCGTGGCCTGCATTGGTTGCGGTTCGCTCGGGTGAGATTCAAGGTTTTAGTGTTAACATACAAAGTCCTTCATGACATGGGTCCTCAATATTTAAGGGAGCGTCTTCTTCCAATATCAAATACCGGTCACCCTGTGCGAGCTCATAGGCAAGGACTCCTCAGGGTCCCGTCGGCGGGTCAGTGCCAACTGGTAATTCCCTGACGATGAGCCTTCTCTGTCGCGGCCCCTGACCTCTGGAACCAACTGCCCTTGGAGCTCCGCCTGGCCCCTGACCTCCGCACCTTTCACCGTGAGCTAAAGACCTGGTTGTTCGACCAACCCGGGCTGTGACCGCCCCCTGGGTGAGGGATGTTTTTTTTTAAAGGTTTTATAGTGCTTATATTTGGACTTATAACTCAATTTAATTGTTTTTTAAGTATTTATTGTCTTATGTTTTAGTTGTGAGCCGCCCCGAGTCTTCGGAGATGGGGCAGCATATAAGCTCAAATAAATAAATAAATAAATAAATAAATAAATAAATAAATAAATAAATAATTTATGCTGATGGATAGTATTGAAAATTTTTTCAGAGTTCCAGATGGGGTTATTAAGAAGGCTGTGGAACCATAATGTTTTTTTCTGGCCTGATTGTACAGCATTCTGTCACCTTTTCTGTAGGTTTCCTCTTTGGAATGACATAGCTACTTAAGTTTAGCTGTGAACCAGGGGTTATAGTTACTATATATTCGCAGGTTCCTGGTCAGTATGCATAGGTCGCCACAGAAGTTGACATTTGATGGTACAGTATCTGTGACCTCATCTAGATCTGCAGGAGTATCTTCAAAAACATTCCAATCAGTGCAATCAAAGCAAGCCTGTATCTTCAGCTTTGCCTCCTCTATCCGAGTCCTCACTGATTTAATTGTTGGTTTCATGATTTTAAATCTTTATCTGTAGGCAGGTACAAGGTGAATCTTGCTGTGATCAGAGTGTCCCACAGCTGCTCATAAGCATCTTTTAGTGTTGTGTAGCAATGGTCTAAATTATTTTTTTGCCTCTGATAGGACAATATCGGGGTGGGATTCTACCAGTTCATACCTATTTGCTAGGACCAGTTGTTAACATTCTAAGCAGTTCAGAGAACTGGTTGTTAGAAGAAATTACTGGCCTCATCCTTTAAGGAAGGCAGGAAGGAAACATTCTGATGTTGCTTACAGAAACTGCCTCTCTGTTAACCCTTATTACATTTTTGGCAGGACTAGACTTCTTGTCTCAGGAACTTCTCTGGAGTTTTTTTCCCTCCTTTGCTGGTACTTTGCTTGTGTGGAGTGACCACTCAAAGTTACAATAGCACTGAAAAAAGTGACTTATCACCATTTTTCACACTTACGACTGTTGCAGCATCCCCACAATCATGAGAGGCCAGGTGAGGAGATGTGTGCCTTGATGTGAGTGATATTGAGTTGGCCACACCCAGCCAATAACATGACCACCAAGCCACGCCCACCAACTAAGCCATGCCCACAGAACCGGTTGTTAAAATATTTGTATCCCACCCCTGGACAATAGACATGCTGGAAATAGCTCTTAATGTGATCTTAATGATCATAAATATCATACACAAATACTTATTTGACAAAAATAAAAAAATAATTGTTCCTATAACTTTATATAGTGTATTTTTCCTATAGACGTCATTCTTTCTATTTCATTTTTAGGCTATATCTCTGAGCCAGTAAATATCACATGATGAACTACTTTCTCTTTGTGAGTTGCTCTCTGTGATTGAGGTCAGGTCTAAAAACAATGATGTAGCATTTTGGCAAAAATATGCATCCCAATAAAGCAGCACTGGAAGCCAAGATGGAGAAGACCTCCACAACTACCATGGCTTTTCCTTTTGTGCTCAGATAGGCTGGAAAGAAGGAGATCCACACGCTGCAAAAGGCCAACATGCTGAAGGTGATGAACTTGGCTTCATTAACACTGGCAGGTAATTTATGGGCAAGAAAAGCCACAATAAAGCTGGCGATGGCCAAGATAGCCATGTAGCCCAAGACACAGTAGAAGAAGAAAGCTGACCCCTCATTGCACTGTAGAATCATTTCTTGGATCTCTGAGTACATGTCCAATTCAGGGAATGGGGTAAATGTCAACAACCAAAGTATACAAATCAATACTTGTATAAGGGAGCAGAAAAGGACAATAGAAAATGTGGGAAAAAGATTGTCAGGCTGGCAGTTTAAGATTGTCAGGCTAGCAGTTTAGAAAAAGTGATTCAGCAATAGCAAGCATGAGAATAGGGATGTGGTTTTATCTGCTACATGTTATAATAATATTATGCTTGCTTAAGCACAAGATGAATTCGTTTTTACCTTCATGTGACTAATTGTGCAAGATGTAGGAAGGGGCTAATAAAAGAGTGGTCTCAACATGTGGTGGGGGTCACTCATCTCGAGAACCTGGTCTCTGTCTATTTATTTCATGAGTGTCCGGCATCGCTACAACTGGTGACCCGGCGTGATCTGATTACGGTCAGGTACGTATCCCTCTTCTATATTGCTCACCGGGAAGGTATATGAGCTCTCATCAGTTCTGCTGGACAGAACTGATCACAGTGCAGTATGGGAGGAAAACTCTCTGGGGTGCAGGAACAGCATATCCAGGAATTGAGAAGTTAGTGGACTCTGTTAAAAGTGTTGGGATTAAGATCCACAGAAAGACATTAGAAAGTTATTAATATATTTATGGCAACAATTCCCAAGCTACCCGAGGCAGGTAGTCTGCAGGTATCAACATGGAAGAAAATTGGGAAAGCCATGCATCAAGCCCAGGCTCCAGCAGGGCAGTTGGTGGCGTGGCGAAAACTGATGGAAATTTTAATTACACATGAAAATCCTATGGAATTGACATCTTTAATAGGGAAGAGTTACCCCATATTCTCCTCAAGTAGTTCAGCCAAAGGAGGAGAGTAAATCATGGTGTGGTGGGCTGCCTCAGTCATTAGATCACCCATCAGCACCAGAGTTTCCCCCTACTGAACATCAACTCGACAAATGGAAGAATTGGGGAAAGGGATTAGCATCGCCCATCCAGCAAACTATCTTGGAAGGGTTAGAAAAGGGAGAGTTTGGGTTAGAAGATGTGGAAGGATTGGAAGCGTTCCCTGTTCAAGTACACATGGATGCACAACTGAATCCTCAAAGGATTTGGAAGCGGTCCCTTTGAGTGCATTAAAACAGATAAAACAGGCAACTGCCGATTATGGCATACATAGTCATTATACCAAGGCTTTGTTAGAAGCTTTGGGATTGGGGAATCTTATGATACCCGCAGATTGGAAGGCTTTATTTAAAATGCTACTTACCCTCCCAATATGTAGTATTTGACTTTCACTATAATAACAAGCCCTTGCCAGAGGGACAGCACAAATTATTCCAGATCAAATCTATGGGTCAGGGCAATTCATTGCAGTAGATCAACAGAAAGATTTGCCTGATGAAGCTTATCCAATTATTATTTTGGCGTCTTTGTGGCATTAAGTAAAGTGGAAGGAAAAGAAGGAGGAAAGAGTTTTGCTAACATCAAGCAACAAAATGGGGGAAATTATGGGACTTTTATTGATAGGTTAAAACTAGCCATTGAGCGACAAATTAATAACCCACAAGCCCAAGAGGAGTTGCTTTTGAAACTAGCAGTTGAAAATGCAAATGTGGACTACGACTGTTAACACCATTGGTGGCATCGGTCAGCATTAGATTTAGCTCAACTTCTAGAGGCAGCTGCGAAAGCAGGTAGTAATGTTTACAATATGGAGTGTATGTATGGCAACAGCGTTTAGGGTTGGAAAACAAAAATCACGGGCCTCAGCAGTCTGCTCAGCGTGCTGAATTAGCAACAATTGAGGCTTTCAAGTATCATCAGAACCGGAGATGAATTTAATAGTAGATAGCCAATATGTATATAAGCTTTGTCATATGTTAAGAAATGCATATTTGTCCCCTTCTATTACTCCAGATTTGTCATGCCTATTTTTAGCTTTGCAAAAGTTGTTAGAGGATCGAAAGTATAGGTATTTTATTGGTCATATGAGAAGTCATCAATCTTTTCCTGGTGCTCTAGGGAGAATAGGAGAGCTGATGAAGCAGCATCAGGTTACCATGTTCATTTTGCTACTGCATGGGACAGTCATGATTTTTATCATCAAAATGCAAAAGCTTTAATGAAACAATTTGGGCTCTCTGCTACAGAGGCGGGGCTGTCATCAATCATGTCCTACCTGCAGCCAAATGGTAACCACAGGGGATTGCCTGGGGTTAATCCGAGAGGCTTGTTAAGTAATCAAATTTGGCAAATGGATGTTACTCAATATGCATCCTTCAGTCCCTATAAGTATCTTCATGTATCCATTGACACCTATTCGATTTTTATGGCTACTCCTCGAGGAGAGGCTACAAAACATGTCATTAATCACTGCATAAAACTTTTGCATATATGGGAAAACCAGTGGAAATAAAAGCGGACAATGCACCAGCATATTGCTCATCAGCATTTTCAGAATTTTGCAAAAAATGGGATATCATCATAAATTTGGGATCCCTTACAACTCTCAGGGTCAAGCAATTGTGGAGCAGCGAACCGATCCTTAAAAGCAAAATTGGACAAAATAAAAAGGGAAACCCTCTGGGTCTTCCAAATATACAAAATTGGTTAAATAAAGCGCTTTTTGTAAATTAAATGGATCAAATCAAAGAGGAGGGCAGCGTTGTGGCGGTGGACCATTTTCTTCTCTCTCCTATGCAGAACCTAAATTGGCAGAATCGCAAAACCCAGAGTGTGGATAAGAGAATTACCGGACAAACAGTGGAAGGGTCCTTTTCGCTCTTGACTTGGGGAAGAGGCTACGCAGCAGTGGAGAAGGATGGGTCTCCATTATGGGTTCCTGGTCGGTGTGTCGTCCTTATGTATGTCATGGGAGGAGAAAAGAAGCCAGAAATAAGTTCTGAAAACAATCCGGATATGGGGTTTGGGAAAAGAATACTTTAATGAAAGATATGGCTGGCGTTGCAACATTGAATAAAACTAAGTGCTGGGTCTGTATGCATATGCCCACTACTGGGAGTTCTGGATTGGTGTTTGCAGGTGTTCCTTTAACCAGAAAACAAATAGCAGAACATCCCGGAGTTTTCCGGGGACTTTTCAAGCTTGCTGACTAATAAAAGAATAAATCCATTTTGGCACTCAGTCACCGACTGCAAATGGAAGCGGAGATTTGTTTGAAATTACCAACCAGACAGGCAACGGAACTTTTCTTGGGCGTTATCCACACTGCAAACAAACTATAGTCATAGATGCAAAAATCTTACTTGGAGTGGGAAAATGAGCAGGGATGATGTGGAATTTGGTTGGGATAGCATGGACTCAGAATATCAATGTAAAGCTGCAATTTTTAATTGTACTCGGATTGTGAATGTATACAGCATAACCTGACCTGTACAAAGGGTGATATAATCCAAGGAACAACCACAACATGCTGTAAGCAGACAACAGGAAGTTTCTTAATGCACACATGTGCCAGGTAATGGAATGATAGTCACACAGGCTAATGTTACATGGTGGTGAACAAATTATTGCCTTTGTATTTAGGAGAAGTGTTGGTGGCTATGTGGACATAGCATACCCTGAGATTCCTGGAGGGTGGTTTGGGACATGTGCTTTAGGATGGGTTTCACCGGCAGTTTGGGTGAAAGTTTGCCTAAGGGATTACGACTGCGAAAACAAGAGAGAAGTTCCATCTTTGGACTCGGGTTAACTCTGGGAAGGAGTTGGTCTACTCAGTTAGCTAGAGGATTACAACCTAATCTAGGGGCAGCCATGAATTACCGGGATCTACATAAACTTAACAATTGGACAACTCATATGTTCAATTTTACAATAAAACCAAAAGCCATCAATCAAGAAATGCAGGAGATTAGAACAGTCGTACTGCAAAATAGATATGCTTTGGATTATCTTTTGGCCGCTAAAGGAGGGTTTGTGCATTGCTAGGCACTATGTGTTGTACTTATATCCATGACAACGGCCCCAATATCACTCATACTATTCAGCATATGGAGGATATGATAAAACATAATCCGCTGGTGGCCCGGAGGGAAAATGCTATGGACATAAGCCTTGTGGTCATGGCTACCTGGCGGGTGGATGGCAGGATTTGTAAAAATATTGATCCTAGTGGCTGGATTGTTAGTGGGGGTATGTTGTTGCCTGCAATGTTTTCCAAATTTAATCAGTATGGTAGCTACTTGTTTAAAGAAAAGTTTAAAGAAATCGGCTTTGCAGAAAAACTTTACCAAGATATCAATATGTCCGAGGATGTTTATGTGGAACCCCGTAAAGCATTGCAAGTCAGTGAGGAGAAGACAGACGGTCCACAGTGGTGCTGGAGGATAATGAAGAATATTTAGATTTAACCGTTCTGCAGTAATAAATAAAAAAGGGGGAGATGTGGGAAAAAGATTGTCAGGCTGGCAGTTTAAGATTGTCAGGCTAGCAGTTTAGAAAAGTGATTCAGCAATAGCAAGCATGAGAATAGGGATGTGGTTTTATCTGCTACATGTTATAATAATATTATGCTTGCTTAAGCACAAGATGAATTTGTTTTACCTTCATGTGACTAATTGTGCAAGATGTAGGAAGGCTAATAAAAGAGTGGTCTCAACATGTGGTGGGGTCACATCATCTCGAGAACCTCTCTGTCTATTTATTTCATGAGTGTCGGCATACCATCGCTACAGAAAAGGCCAATCCCCCCCACTTCCTCATCTGAGAACCAGGTTTAGTAGGTATGAAAGCTACCACCACAGTGGTAGTTTTAGCCAGTACACTAGAAATGACCACTGAGAAGGTGATGCCAAACATTGATTGTCGGAAAGGCAGGTCACTTTGCCAGGC